>JAOPJJ010000016.1:470322-480331 GCA_027122795.1 Enchelyopus cimbrius
TGTGTGTGTGTGTGTGTGTGTGTGTGTGTGTGTGTGTGTGTGTGTGTGTGTGTGTGTGTGTGTGTGTGTGCGCGTCATGTGGTGGTTGAACCAAGGAGAATTAAACAATCTCGATCTTTCTTCATGCAGGGGCCAACAGAGTGACAGGTGCAGCAGACCTCTCAGTGTTAAAACCTTTGAGGATATCCCTGTGGAACACAACAGTGTCATGGTGAGTGTACCCCTCCGAACAAACACACACACACACACACACACACATAAAGTGGGTCCTGATAGTCAGTCAATGTGTGTGTGGCTTTACCTCCAGTCGGGCAGCCCAGACCCAGGCTTCTCTCCAGGCGAGAACCAGAGTCTGGACCACCAACTGCCCAGGACACCCAACCTCAGGTGAGAACCATAAACCAGGAAAACATACCTGTCTGATTCTGCAAGAAACACTTTTACAAGCTTAAATGATTTGATGAAATGTCCCTTTGTGTCATTTTTTCTTTTTTCACCAGCCAACTCCTGCGCTGCAAAAGCAAGGAGTCGGTGGCCTCAGAGGCATCCAATCAGACGAGTGGATACCAGTCGGGCTACCACTCCGACGACGCGGACACTCCCATCTATGCTAATGAGGAGGTGATCATGAAGCACAGCATGCTGAAGAAACCTCCGCTGCCGTCGAAAGCAGAGAAGTTCAACGTTGACGTGCGCTATAGCAAACCGCCGGTGTGAGCGCACATACATACTACTGTCCCCTGAAAGCCTCCAGTAGTCCGCCCAGTCTCTGCTCTTTCCAGCTAGCTTTCACCTGGAAAACTGCTTTAGGAACCAACTGCAAAGCGCTACATGCAAGGGTCATGACAGCAGCGATATCATTTTCTTTCATCATTTTGAGGTATATGGGTATATATACTTTGAGCACTTATTTGAAACACCAGTGAAAAGGTTATCATGTTTACTCAGTGTGTGTAAGGTCTAGCAAGCATTGGCATGTGGACACGCCCGTTTCCTGACAGACAATCCAGCCACACTTCCTCAATTGCAGGAAATAGCAACTGAACTGGGGGGGCAAAAGTTATAAATGTTTTGGTCAGTTGCGACACATTGTAAGTCAGTAGAATGAATCTTTGAAATGCACATTTTGTTCAGACAAAATGAAACATAATGACCAATTTTCATTGTACAGTTCCTTTATTCTTATGACTTTCCCTATATTACCTTGACCTGTAATACATATGACTAGTTTTATAAAATAAATACTGTTTTAGATTACTCGTCTTCTGGTCTTTTCTGTTACTCAGCATTACTACGGACTGAAAGGTGTATGCTCATGTGTCCAAAAATATGCTGCTCAGAATTGTCTCAAGTGTGGATTAAATGATCCCAATCACAGGGGTGACAGCTTGAGAGCAGGTACCCTTAGCAGGTAAGCAGGGTTTTGCTAAGGAACATTACTAATGATAAACAAAAGGCAATGAAACAAGAGGCAGAAACTAGGAACAGGAATAGCATGTACATAGGTGAAGGTAATCAGTAATGAGCACTGGGGCACATATTTTAACAGCCCACAGGAAAAAGGTGAACGGGATTCAGTGGAGGACCATGCCAAATTGTCCATCTAATATTTTCAATCATTACAAACAATATCACTAATTATATGGTAATGAGACAAAAATCTTGTCTTAGATGTTTGATGTAAGGCTGTTAGGACAAGTTGCTCCAACCATTGAAGACTTGGTGCCATGGTCTGAGCTGCTTCTGGGTATAGCATCCTTTTAACAATAAATATGTTTATTTTATATAGCGCCTTTTACAGCCTAACCACACCTAATCCACCATCCTGTATAGGGTAATCTCGCAGTTATACATTGTAATTATAGTCAAACAGCTCTGATTAGCTTTTTCCAATCAGTAGTTTAACTCAGTTTGACGCCTCACTATTGTATTAATGTTTGGAATATGTGTAAGTGTCGCCACCTACTGGCGCTGTGGTGTTCGGCGTTCATGTTTGGGAAAAGATCATCTTTCTTTATAGCTTCTTTATTCATGTGATGATAGAAACAAAGTGGCAGACATTTGTTGACGAGGATGCCCTTCCCTCGGCCTTCATTACCTCCTCGTGTAATAATAATGAAATCTGAATAACTCTGTTTATTTAAACATTTTTAATCATCAAATAACTAGCTAAGTATTGTGTTATACAACGGCTACAAAGTCTGCCAGTGTTGCAAACCAAAAATAGAGCATCATGGAGATATTTAAATATATAGGCTAACGGTATATTAAATATACAATTGTTATTTCCCTTTTCGTCTCTGATGCATTATCAAAGCCTATCCAATCACATCACCGGCGTATTAGAACTAGGCAAAATGCGGAGCCGGAGAGACATAAACGTAAACGTTGAAAAATAACACATAACAAGTTAAATAATATAACGTCATCATAATTAGACAACTCGGCAAATATATATGAAGATATATATAAAGAATTCTGTCTGTGACATCAAATAGCCCAGCGATGCATGAAATATCCCGCCGGACGGCAGGACTTCAAGACCCCGGAAAACGAATGGTCCATGCTTCGTCCCTTAACAGTCAGGTTGCCAGGTTTCGAAAATGGTTCAATCTGGGCTACAACTGTAGAACATATAACTATCTCATGTGGTCTCATGAGCTATAATGTAACCAATGATGGGGACCTATCTACATATAGCATACATTACACAAAAACACATTGAACCTTTTTTGCGATCTGAACATAACACACATTAGACAGCACACACATTAGACAGCACTCATACACAATGGTTCATTGTGTATGAGTATGTCAAGATGAAATCAAGATATATTTTCTGTTTACTCATGTATCACTCACGTCAACCAATCAGTAAATAATGTATCATATTAAAATATTGTTGTATGTAGTATGTATAGTTAGGCCCATGCATGGTGCAAACTCAATTATGTAGGTAATATACATGTTTATCCAAATCCAGATGTAATTAGCACATGGAGCAACTTAAAGTAATGAGTTATTTGAGATATGTGGGTTTTCTGCAAAACCATGTGTAATGAAATATCATATTTAATTCATAAGAACCACATAAAATAAATGTGAGCAGAGAAGATTTCTTCATTTGCAATGTTCTCCTAAATTCTTGCACAGATAGTAAGCAGACAAAAGCGTGTCGATACACATCGAAAGGGGGGTTTATTCTCTAAACTGGCAACAACAGACAGCCATCTTTGAGTGTGCTACAGGCCGCGGCGCGAGCTGGCCCTCACTCAACGAGAGAAACCGTCTCGCACGAGATAACGGGGAAACATTGAAACACGGGGCGGCACATTATTATACCCCGTTAGCACCCGAATAATCGTAAACGGGCAAATAGAGCAACAAGGCAGAGCAACATTTACGGGGCCCGTGCAAAGTGCAGCATCTTGGTGTTTGCCACATAGCTAACCATCTTTAGCCGAACAGGGTTAGCTGGCTAGCCAGCTTTTGTAATCCGCCGGCCAGACACCCACCCGTTCCCCAGAACTCAAGACAAAACCCGAATTCTACTCAAGACATACGAGTCACGAAGATAAAGAAGTGACCGGCATTGGAAGGTGCGTCGACTTGCCAGTAACGGTTAACAATTGAATTGTTGTAATAAGATGTGTGTTCAAGACTTGTGGTTTTCGTGACTCGTTAGCCCTTTAGCGTGCTGTAGCCACAGTGCAATGAGAGCGGACTGACTCAGTGTGGAGGTGATGGCGAGCAATGTGAATCGAAACTGCTAAATTAAGCAGCTTTCGCCTGTCCTGTAAAACTATAGGGTTGCACGTATTTTATCGAAAGCCGTTCTGGTGTGTAGATCTTGCTAGTGATATTTTTCATACGACACAGCGGCAGCGAACACGCTATTTGGTCCAAGTCAGGTGAGATTCGGATGTTGAGGCCGCTATTTCGATTTCGTTTTGTGAACCACCCTTCCAAACAGTTAGGGGGTTCACGCATGAAGAGGGCCTGCACACTTATTCTACCGATTTATAAAAACCGAAGACGCAATTTTCACGTTACTTTCTTAATCCTGCTTGTCTAGTTTACGACAATTGCAGTAGTGTTTTATGAAGAAGATTGAACGTAGATTGTGAAGCTCGGCACAAAAGTAGGATTTAATGTAAATGCATGTGCTGGCCCACGAGTTAAGCAGGGAGAGATTGGAGGATTCATCTCCTCTATCTGCAGACTCGGGGACTCGTTGAGGAAGCACATGCATGTACTTAAACATTTTGTCGAGTTTATTTGCTCGTCTAGTGACCATAAAGACGGATTCGAGTTATCGAAGTCGATGACTTGCATGAACATATATGGATCCCTTTGTTTTGGTTTAAGGTTATTCAGGAAACTCTGAGCCTTTGAGAGGCCTCCGTTCTCTCCTCGTCTGTGCTTTAGTGTTTTCATTCTACTAGATTAGTCCATTCTCTCTCTGGGTTAAAACCAAGCCTTCACGTGCCAAATGAATTGAACAGATTTGACGCCACCCTCATTTGTGTCTATCTGGACTGGGAGATAATGAAATTGGTGTTCCCTCCCAAGGGAGACCAGCCAAACGGTATTGATGGCCCCGGAAGGATCAAGCCTCAACTGTGCAGAGTGGTTGCCATTCATCCCTTTTCCACCTAGCTTTGTCTGCATTTGACCCAAACAGGAAGCAGGGGGTCTCTTGATTGAGCAAACCCTTCTCATGTAATTCACGAAAGTAACCAACATTTTTAACATTCAGCCAAATTTCAGTGATGACCATCGTGTCTCATATTCCTTTCTAGCAAAGTGTGATATTCTCTACATGTTGGAGTGAGCTGCCTCACATTGTGCTCTTCACCCATACTTTGAACACCTGGAGAACCTTTGTGTCTACGGTTGTTTGGCAAACTGGGCAGGGTGTCAGCTATAGGTTGTTGGTAGTCCTCTAAACCATGACCTCAGATGGTGGGCTGTGCTCATCCTCCTGGAGCTGTTACTTCCTCACATGTAGCCTAAGCCATGAAATCTGATGCTTTCAATCACCAGCCTTAGTGGCTAAAGCATCAATATGTGTGAAATGTCAAAATATTCCATTATTTCTATTCTCTATTTTATATTTCAATTCATAGTTAATTGGGTGAAATAGTTAAATTTAGAGTTAAAAACAAACTAATTTGCTGTCACTTGTCGTAAGCAGGACAGACCTTTCCTTCATATACCTGTACATGAAAACATTTCGGATACACATCCAATCATGCTTAATAAAATGTAAGGAATCGTTCATCTTGGGACTATACAATGGACCAAGTAGCTGTAGGAGGAGAGCAGGGTCTTGCTGGTGATAGGGCTCAATTAAATTTAAAAGGCACACAAGTTATCGCCTTTGTTATGGATGTATGGTACCGTTTACCTTGTATAGACTCAATATATACTGTCAGAAAGCGTGCTGCTTGTCAGGCCAACATTGAGGTTCTGGTAGTTCTGACTAGTTTTCTAAATGACCTCAAACTGCAGAGGTTCAAAAATAGATGTATTTATAAAAAGCAGGTGAATTCACAGTATGTAGTGGGCATTTGGAATGTATGGTTCAGAGTGTGCTTCCTGATAAACTTTTATTTTTGGCCCACAGAATACTCAGTTAACGGAAAAACACTGTTACCGTACAACCTCTGTCTGTCACCAGTAAGGCCTAAGTGGGACTTCCTCTTAAGTGTCCAGGTTACACATAGCCGAGCTTCTCAGCATGCACACAGTTTGACAGCACAAATCCATCAATTATGAATGACCCGTGTGACTTGAGAGACTGCCTCTCTGGTCTATGGCTCTTTCCCCTCTACCACACGAGTTTGTTTATGCACGTCTTGCATCTTTCGTAATTTTCTGACCTTTGCCTCGTGTTTTCTTTTTTGGTCATTTTGTTTAATGCCGATGCCGTTGGTGTCGCAAACCTCATCGTTGCTGACGAATGGTTGGCTTGACTGCCAGCCTTGCATCTTGCAGTCATGGCAACACACAGTGCCTCGTGGGTAGAGGGAAGCCTTTGTGACGCTGAGGTGAAGTTTTCGTTTTGGCTCGCCCTGAGAAAGCAGTGTCACATGTGACATGTCACTTTGTCATTCACAGCCAGGGCTCCTTAAGGCAGGCCTGGCCGGATAACAGAAATAATTGGAATAAATGATGGGTGTCATTTTAAGAGCATGTCATGCTGTTGCTATCATAACCCCAGTTCAAATAGCAATTCACTTTTCATTCCTCCTATTCAGAAAGGTTCAAATATCTATTAAAACGACTATCGGCCTCCAGTAATGCGTTATCCCCACCGCTCCCTGGGGGGTGGATTTATGTATGTGCATGTGTGTGGAGGCGCTACCTGAGCCCAGTCTCAAAGAGACAGCATATTAGAGGGCATTGATGCACAAGGGCCTTGAATGAAGGTTACCAACATTTGAGACGGTCTGGTAAAATTAAAAGGAAACCAAAAAATGCAAGTGTTAGGAAACTTTTGCTTGTAGCGACTACTAAGTGAGAGAGATAAACTGAGGTCATTGATTGATGCATACAACCGCCATAATTATGCAACTTTGAATGTGGTTTTCCAAGGTGACTACGACAAAGTTACCCAATTGTGATTGGTTTAACTGAATATTTTCAAGGAAGGTCAATACATCAAGTTGAATGCATGTCATCCACTTTCCACACCTTACGTTTGTCATCTGTAGCTGTATTATTGTCTTGACATTGTCGTAGATTAGATCACATGCTGATCATCAATGGCATTGTCCTTGTGTGGCTAGAGGTCTGCCATTCTCCTTGTTTAACAAAAACTAACCTCCTCTTCCCTCTGGATCTCTAGGAGGCTGGTTCTGGGGGTGAGGCCAGAGGACCAGACTCAATGAGTTTCCAGCGACATGTCCGAGAAGTCAGGGCAGAGCACCAAGGCAAAGGATGGCAAGACAAAGTATGCAACCCTTAGCCTCTTCAACACCTACAAAGGCAAATCTCTGGAAACCCAGAAAACTGCAGGTGAGATTCTAATCTTGTCCTTACCAGTGGAAACACAATGCCCATGGCAGTGCTCTGGGTCCTTTATAAGCAGCTTAGATGGGGATAATAACTTGGACTTATGTGACCTTGTTTTCTTGTAGAGTCCAGTTTTTGTTAAGAACATTTCTGGATAACAAATTAAATGGCTAAAAGTTGTTCAAATGGCAATTTTTTATTATTCAATTGAGCATTTGTAGCCTGACAGTCAGACGAATCTGCAAGCTCATGTTTTACTCTTGCATATCCCTCCGGTCCCCCTCCCCTTCAGAAAGATTTACTCAGTAAAACACAGCCATTTATCCATTATGGGGCAGATTAGATGGAACTAAACTGAAAAGCGCGCTTTGGATGCGCCGCTAAAGCAGTTCTTAAAGCAATCAAGATGGCTGCCACAGATTTGTGACTTTGTGATTTGTGGTTTCGTTGCTCTGAGTGGTTGTCGGTCTATCCAATTGTGTCCAGAGCAATTTTTGCCTGTTGAAAATAAAAGACCCTGGAATATTAAAAAAATCCGATTAGTTTGATGATGTCTGGCTACATTTCCGAGGTTGAATTTCATGTTTCACTTTGAGCTGGGATCCTATAAGAAGCGTTAGAAGTTCTTGTGGCGTCTGACAATGGTTTTAGCCGCTTCGCCTGTTTAACGGCCACCCTTTTCCCCTCTCCAGTGGCTGCCAGACATGGGCTCCAGAGTTTGGGCAAAGTTGCCGTCAGCCGGCGGATGCCCCCTCCTGCCAACCTGCCCAGCCTGAAGGCGGAGAACAAGGGCAACGACCCCAACGTTAACATCGTCCCCAAAGACGGAAGCGGCTGGGCATCGCGACCTGAGGGGGGGGAGGAGAGGTGAGCTTGGATCCCCTCATTGCCTTTTTTTTTATTGAACGCAAGGTCGGAGGTGATATTGTCATCATTGGTCAGTCCATACGTTGTTGTGGTTTAAAGAACCTGTACAACTATAACATGCCCCTCATCAAATCAAACCCTGTGCTTAGCAGGCAGCAGGAGACCCCGCCACCGCAGCCAAAGCCCCCAGCACCCCCAACACCGGAGCCCTCTATAGGGGCCAGCAGGTCCTGGGCCAGCAGTAAGCCACCAACGCAGCCAGACGGTGAGTCTGGGCAAACCAAATTCAAAACTTCCTCTGCTAAAGGCTTGAGATCTTCAGATTTCTGGTTGACGCTTGTGAACCGGCTGTTGCAACTTGTATGTAGACTAGTAGATTATTAATAATTTGACTGGTCATCAGTGTTAACTTCTGAAATAACCATGTTATTTGAAGACTGGGGAACCATAGATATAAATGTGGTTGTAAATAGGATCCGCCAAAATGTTTGCCACTGGGGACTTTTAGATAGTGGATTGGGGAAACCCACATTGACACCTCTGCACCGCCTTGGTGTTTCTGTGTTGTCCCTTTTGCAGGAGCCCCACGTGTGAGCAGCCAGTTTCACCAGGAGTTCCCCAGCCTGCAGGCAGCTGGAGAGGCAGAGAAGGGAGACGTCCAAGAGGAGGAACCCTATGGACCTGGCCCCAGCCTTAGACCTCAAAGTACACATCACATCCGTACCATCTAAACAGTTTGCTATATATAATTGCGTACATTGGAGACATTTATGTAGAATTGTTCAAATAGCAATTGTTATTCTCTTATCCTAGATGTTGGCAGTTGGCGGGAAGGAGGGGGCAGGAATTTGAACACTGCACCAAGCCCTGCTGAGATGGAAGGCAGGCCCCTGGAGGAGGGCGGGGCCCCAGGCACAGCCTCACCCCCAGGGGAAGCCGAGCCGGCTCGGAGCCTGGCCAGCGATGGTCATACCGTGGCCAGTGATGGCCGGGCCCTGGCTAGTGATGGCCGGACCCCGGCCACTGATGGGCAGACCCAGGCTATCGATGGCCGAACCCTGGCCCCTGATGGCCAGAGGGAAAAGAAGGATGCCAGGGAAAGGCTGCCCCCCACGGGACCCCCTCAGGCCAAGCTCAATGGAGGTCAGCAGCCTCCCTCGGGGGCCCCCCAGCAGTTCCAGCCTCCTTTCAGGAGTATGATGCCCCCTTATGTACGTGTCAAATCTTTCACCTCCTGATCTCTTCTCATTCGCACAGTTACTCGTTTGTTGTCATAACCTAAAACCTAATGTTGTCTTTTTCTTATGTTTAGATGTCCCATGCATATCCTCGAATGCCCTGTGCCCCTGGCCAAGCAACCTTCAGGTACCTTGGGTCCACGTCGATTCAGACCTGTTAGGACAGACTTGCAACACTTGTATGCAGCATGTGTTTTGAAACCACTAAACCGTGTCCATGGATATTGCGAATATCGTTATTGACACGTGATCGGTCGTCACCCCCTACTCCCCCGTGTGCAGGGCCCCCAGACCTGGCCGTCCTCAGCCGGGCCCTCAGGGCCCCCCTCAGGCCTGGCTCCAGGATCCAGACAGGCCTTCCATCGTCAGCGCCACAGAACTCAAGGAGCTGGACAATTTGGACACCGAAGCTGACGAGGGCTGGGCTGGTACGTACTGACGTACAGCTTACCGTGTTATTTATATCATCTGTATCCCCATTGCTGATTTAAAAAAGGTTTACTACAGAAAGGTAGGCTCCTATGTTTGATGAATGGCTTGTTGAGATAACGGCGCATTATCTAGGGCGTGTTCTGAGAGTGCAGGCTTTCATGTTCCCATCCACCTCCTGTGTTCTTCAGGAGCTCAAATGGAAGTGGACTACACAGAGAAACTCAACTTCAGCGACGATGAAGAGAACCAAGCTGCTAAGGAGAAGGGAGATGCCTGGTGAGCCTTGTATAGCTCTCTATTTTAACGTGTAAACAATGACGATGGACAACATCTAGAGTGAACGAACACAGAAGCTCTGCCATGTTTTGCCTTTGTGCGCTGAACCAGGTGATTAACTTGGTGGAAGTTCGGCCAGTATTTAATTTTCATTTTTTCTCTTCATGAAGCCTGTT
>JAOPJJ010000016.1:531372-548308 GCA_027122795.1 Enchelyopus cimbrius
ATGCGTGATGCTCATTCTTCTGTGCTCACCTGATTTGTCCTGCAGGTCCTCCAGCCGCTCCCCTCTCTCCATCACCTTGGAGATGTTCTCCTGCATGACGTCGATTACCTCGTCCACCTGGGACTGCACCCTGAGGACACACGGACACACACACACACACACACACACACACACACGTCGTGGTATGTAAAAGGCGGAGGTTGACCCGGTAAAAGGCGGAGGTTGATCCTGTTACCCAGGTAACAGGACAGCCCTCACGCACCAATACCACTTTCCAGGAACAACCCTGGCGATGACGTGCGGCTTGCGACCACGCCATGTGCGTTCACAACAACAATGTGAAGAGGGTGTGAAAGGGCGGGAGGAACTCCCAGTACAGACAGAGGCCAGACTGGAGCTACAATGGCCGACTCTGTTCTCTCGCTGTGCCTGACCAAACGATGGAGTGGAAACAGGGACTGATGAGGAGGGAGGCGGTTACACAATGACCTGCACACAGCCAGGGTTGCGCAACAGGCGTACAACCTTCTGTAGTAAACACACTAAGCTGGGGTTACATAATGCCTGTCCTCAGCAAACCAAAGCTTAACGCTTCTGCTCGGCCACACCCAGGCCCAGTGTGGGGCTGTTTTCGTACTTACTGTTTGACTTTGTCATTCTGGGGGCCAAATCTGGGTGCCGTAGGTCCTCTCCTAGAATACAAGGGAATCAGGTCAAATATAAACAAGTGGATAGTAGTTCTGCTGTTAAACATCTGACTGGGCATTATGCTGCTGTGTGGAAACATTTTAAAGGATGATTTTGAACTGCGGACATGACAAGATGATGTTCAACAGAACATAAACTCACAGGAAAAAGTCTTCTTCTTCATCAGAGTCCTCCTCCAACAGGTTTCGCTGCAAAACAGTGATGGCAAAGTTTGACGAGTCTCCAAATCCAATCCACCTCCTTTATTTGTTTGTTTTAAAACAAATAATGACCCCATTGTCAGGGTCCAGGGTCAATGACCCCCCAGGGATCAGGGTTCAATCATAGCTCTGTCAACAGAGCTCTGATTGGCCGTCCAGTTAGGAAATGCTGTGAGCCTAGCTCCGAACATGTTGGATCAAACAAGAACAATCAGGCAATTTCCAATTACCATGCCAAGCTTTTCCTATGTGAACTCCCTTTGCTCTTACAATGGGAAAACAAACTATTCTCTGAAAAGAAGAAAACAGTTCATTCACAAGTAAGTTAGTCAGGGACGGGTGTTCTGCGATAAGCACTATGATACTGGCATTGGACGGCTGTTCTCAGTTTGTCTATGTACACTCTATCTGTCCCTATCACATAAACCAGTTACATGAATAATAAAACAAGTTATATTATTCTTTATTAATTAATCTAATCTATATGATATTCTCTTGGATGCAGAATACATCCAAGAGAATATATGCAAGATATTCAACACCTGCGGGCATCCGTTCCTGTTTAAAAGGGATTTAACGCAAAGTGTCTTCTGCTCAGCTGGGCTGCTGTACGTCCTCCTTCTGGGACCACAGATCCATATGTATGTGGCCTGTGGTCCTTGACCCACACCTGGGTGGCATGGCTATCTGTCTGTGCATGTCAAGCTTTGGAGATTGGTGTGCATCCAGTATGTGATTGTGGGCAAGCCCTTCGGCACGGATGAAAGGACGGAAAAGAGAGAGCGAGAGAAAGGGGAAGTTGAGGCGCTATCTCACAGAGAGGCACCCTGTGCTCCCAGCCAGCCCACAGCATGTTATGCAGTCAGTAGGAGCATAAAAATACCAGTGTCTGAATTGGCACTGGGAGGCAGAGCTCTACACTAACACCTTTCAGGTGGGGACCTGGACCTCAACCAATTAGAGGATCTGTTATTCATTAGAGGGGGAAAAGTTCACTATCAGCGCTTTATCTTTTCTAAACGTGACAATAAAAAGCAGAATAGAATCTACAGTACAAAGGAAGGCCATGTGGGGAATTGAAGGACAGGGTTGTCTGGAGGTGGTTAAGAAGCATGTAAAGATGTCAAGGTGCCCCCATAATGATGGGAAGACCTCACTTACTAATAACAACTTTAGTGCCTTCTGGTTTATTGGCGTACACTACAGCCTGCTTTCACAGACATGCATGGGAATGCATGTGTGACCTTCTAGTCAACAGACTCCACCAGTGATTATATTAGCAGCATTCCCAACGATGCAACTAAAAGCAACTTTTTCTTCTTCTCCTGCACACAATTATTGTCAATCATTGCTTACATCTGGAGCCGTACACTATTGGACTAGGGCTGTCCCAAACACTAATTCATGCAAGACCCAGAACCGCCCCTGTTGCGTTGGTCCGAGCAGAACTAATCATCTCGATTAAGTCAACCATCAAATATAATTGATTAAGCAACAGTAAGTCAGAATGTAAACACTGCACAAACCTCACTGCACATGCACAATGAGTAGACCCTGTGTCTGTGCAGTGGATTATCTGATTATGTTTCAAAGTGGTATATACAGTTAGAAAAAATAGCCATTTTATTTATTTATGTTATTATTTATCCAGGAAGCTCCCATTGAGATATAATATCTCATCTTCCAGGCAGGTCCATTGATAGGGTCCCTGGTCAGGTACTGCTTGGACAGGTTAAACACCGGAATCCAACAATGAAGAACAACAATTATTGATATTAACATATTAATACAACTAAAGGACACTCTATTTCTCTATTTCTCTTTCCCTCCCTCCCTCCCTCCCTCCCTCCCTCCGTGTGAGAGGACTGGTATCCATTATCCGATTTGAGGGAGTGGAAACGGAACGATCGCATGTGCAGGCTTGCGGGGATGGAGTGTTTTTTGCGCATGATACGCTTTGATGTTTCATTCCCAAACGACAGTAAACAGTACATTGAGGGAGCCAGATCAAGGCACAGCCAGACAGGAACAATGGGATTGGCCGGGGGACATGGTGGATAGAAGACAGGCCTTCTGCAGCACAGCTCTGGATTGACTTAACGGAATGTAACAATCACTGATGCCATCGCTCTTATTCATTCCCGTTATCTGTTGGATTCCTTTAGGCTTTGTAGATTGTTCATTAAAATACTAAACAACTATAGAATGGGTTTAATTATGGACTGAGGTAGTGCTGTCACTCAAATGATTCGGTTTTACAGTCAGGACCTGAATGGTATTTTTAGAAACAGGAAAATTGCATGGTTACACAAGTTACATTTCTGATGCTACTATTGCGGATACTACATCTATTAGCAAATGTTACTGAGGCGACAATTTTATCCAAAGCAACTTGAAGTGAAAGTAAATTCAGCTTAGGCATTGTACTCACGAATGTCTACAGGTATGAAGACATTGGGGATCAAACCCAGAACCGTTCAGATGGGAGTCAAACACCAGAGCTATTACACCGTTGTGACACTTTAATACTTTTGCTAACACCCTAGCTATACTGTTACCTTTAATACTCTCACAAAACTTAATATTTTAAAGTGAAAGCAAATGATTAATGAAGGTGAACAGTGCTGAACAGGGGTTTCAATGTTTATGAAAGCCTAATTAAAGCATGGAATACAGTATAGGCGCCCTCTCACCCTCTCACTCCGGATGGATCCAGTGACCTCGTCATCGTTGAGGTGCCGTTTAAACTTGGGGGGCATGTTGTTGTCAGGCTGCTCCTCCTGTTCTGGCTCCCTCTGTAGGACAGATGGAGCGGTGAGGCCTCGACAACACATCAAGGGCTGCAGCAAAGCAATCCCATAGCAGAACCAGGCGAGAACCTTTCTCTATGACCAACTGTTGAGAGGTTCCTCAGATATGTCTGGTGTAAAGGAAGTAGGGCTGTACATGAATAAGAAGATTGTTAGTCGACTAAAAGCGATCAGTCTCGACTATCAGTTCACTTGTCATGTACAGCATTTTTTGTTTGCATATTGAGGAAATAAAAATCTAGTTTCCACCAATTAAACACAGATTAAAAGTCAGTTTAAATAATGTATTTTTGTTACAGTCTATGTTTATTACACCAACATCAGCTTTTTGTACCTACTATAGCCCTACAACAGTAAAAAAAAAAAAGCCAGGCTATATCTATACAGTGATTTCAATGTTATATCCTTTGCAAACATAAGGAGTAGCCAGCTTCATTGGAGTGCCCCAAAACAAATTAGCTGACAACAAATAACAACAGGAGTAAATGCAAAGGAACATTCGCCAAGATATCCAACACTGAACAATTTTGCAGCAGATTTGTGAAATTATTTTAAGTTAAGCAACAGAAAGGTGACTAGCTGTCCTGCAATGGCGGGTTGTGGGTCTGCGCGGGCCTCTTTGGAGGACAGGGTCTGTTACAGAGACAGCTCTGCATCCTTCTTTCATTATGGACCACAGTAACTACTGCGTTCATGGTCCTAATAATCTACACCTAAATTTACAACCATTTTGCTATGCAGCACGTTATGCAAGTTTAACTATTCAACACTGCTTCACAATAGCATGAACAATTAATGATAGGTAAATAAACCATAACACCAAATATTAATGTTTGGTATCAGAACAGAGAGCCAAGCGAGACGACCATATAGTGATTTAAAACGCTATTTCTCTGCCCAAAAAATACAACTCAGATGTGTAATCATGATGTTCCTACAGCTAAGCTCCCTGTGTTCCCACAGGTACATGTTGTTGGTGTCCTCCCAACAGTACACTGACATAAAAACTAATCCAAATGAAACGTTTTCCATGCGACCTCTGTTTAAAGTTAAACTGCCTTACTGACACAAAGGTTATGCCTCAAAGCCCTGGCGCAGTAGCTGAGTGTCTGCTTTAAATGTTAACAACAAACAGTAGGTTCCACTACCGCTTAGAAGTCTCATAATACCATTGAATCCAGTTCAGGCTCAAAAGGAGAGTTTCTCCGAGTCTTTTTCTGGCACCACAGTCGGAAAAACTGCTGTTCAGTGAACCAGCGGTCGAGAGGAACTCTCCGAGTAACAGAGGAAAACAGACGCAAAGGACAGCTTTCTGTGTGAAGCAGCAGTAAAGGAGATAGAGGGAAAAGAAGAATGACAAGAGAAGATGGAGAGATGAACACGTTAGTGTCGTTGTGATGTAAACAACTATCCTACATTCATGTAGTTAGTTGAGATTACACCAGTCCACGAGTAGAATAGGAATATTGTGGCTACATTTCATAACCATCATTGTAATATAAAGGACAACACGTGCAGTGCTAGAACTGATTAAGGACGTTACGCCTGCGGTGTCCCAACTTCGATCCGTTTTTGTGTGACGATCACAGGTTCAACATGGCCATCCGAGCACAGACGCACACCGTTAGCTCTCTGACAGTAAGGTGTGCCTGCCATATACATCCTAACTATTACATTAAGTATATATATACACTACCTTTGTTTTCCATACGATTTGACCTCACAGCAGGTGAATGCTAGCTGTTACCATTAGCAGCCCTAGCTAAGCTGCAGACGCTAGCTAGCCACACGACACAGCGCTATATCTACCACTTTAACGTGATCACTTACGGATAAATCCGGCTTATTCTGGGTTCCAGGTGACCGAAGACTGCCCGAATCAATGCATGGTAGATGGTGCCCGAGATTGTGCTTCGTATGTTTATCTCAGAGGCTATTGACAGCTAGCTAGCTAGCGGCTGTCAGTGTATTCTCTTTTACGTCACCGCTACAGCTGGAGGAGAGAAACCAAACCACAGGAAGATGTTGTGACGTCTGTCCTCCTCTTCACGACGAAATATGTACCCATAGTAACGCAGTTTGTTGCTTGAGTAACAATTACAGTAACAGTTAACAACATACATTCAGGATAATAGCAATGCATTAAATAACAAGACATCATCTAACATTCATCATCTAACAGTTGCGCCCAGCACATTTGTTAGTGTTCAATGTAAACAATCAGTCTGCCTTTCTCTATCTCCCTACTCATCAACAAAAGGATACTTGATGGATGCTTTTTGCAACTCATCAGCCTTTTTTAAATTTATAACGAAGTCTAACAATAATAAATGATCAGATTTTGCTTGCTCATCCACATGTTTGTCGATTTCCCAATTCCCACTTCCGAGTGGGACAGTTGTCTAAAAGGAATGCAGCATAACCGCATTGAATGGTATCCAAGACACGTTTGTTATTTTCAATCACAACTTTCTTTCATATGATTGTGTATTTTAGCCGTATAACAAAAACGACGTTAAACCCTATAACGAATATAGGTGGCAGCATATCGCCCATGGAATGAGGACATTACGGGTTTTGTCCCCCCAGAAGAAGTTACGTTTCTTGTTTGAGGAAACACGTTTTTATCTGAACGACCGTAACGCATCTTGATTCTAATATACATGTGTGTTACTGCAGTCACCTGCGGCCAGCAACTGGCTGGTTTCGCTTTGCCTTTTCAGCAGCAAGCTACGAGAGACGAGCGATACTTGTACCATGCTTAGTGTTAGCAGTTGTGGGGAGAGACACCCGTTTTTCGGAGGCGCTATCTCCGCTATGATCCCGCACGGTGCAAAGGACATCAGTGAACTGAGAGAAGTTCCAGACAACCAGGAAGTATTTGCCCATCGCGACACTGACCAGAGCCTCATAGTGGAGCTGTTGGAGTTCCAGGGTCAAGTGGAAGACCAGGACGCCGCAAAGTATCACTTTGAAGACATCGCGGGGAGTAACAAGGCGCTGGAGCCGGGGACGTGTGACGTCATTGGTGTTGTACCTCTCTCCAAGTCGGAGCTCTCCTTGTCGGAATGTCGCTCTGCCTGGCTGCTGAGTGGTGCTCAGTGTGTATCTAAATTCAACGAGGAAGCCAAAAACTCTGTGACCATCCACCTGGGCCTGTTTCGCCTACCGCAGTTCTCCACAGACGTCTTGGTAACGTTCAACGACCCCCTCAGTATCAGCCCAGACAGCAGCAGCAGTGCAACCGGAACAACATCTGCAGAACCATGGACCGTGCAGGATTTCCACCGCTTACTGCACTCTTTTACACTACACGAGCCGGGGTTGTTTGGTTAGATGGATTTGACCTCCCTCTTCCCAGTGAAGGACGTTCAGAAGGCGTACCCTACATGTTTAGGCCTAGTCAACTATGTAGTAATAACGTGACATTTGACCTTGGAAATCATAGGCCTACATTACAGTTGTGTATGGTGACAGGTTCATGTAACTTAATGATCCGGGTTAGTCTTATATCATCGATACTATTCTTCTTGGATATTTTTTTGTAGCA
This sequence comes from Enchelyopus cimbrius, assembly GCA_027122795.1. Taxonomy (NCBI): domain Eukaryota; kingdom Metazoa; phylum Chordata; class Actinopteri; order Gadiformes; family Gaidropsaridae; genus Enchelyopus; species Enchelyopus cimbrius. The sequence goes on from JAOPJJ010000016.1 coordinate 538,641, forward strand.
TGTCCAATGTTTTTTGCCTATGTACCATCTGATGATTAAAAAAATATATTGTCAAGCACTTTTGTTTGTTATGCATGAAATACAACCGGGGATATAGGTATAGTCATACCTATATAGCAGTCATAGGTTTTATGGACAATGCAATAATCCGTTTATGTTGTTAAATTGGATCTTGAGGGAAATATTTCTGCCCCTTTTTCTTATAACCAAAACTACATTTGTATTCTCACAAGTTTATTTTCCAAACTCCTATATTCCTCTTTAATACCAGTATGATATGTTTTACAGCATTTGTTAACGCACATTCTGTTTGATCGTAAATTCTCCGTTATAGGACCTTTCCCGGCATGAATGGGGATTGGTTCGTCTTTCCATTATTAAAATGGATGGCTTCATGGTCAATTCGTTCCTCAACATGAACCTTGAAGAAGCATTAATCAGTTTTGATGGAATACATTCATGGAAATTTGAAGGAAGAAAGTGACGGTCATTCATTCATTCATTGCTTCTTTGAAGCTATAATATGTACCCTTAAATGTGGAAAGTGTCCATAACCTGACGAGGGTCTCCTTTGGACCATGGTCATGTAGCTTCTTTTTATGGTGAAATATGAGTCAGCCAACCAGCAAAGTATTCCACTGCAGTCAAGATGTAGTATTTAAGACATCAAGTCATCTTGGGTATGAGTTCATGATGAACAGGTACACGGTCTTCTCAAAGTAGCATCTAGCCATCTCCTGCTAAGTCAATAATGGAGCAGGAATGTGTGGGAAAGATGGAACGGCACACACACACACACACCCCCCTTTGTTCCGTTCCTCTTGGAGGAACATATTCCGCAAATGGATGTAAGGGCTGCACAAAGGATGCAAGACCACATTTGCAGAAAAAACCCCCACAAAAAAAACACACCAAACACTGTTTTCATCCATCCTTTTTATTCTTTAGTTGCAGAGGGAGGAAAAAGAAATATACGTTTTTGTATTTCCTTTTTACGTTGATCCAATGATCGTTTTGGGCCGTCGGATGACAGCTTTGTAGATCAGGGTCCCCAACCTTTTCAGCGCCAAGGACCGGCACAGGGTCAGTCAACAGAGTTCAGCGTTAACTCTGTGTTTGTTAAACCTCCCCCTCAGGTGTACCGAATGCACAGCTGCACAGGTGTGCAGATAATGCAGAGCAATAATTCTGGTGTCTGAAGTTTTAACATTATTGTGTGGTGAAATACCAAGGATAGTGGAATTATAGATGTAGGCTAATTATCACATTCTCAATTTGGTCTGAACTCTATACTGATGGAAATCAGATAAAAGGCTGAATTTCATGCTGCAAGGTCAATATATTAGTCTTTCAACCGTCACCAACCATTAAATTGAACATTTCATGCCGAATCATCTCCTATTCGCCCATCTCGATCAGCCATTGATTGAAATGCAGCCAGTCAACATTTTCTGCAAAAATGTAAACGAGCATTTCAGGGTCCCAGTCTTGAACTTGGATGAAGGAAAGAAACGCTGAGTTCAACACTGTAGAAGACAAGCAGGCTGTCCTCTTAAGCATAGCTTTGACCTAAGGTGAACTTCGATCAGGAACATGTTATTCCATCACTAGCCACAAATCATAGACCATCGATGAAGAAAAACGTGTTCCTGTTCTTTTCCAGAACTCTTGCTCATTCTTGACAGCCTTTCTCCTGAACCACGATGACAGAAAACTATTTTTTTAGGTGTACATGTGATGTCTGTGGAAACTGGTTAAGCTAACCTACTATGCAAAATATACACTATTATTTCATATTTAAAATAGCTAAATGTTAAGCTGCATGTCAAGCAGTCAACAAGGTTAACTATGTTGTGGACCCCAATGTCTGCAATAGATCTTCTGTTGCTTGTGTGTGTAGTTTTGGGGGTGATCGCTTGCTCTTTCAGGACACACTGCAGCAAGTCAATCCTGACTTGTCTCTAGAAAGACTCATCCAGAAAGATCGCCAGAGCCACACACACACTGCTCTTCCAGAAAGATCCCCTTCCCCATCACCGAGCCTGTACTCGTGCCTCCCCTCGGTCTCATGTCTGCAGCTCCAATCAGGGCCCGGGAGCTCCTGCTATATTTATCATCTCCTCCCAAGCCCTGTCCTTGGCAGCCCCCAGTAGCAAGACTTTATATTAAGGCCTCCTAAACGATCCACTGTGGAACGATGAAACAAGACTTGATTTGTGCACAATTTTCCATGCAGGAATTTTTTGCACAAATTCCAAAAGGTTTAAAGAAAATAGAGGGACAAGTTGTACTTGTATCAACTGGAGGTTGACAAATTGTGTATAAAAAAATCAGCCAACAACGAAATGGAAGCATTTGACAAATTACAGTAAGATTTTGTTATTCATAATCAGGCACCATTGTCAGTTAATACAACTCCTATTCCATGACATAACACATATAAACGAAAACGTGTCAAGGTAGGTCATTTGTATTGGAAAAGTACAGGTTAATCTTCCAGCTTCTTCTTCTTGCTCTCCGGCATGTCCTGCAGCCGAGAGAAGTGCTCTGACATGGCAGCCAGGGCCCGGTAGCGGTGAGATATGGTGTTCTTCAACTCTTTAGGAAGCTCGGCATAGCTGTAAACAGAGTATGTGTTAATATGTACTAAACCCTATATAACAAATGCATTGCAATAGCAATACTTGGTTTCTTAAGGGAGAAAGAAAGTGTTCAAACAGTTAACTAAGTCATGTTGAGTTGCAATACCCCCTAGTGGCAATGTACCGAAATGCTGTTTCCTAAAACATCTCACTCACGTTTTCTCGTATCCGTCTGGTTGGAAGCAGGGGTCCCATCCAAAGTCTCTTGGTCCTCTGGGTTCCACAATACGACCCTGTAAAAGTTACATAGCATAAAGTTACAAAGTGAGAAGTAAGTAAGATGAAACATGGTCATAAACATGGACAGTAATACTGACCTCAGTTCTCCCCCTGAAGAGCTGGACAGGTTCTTCCTTCCCAGCAGAAAAAGCAAAAGTGCAGAGGGCCCATGCTGATTTGTCCTCAAAGCCTGCCAGGAGCTTATATAAACCTTCACATGAAGAACAGTGAGAAATTGAAATGACATTATCCAGGAACATTCATTCAGTATTATTTATGTTCAAACATACAGGAAACCGGCCAACGTCATTACTTACCTTCAGGTTTAAGTTTGTCCAGAAACCATTTTCTACATAAAATGAGACAATATTTAATTCCCACAATTTATATCCATATGCATGTGACACTAGTTCACTGGTCTGTCACTTCATGCTACCACAGAAAATATTGTTGGGTTGATTTCGATAGTGTCTGTCTTATGGCTGTTAATGTGTGCCATACTTACATGTAAGGACCAGGAAGCCCTTCCAGTGCCCTGAAGCAGAGACAGGTATCTTCTACTATCACAGGTCCATCAACCTTAAAGGAAATAGACAGCCAGCGATCAAATCACAATTAATAACAATAACCATTCAATCATACTTGTTATCTGTATATAGCCAGCTATCATCGAATAACCATAAGCTGGGAGTAATCAAACCTGGCGTGCTGCCTCTTTACACTTCTGTATAGAAATCTCATCTGGCTCTCCTTGGTATTCAGGCACTGAAAATGGTAAAATAAAAATACAAAAAATACTAAAACTCATGAGAAATTGATCCTTTGAATCACTTGACAATATCAGACAAATCTTTTCATTTGACTTACAGTCAATCTTCTTGGAAATTAATTTGTATGGAAACCTGTCTCCCAGGATCTGAATCACCTGAAAAATAAATATATTAGGGTTAAGCATAGGTCAGAGGTTAACGAAACTAAAAATATAATCAACCACAAGATTGAGGTTTGACTTAAAGAGTCGTTTACATTGCATTACAGAAGGCCTATAGGCTCCCATGACTGTACATGCCATGCGACGCATGACGCTATAGTTAGTGGACACAGAATGTAAAACTCATCAGCGGTATGCACGTTTTCATTGGTGTGATTGTGTATCAAATACAATCACGAAAAGAGTCGTACCTCCTCAAGTTTTTTGGCATTTCCAGTCACGAAAACCACGGACCTACTGGCGGGTACTGCCATGCCGAATCCGTAGTTTCCCTGACTTGTGCCCGGATCACATTTCCCACAGGCCGTCCGTCCAAACGCAGCCAATGACAACCCGTTATTTCCATACAGTAATAATATGAACCAATCAACAGTTTCTTCTGAGCCCTTCCGCCCAAAACACATCCAATGAGAATGCGGTGCACCCAACAATACGGTCCGTGTTCTCGTGCTTCCATGTGTACGGACTGTGTTCTTCCATGTGTTGAAGAACGCCTAAAGAAGTCATTAAAGTTGTCTACTGAAACGCCATGAGTCTCCTACCTCGTTCTGCGGAGGAGTTCAGCTCTGCGGAGTACTGGGAGCGTTTCTTTAAGAAGCGTGGTGACAAGGCTTTCGAGTGGTATGGAGACTACAACAAACTGTGCGGCGTGCTGCATAAATACATCAAACTGCAGGATAAGGTAAATGCTGTCTGTCACATACATGCTATTCCTAATAGTGGTGTCACGAAATCCTTTTCTACCCAACTTACTATTGCAACGTTGTGTTGACAGGTGTTGGTCGTGGGTTGTGGTAACTCTGAGCTGAGTGAACAGATGTATGATGTTGGTTACAAAAAGCTGACCAACATTGACATAAGCGAAACAGTGGTGACGAATATGAATCAGAGGAACGCAGAGCGCCGCCCTAATCTCACCTTCCAGCAAGTGGATGCAACACAGACACTTTATGAGGATGCAAGCTTCCAGGCCTGTTTGGATAAGGGTACCCTGGACGCCATGGCATCTGAAGAGGAGGGAGCGTTGGCTAGGAAGATGCTGACTGAGGTTAGGTTTTATTAGTTAAGACATTGTATATAAACACACACAGAATCGGACTCATGTACATGCATGTTAACATACAAATTACGAAATGTCATTGCCAATGTTCTTATTGGGGATAATCTGTCAAGTAATCTGTAGTGTGTCAACTATGTAAATGTAATGGTTTTAAATGAATATAACAAGGCTCAAATCTTCGCTGCTTTTTGAAGGCATATTCTGAATTCCGTTCCATCCTGGGTGCAGGTGGCGCGTGTGTTGTGTGTCGGAGGGCGCTACGTCTGTGTGACTTTAGCCCAAGATAGCGTGGTGAAGCTGGCCGTGGAGCACTTTGTGTCACTGGGCTGGGCGGTGAGGTTCCACCGCCTGCAGGAGGCAGAGAGCAGCGAGGACTCTTTTGCGCTCCCCGTCTTCGTCCTGGTCTGCACCAAGTTCCGGCAGCCCATGCCCATGCCCATTCTGGAGATGTGTCTCGGGGAGGACGGAGGCCCCACCCGCCACCCGGGTGTGGCGGAGCTCCTGTCGGCGGTCAAGGAGCTGCAGTCCTACGCCGTGCTGAGGAAACGGCTGCGCACGCGCACAGACGCCTCCTCCTCCCCCTCGCTCACCCTGTGCGACGTCAAGACGGGTCTCCCCCGATACACGCTCACGGTCCAGGACTGTTATCCAAACGCCAGGGTCCCCAGGGGAAACCTTTTTGGGGTCTTTATTGGTGAGCAAGTTTGGAGTAGGTTATTGAGTGTCTCACCTGTCATTTCCAGGTGAAGAGAAATATTATATTTGCATTGTCATCGGTAATGGTATACTATTTGTTATCTGTTTTGACTGAGTGGGCTCAAATAGCTTTTCTTTCTTGTCTTTTCCAGTGCCACAGGGTAAAGAGTCCGACTGGCAGTATGGTTCTAGTGATGGCCGTAGCCAGCTGGCTGCTCAAGCCAACTTCAAGCGACTGGTTATTGCAGCGATGCACAGAGACCAGGTTTACACCGACATGCAGGCCGTGCAGGCAGAACTCTCCCAGATGGTGATGGAACTCGCTCCCCCCGGCATGCCGGAAAACCAACAGGTAACCTGTTGTACAGGAACCACCCATCAGGACTCGGGGGAGGGGTTTAGTGTTATTAGGAACAACGAGTGCTCTTTGGGTGCACAGCAAATGGGATACAACACAATGGCGGTGCCCAAGAAAAGTGAGGCAATCAAAACTTTTTTTATTTGAAATTCACCGAATTACAATATGTAAAATGATGAACAGAAATCTGCAATCCAATTCCGATTCGGCTAAAGCAAATGAGTGAGCGAGCAAGATTTTGAAACAAGAGGCAGGCATATTCAACACTGAACAGATCATCTCAGGGCATTTCACTCACCAACAGCCGGCAGATGGCCATGGTATTAACAACAAATTCTAGCGCTTAAATATTGCCTACATTGCCCTTAATGTTTTATAAAGATGTAAATGCTCAAAGCAGTATGGCTTTCTGACTGCAGTGCTCCTCTGCCTGCAGGTGCCCTTCCTGTCTGTGGGCGGGGAGCTCGGCTGGAGAGAGGTGATCAGCCGGGGCCGGAGTGAGCTGAGCGGAGAGTACTGTGTGGAGGACGTGAGGGGGGAGGATGGAAATCTGTACCGCAGACTGGTCTTCCTGTCCAACTCAGGCCTCGTCCAATCAGAGGGACGCCTTGTCTCCGACGTGGCCGGTGAGTTTTTCTTCTCTGGTATTTCAGTACCGTCACCGGATTAGTAGCAATGCACTTACTGTACCAGCTGTATAGTTAATGCAGAAGATGCCTCCTGGTGTGAAGAAGCAATCCATTGTTAACCTCCTGATTACTTGCATTGAGCAGACTTAAATGTTTTCAACTCATAATATTATGTATAATCTAAATACTGTGACTTAAACATGCTTCTGTGTGTTTTATTTTTAATTTATTTTCTATGGTTAATTTGAATGAGTAATGAAATCAATCAAGTAGATGAGCCTTTTGACATAAAGTAGTTCACCTGCAAGCAGTCACAAGGGGAAATGTGATCTCTGTCTCACAGCCTCGGGTCTAAAGAAGAAGAGCAGGAAGAAGGTGAAGCAGACGGCGCCTCCAGCAGCCTCCATGGGCGCCCTCCATGTGGACAGTGGCTTCCTGTGCTGCGCCCACCATGAGGTCATGGTCGCTGGCCTCACCATGCTGGGCGTGGGTGCACAACCAAGCAAAGGTGTGTGGGTGACGTTTTTTGAAGTTGACCCCCAAATGTGTGTATTTATCTTGGAAGGCACATTGAGACACAGATCTTTTTTGCAAGAGCATCCTGGCCACGTTATACCAGTTACAAAATTATAACAATCCAAAGCAAAAATTTGAAAGACAATCTTGCAGTCTTAACTAGAGCAGAAGCAAGTTTAAAAACCATAAAGTTCGAAGAATCAGTTTGAAAATCCTTTTTTGAAAGTTCCTCCACATTTTAAATTCTTTGTGAGGGTTCAATTGATGGGACAGAGTGCATTAAGAGTGGCTTTCCCCTATTTCAGCACAGGCCCTTGGGACATTTATGACATGTCTTGTGAACATACCGAGTAAATACCGCATTGATGAACAATAAAATGTAACGTAAGACCGTAGCAATCCCATGATGGCTTTACATTGTATCAGTCTGCACAGTGCTGTGACCTCCACCTCCCTCCCTCTCTCTCTCCACCCAGACGGGCCTGTCTCGGTGCTCATGGTGGGGCTAGGAGGCGGGGCCTTGCCTCAGTTCCTGCGGGACTTTGTTCCGGGGGCCTCGGTGGAGGTGGTGGAGCTGGACCCCGCGGTGCTGGAGCTGGCCAATAGCCACTTTGGTTTCCGCGCTGACGACCGGCTCAGGGTGACCCTGGGGGACGGACTAGACCGCATCGACGCCCTGGAGAAGGAAGGTGGGTCATTGAGGAGCTGAAGAGAGAAGGCTTCATAGAAGTGCTGAGCAATGACAATATTATGGGCCTTTTTTTTGTGGGATGTGCGTACAGTATGTGTTTATTACCGGGCCAGTGTTTCAATTGGTGATCCAAAAATGTCAGCCTCAATTGACATCAATTATTCTTCAAATGGTATTCTTTAAATATTGTCCTTGTGTAAACAATGTACATCTCTCTGTGCTTCTCTACCTCGCCTATCCACTGCACCTCGCCCATGACTACAACGTAGCGAGAAGAGGCAAAGTAAACGAGGCGCATAGTCTGCGGAGGGCCACAGGGCCGTGGTTATACGGGGGCCATGCATAACTAGAGTTAATTCATTGTATATGATGGATTGATGTCCACACCTTAAGATAGAGGCAGACTACCATGCAGTTGTATGCAGGAATATCAAATGATGTTCCAAATATGTTCACCCTGCAATATGCTACTTCTACTACTGCTAATCTACAAATGATTTAATTAATTGGCATACAAACATGCAAGGGTCTAAGGACAGAGGATGCCCTATACTGTACGAATTGTAAAGCCCCCCAAATTGTAACTTTTGTGACATTGGGCTATACAAATTAGATTATTTTATTTTATATGCCCTTTCTTGTAATGCACACAATTTATTCCGAGGTCCATTTTAAAGGACCAATATTATAACTTTGTCCCATAAATTGTATTCTGGATTTGATCTGTTTGCTGAATGAACGCAGGTTCACTTTTGTTTTGGTCCTTCTCAATTATGGACTGGTTTATTTCCTTCTCCTCAGGTGGTTGTTTATTCGATGTCATCATATTCGATCTGGACAGCAAAGATTCCACTGTGGGTATGAGCTGCCCCCCTCAAGCCTTTGTAGAACCGTCTTTCCTGCAGAAAGTCTGCAGCTTGCTCACCCCAAAAGGTACGCCTATTTTCATACCCGCTGCATAAAGGAATGCAGCCTGAAACGCTATTCAAATCACATATTTTACTTGTCACTCGATATCACTGTGTGTTTTCGTACTTACCATTGGCCGCCTGCGTTTGTTATTGCCGGGCGCCCCCCCCCCCCCGGGCGGGGGGGGGGGGGGGCGGCGGGGGGGGGGGGGGGGGCGGGGGAAGAGCGTGGTGGAGCGGCTGCGTGGCACATTCTGCCAAGTGTTTTCCAGGAAGATCGACGGCGAGGTGAACGAGGTGCTGTTCTGTTTTCGGGGCGACGGGGGCGGGGCCGAGGATAGCCTGTCGTCGGTGCCGCTGCCCTCGGCCCAGGCAGCCAGGAGCCTGCAGGCCGCGCTCTGCAGCCAAGCGGCCGGAGGGACCGCAGGCCCTCATATAGACATTATCGACCTGATCAAAGACCTCAAAGTTGCGTAAAAGGTTGTCTTGTGTGACTGACCCTATACAATACATATTGGATCACATTTTGGAGTCTGAACATTTTTTTTTTGTTTCACAAACTTCTTTGGCCGTGGGAAATGAAACGAACATTGAGCGAGCATTGTAAATAGTTAATCAATTTAGTTAAAAAACAAAATACAATTGTCTTTTTCAGAACTTCTTTTCAGAACTTAATATATAATTTGGTCCTTCAACAATTCCATTTGTGACCCCAGTGGGAATGGAAACCCTAGCCCTCATAATGCCATTCTCTCAGCTACTCAGGAGCACGCTTGGCTTTAACCATTAGTTCCCTCACAATATCAAATCCTTTTCAGTTGATGAATATCTTTATTTGTATGGCAAATAAAAAGTCTGCCATCAGAGTCTCACAACATCCAAACACGTATTTTCATGGCACGACGTATTTCCTCATCCACACACATGCTGTTGTCCGTAATGTAGTCCAATTGAGGGC
>JAOPJJ010000016.1:558149-577610 GCA_027122795.1 Enchelyopus cimbrius
GAGACCTCTCAAAGAGCGCAGGACCCTCTCATGCACCTGATGGTCAGACAAACTAAACACAACATTTTGCTCAGAAGTAATAAATTGCTTACAGGTTTTGATCTGTTCATTGGATTCTCTCTCTCTCTCTCTCTCTCCCTCTCTCTCTCTCTCTCTCTGTCTCTCTCTCTCTCTCTCTCTATATATATATATATATATATATATACACTCTATTTGACACACGCATCTATTATACACGCATATAAAAGGAGTGTGAAGCAACACGCACACACACAGTGGGTGTGCGTGCGGCGCGCGTGTTTTATATTGAACAATATAGCACATGTGCGGAAATGGCATCTTTCTAACTCTTCTATTGGTCTGTTTTTGTTTCCAAATAGCCATTTTTCTCTGCCCCCCCCCCCCCAGAACTCCCCTGATCCTGCATTGCATTGTGCTCCCTCCCATCACTGATGGATTCTAGGACTCCACCGCTCAACCTTGCTGTGGCTCTCCCTGGGGACCTTGCTAGGTAACTTCCAAAACCACATGTTGGGTTAGCATCCAAGCACAAATCCACTGCTTCAGACCCACCCGGGCCACATTATTCTAGCCCACCCTCCCGCACACGCACACACACGCATACAAACACATGCATGCGCAGGTACTGTACACATGAATGCATGCGTGTGTGTGCGTGTGCGGGGAGTGTCGCACACACACACACACACATAGCAAATCCTAAACTCACACGTACGCACACCCGTAACCGAACCTTGGGCTACAGAGGCATAGGGGGGAACGAGTGTGTTATTTGAGCTGGGTGGGGGTCTGCTGGAAAATGTGTTTCTCATATTCCCTTTCCCATCAGCCACGGCAGACAGGCCAGTGTTCGGTCCAACTTCTGCTAGTGGAGCCAGAGACAACAGGCTGAGCCCACTCCCCCCCTTTGGTTCTTTGTACCATGCATTTGTTTTATTGCGCGTTCCCCATTTTCCTTCATGCAACATCTCTTTTTTCCTGTGTTTTTTTCTTCTTCTCCTTTCTGCTCACTTTTTTCCATCGTCGGGTTGCACCCCGACTCCTGGCCAAGGTCCCCCACTCTCTCACTCTCCCAACCCCATTTCCTCTGCGCCGTTTCTTTAGGGCCTTTCCCGCTCTTTACTCTTTCGCTCGTCCATTTCCCAGTCCTACTCCGTTCTCCCTCATCCATCACACACATGCTCTACCTGGGTGTAACAATCTCAACAATCATACCTAATGCCCCTTGAACGTCTGATCATCTAACGAATGTAAGTGGACGATACACAACAGCTCATTTTGATCAGAACACAGTTTTGAACGGTATTGCCTTTCCATCTGGTTCCCATTTCAGTAAACAATGAAAATGTTTTTTTTTAAGTTTAGATTTTCTTCCTTCCTGACTTTTTGAATATTTGTATTATTATCTTTATTGATAAAGTTAAAATAAGAAAATTGCTGTTTTCAGTCAAGGCTTTTATAAAGCATTTTAATAGCAAGAACATTTACTTGGCCTGACTTTGAAAGCAGGTTTCAAATGAGTGACAAATACAAATATTGCATATAGTGTTCAGTACACATTTTAAGACGGCATCCCTCTTTCCCATTATTCTCAATATTCCATGTACACCAATGATCATTCAGGCATCCAGCTTCTACCTATAGAGGTCAATGAGGTGCATAATGCATAATCCAGCTGCATAGTAGTGTGCCAAACTATCCCTCCCCCTGAAGAAAACCTATTGTCTGCCGATGCATTTGGACTCGAGTGGTACATAAAAACCATTGTCCAGAAAGGCTGGAGTCTGGTTGTCCGTCTCAGGAAATGTCTTGAATTGACTACATTCTGTAAACAAAAGTATGTCAAAATAACTCAATCTTCTATGAGAAAAGTGAATACACATTTTTGTTGAAAGTAGTCAAACTGCTTTAGTTACGATAGTTTTTTTTTTTTGTATTCATCATTTCAGTATTCATCAAGTCGTTTCTGTATCATTTCTATAATTGGCCAATACATGGTAAAACATTTTATAGCATTCCCACTGTTTAGTCTGAGTTCCAGTGAAACAGGAATCTGTACAAAACATTGTGTCAACTGTATTGTAGTCACACAGAGGTGCTGATACCTATTGTTCCAGCTCACACTGCTTTGAGAAGACAAGCATGTTCAGTCAGAATCACTTATACCACAGGAAAATGGAAAGTCTTTACATCTCTCCGCTTTTGGCCCCGTTCTGTAAAAAATAATGGCCAATATGCATTCAAAGGGAAGTCGGCTAGTGACGCTGGACTAGATCATGAGAAGTCATCTAAGGACATCTAGGGGTAGTTATCCGCTATTACAAAGTGAGATTAGCTTACAGACATCTTTCACAAATGTAATGTTCATCGTTCTTTTCACAACTTTATTTCAAAATACTTTAAAAATGTTATAACCAAGTTAAATATGAACGATATTTACAGTATAATTCAAGCCCTTGTTCTTTAACCCCACATGGGAGTAAAGTCAACATTAAAATAGGAATAGGAATTCATGTACATTAAAACTATGAGATTTACAATGTTGTACAAATAAGTATGTTTTTCTAATTTAAGGCAGAAAAGCGTAATCTGTGTCTTGTAAAAGTTTTTAAAACAGTAGCAGCATTGGGTTTTAAATTCCTCAGTATATACCAATACCATTTGGTGTTGTCATGACAGCAACCAGGGCTGCTGGGGCCATCTGCATAAGAAATGGACCCCTGTTGGCACTCTACCTCAGTATGGTACTTTACAGAGGTCCTCATGTATCTCAGCCTCATCCCAGGGTCCCTGGATGTTGTCTTTGTGTCTCTGCAGCTTGACCAGCAGCAGAGGACAGAGCAAGGTGACGCTCAGAAGAGCCAGAGCCAGGAGCACAGCGCCCCCTGGCCATTGGGACCCCAGGCCCCCGACTCCTCCCAGGCACACTCCGGCGCACAGCCATGCGGATGGCTTTGGGGCGTGGTCCCTAATGCTCTGTAGCAGGCAGGGCCACAGGGCAAACATCAGCAGGGCACAGCTGAGCATGGCAAAGGTGTGCAGGGCCCCTGGGAGTCGAGATGCCAAGCACACAGAGGCAAACAGCGCCGCGTTGAGGGACAGGCTACCGGTAGGCGAGGGGTGGGCGTACGGGAACGACACGAGGTGTGCCAGAAGCATCAGTGCAGACATGGCGTACACCGTGTCGGTGCTCACCGACTCCGTCAGCGTCTTCAAAACAGGCGAGAAGCCAAAGGTGAAAGAAAGGAAAATGGCGGCACTCTGCAGGTCTGCCAGGTGCGTACGCGGCTCGTGGTCTGTGCTGAGCTGTGGCCTCAGGGCGTTGTGTAATCCATAGCCCAGTAGGCCAACTATCAGACTGGTCCACAGAAGAGCTTCTGGGGACAGCAGACCCTAGAACAAAAACGATCAGGAATGTGGGGTTCAATCACAAATGGCAGAAAGAAACTGAAACGTTGTTCCCAATAGTATATAAAGCACTAAGCTTGGGAAGGATCGTTCCATACCTGTTCCATGTAGAGCCAGAGAGTGATGAAAATGGCCACACAGGACAACTGCTGGCCAACCAGACCTGCTTCCTTCACCACAGCCCAGTAGCGGTACTGTTGGATTCCCTCATTCCTCCTTAGCTCTTCGAGGAAGCGTTCATCCACATAGTTATCAGGGAACGGCTGGCGTTCCCAGAGCACCTTCCGCCAGGGAACAGCAGGACCCGGGGCAATGTCTGGTCCCATCCCACTGACCAGGCACCCAGTCAGTCAGATGCCTGGCATTATCGGGTAAGACATAAAGCCAAGACATAAAGACATAAAAACCTATTATTCCATGACTTAAAGGCTCACATTGGCGAACCAAACAAGCGTCCATCTAGGACGATGTGACTAATACAAAGTAGGGTGGACCAGTTGAACCAACCAAAATGCTAACGTTGCCGTATTATCTAAACATTTACTACCGCGCGAACACTCAATCTTAGTTAGTCATTAGGTCACCTACAAAGGTACTATTGAATTTATTAATAGCATGTACATTATCATCGTGGAATGTACATCTACCTGGGGAATTCTTGTTTTCTTGCCCGGCGTTAGTCTCGGCTTTCATTATCCCGGAAGAGACGTAATCCGCAAACGGAGAACGGGATGACGCGAATGACGCCACGCCCTCATGACATCTCGGCACGCTGCTTACGCATAAAGTATGTGACGTATTTCCTCTAAACAGGATGTTCTTCTTTTGGATGAGTGGGAATCAGTAAAGAATTCAGAAAAGGTTGTCATTTAATTTACATCCGTTCACATTTACATAACTAGTCAAACAATTATCTCACACGTTATTGTCGTCTGGCTACAACAGTTAATACTTATTTATTTGAAGAAGAAAAAAACGATGCGTTTGCTTAGTTTGTAAAAACAGATACTGCTTTAAGTAGGCCTGCCACAATATATAAATGTTTGTTTATGCTAAATGTCACTGTAAAAACACTTCATGTGACATTAAATAAGCCATCGAAAACGTACGCATTTGAACATACCCTTAAACAATGGTTAACGTATGACATTTCTTTTTATAATCAACACGCATTTCACTTAACAGACTCAAGTTTAGGCAAGGATAAATTGACATTTTTTCTAGTCACCAGATCGCCCAAACGTACCTTCAGTGCAATGCAGCAATACAATGTGTAATGCATTGCCCACAGCTACTGTCCGGATATATTTCCTTAAGTAGAGATTGCATAAATTACAATTGAACGCAGTGGCATGTATTCAAGCATACTGTTCAAATGTTTTGAATTTCAAATCCGACCAGAAGATGGAGACAGAACCTTTCGTTGAAAAAGTAACACGCCAATGTCAATTGCATTCCAAAAGTAACCAACAGGATAAAACAAAAACAAAAACTGAATCAAAACCCATGTACAGATCTTAAGATATTAAGGTTCATGAACCCAAAATCCACCTTGAACCATATATTGAATAAAATAAACAACCAATCACCCATATTTGTGTTCATCGACTAAGAGCTCTCAGAATTTGACAATGCATATTTAATAACCTTTACTGAACAGACCAGGAAGTAAAGTAAACAAATAACTTGGCGGTGTTCCCTTCTCACATTGGTCAGGACATTCCTACCCTATAGTAGTGGCGACGACCCTTCTGCCGGTCAGTAAAGGAGAAATAGACTATGTGAGAGAGGATTCACAGGCAAGGTGGCCGTAACCAGACACTCATCAGCAGCCACACGGCTGAAGAGGAGAGGGTGAGTGAAGCCAACTGCTGTCCAGGCCATGCCGCCCAGGAGCCATGCCATGGACACGGCCCTATTCTACTACGCCACTCTCCCCCTGGATGCCCAAACTAAGGTCAGCAATGTGGCCCACATTTTTCAATACAGAGCCATCACGTGAAGAAGGGTCCGTGTGTAAAGGTTGAAATGAGGTGAGACCAGTAACGGAGGCACAGGGGACATCGCTGATGAATGGCAGCTAAATGCATTACTATCACAGTAGCTCTAATGGTTACAAGGTTTTTAAAAATGGGATAATACGAAAAGGCACGCCGTGGAGGCATTTCAGTAACCTATGGCAGCAATAAAGGTTTCAAAAACACAGCAAAGATGTATCTCCAAAATTCTATAACTTCACACCCCGTAGTGTATAGCTCCACACGATTGGAAGACATAAACGTAATATAAAAATAATGCATTTTCTGATCTAACAGTTTGACCTGTTCATGTTTATGTGGATTAGACACAGTATTCCTGGGGTAAAGTTAGCGATACAGCTTGATCCTCGAACTGTTCGCTGATATCAGTCAACACAATAAAAGGACCTTTGGCATTTTTGATTAAATACGTCATAGGTTTGAAGTTAAAATATTGAAACTCAGTTTCTTTGTGTAGGATTGGGTGAATAGGGTGCCAATGAGTCACAATGCACGGTGGTTGATCTATTTGTGGACTAGGCGTGTTGGCTCCCTTCTCTTTTTCTGCCGCTGGGGCAGGTGTTACGTGCGCATCTTTCTTTTGTCGTCAAACAGGGAGCGGAGCAAGTACACCTGAACACCAGATACTAGCACCATGACGACCATGTTGATGACAGACCAGGTGTTCACCCGGTCAAAGTTGCTCTCCTGGATGTTGCGGTCACGTGCCTCAAAGGCCCGCAGCACTGTTTGAATCTGAGCACTCTTTCCCAGCCGGGCCTTCACATTGTTGATAGTGTCCTGCAGGCAGACGAAAACAAAGAAGTGGTCAAAGGGGCTTCCCCTAACCCACGGGGGATCTGGGTAATACAGCTACACTGCCCTCTACACTTCCTGAATGGATTCTTTCTAGGATCTAAGCTACATGATTATGGTTGATATTTAGAATTTGGATCATCCATAAGTGTTATATAATGATATATCTATGGTTCTCTGAAACAAGAACTATCATGTCATTTGTTTTATTACAACTGTGCTTGCTCAAATTATTATGGAATTGGGTCAGGGTTTATTAGTTGCAAAAAAGTTAAATAAGCATGAACTCTAGACCAAGAACTTCATTAATGTGGAACGAATGCTACTGAATACCTGTCACTTTGGACGCATCATCTAATTGAGGGTTTATGCAATATAAAATGTAATGAGTCAATACAAAATATACATTTTTGTATATTTTGCCTCTTGCAGACTTCATGGTAGAGATGCTGCCTTCAAATGGTTCTGTAAATATGGTAAAGCACCTTGTTGATATAGTTCCTTTTATTAAGGGCAACACCTTGAACTTAGCAACACTGCAGTGGGTGCTGGGTAGGAAGATTCAAATCTTTACAGGCTCTCCACCTGGTATGGTCATTACTGCTACAAAAAAACAATACCCTGTCCTTTTACTTGGGATAAGAAAAGGATGTGACGCCTGATGCAAAAATAGCAGCTGGAGAACAATAGTTAAAAGGTTCTGGTGCCTTCTGAAATGGTGAGACATCAAGTCCAAATGTGTATTCAAGTCTCTGTGTGGCCTTGCACTCAATCTGCTTCCAAAAGTTTTGCATCGGTCACTCTGACCCAAACTCTGAACAACAAACATATTTAGCAAGATCTATTTGAAAAACACCCTATGAAAAGTAGTAAATATATTTCTGTATTTAATAGGGTCAAGTCAGAACATATCCTTACCATGATGTCTTCCAGTTTCATGTCCAGCATGTCTGTTCCATGAACAAACTCCTTCCAGTCATCGCTGTCTTCTACATCTTGATCCATGTTGTCCAGGATCAGCTCAAAGAAGATAACTTTCTCCGATATGCTACTGAATGTGTTGTCAAAGCACAATGAGTAGTCTCCCTCCTCCGTTTCAACTCTAGGGGAAAAACAAACAGTCCGTTTACACACGCAATGGAGACGGTGTGGGTGACGGACTTTAGGTATAGGTTCATGAAACTTACGTGTGCACACCATCTGATTTGCGATAGTCACTGAAAATGACTTCACCAGTGGGAGAAGAGATGTGGAAGTCGACATCCAGGCCGGCGCCATCTAACACCTACAAAACACAAACGGTACACTTATTAAACAGTCAATAGAAAACTAAATCCCGAGATACCTCCATCTCAATGACATGATAACAATATATTAAGAACAGGGCGCTACATAACCTGAAACAAGTATTCAAAGAAGCTGACACGCACAGAAACTATGGGGAAAAGTCATATGACAAAGTATTATTCGACATGGCAACTGATTATGATCACATAAAGTGTTAAATCAATCAGTTTAGCCTAGGTTGACAACCCAAATACATAAAAGCAACACATTAGGCAGACTGATGATAATAACCGTTATCATCTATCGACTAACCAACGTTACAGACGGTTCCGTGTTTACACCAGTGTGTTGTGTTGGTTTGTTAAACACGATCAGCCAATAGAAATGTCGTTCAGAAAAACTTTGAACTTACTTGGTATTCAATTTCCAGCGATGCATCTTTCTTCATGGTCTGGTAGAAGCATTCCTTTCGACCGGCGGGTAAAGTAAACGTGAAGTCGCTGTCAAAAGACTGTGAGAATGCGGCCAACACAATAAACCTTGCCGAGAAAGCACAAAATACTAGGGATAAATAGAAAATCTTCGTGGTAACCCCCATATTATATGGAGAATAAGCAATTAGACCGCAGAAACAATGTATTAACACCTTTAAAGAGCTTGTACTTGTGTTCTCTAAAACTTGTTGGACAGCTCATCCATTCGACAGGATAGGACTGATATTCCATGAGGACCCCGCCTGTACAAATGTCATTCACATATTTTAGATAAAATTAGACACTGTCTTTTCGTTAGTTTTTCTTTATTATTTTCTGGTCGTAATGATCCACAAATTCGTTTAAACATATACCATTTCACGAGGGAACTTCAAATTGGGTTTATAATGATCTCATTAAGCTCTATTTTCCAAGGACCAGAGAAAATGCCGTTTCCTAGTGATTATTTATTATTGCTTGTTGTACTCATTGCTACTATACGTTGTTTCTGCATTGAGGTGAAAAATTAAATTTTTCATTTATATTTCCAAGCTTGACGTATTTCAAATGGTTAACCCTTCAAAAACACGTCCGCAGTTATTAGCATTGAATTTGGTAGATATAACATCATCAAAAGCGACCTGCATGCGAGGATGCCAACAATATAATAATAATAATAATAATAATAATAATAATAATAATAATAATAATAATATATTAGTTAATAATGTTAATTTGATAACCCCCGCCCCGGAAAAAAACAAACAAAAACAATTGCTGCACGACCCAAGTGTGCACAACAGGGTGCAGAGTAGCTTCGTAATGTAGGAGAGCAAAAACAAAACATGAAGCAGCTTTGCTCTATTTGTGTGTATTGGCACATAACACTGGTTGTCAACTCTGATGGTTTTCTTTTCAATGTTTTTTTTTAACAGTTGTATGCAGTTTATGGTTCAACCTAATTATTATACAGTTTTGAACCCTTGGCTTAGACAATTAGAAATTGAATCGAAATTGCATGCTATTATTATAAATATTATTATAATATGTAATCGTTCTTATTGATGTAATAATAACAGCAACGTTATTCATTGTTATTATTATTATTATTATGTTATTATTAAATCTTTATGATATTACAAAGATTACTAAAAAATAATGCTACTATAACCAGGCGTTGCGTCATCTATTATCAAAACTAGTCAGCAACACTTTTTCACTGCATTGAGGAATTTGCCTGTCAAGGAAATCGGTGACGCGTCCACTTCCAGCATGTCCAAGTCATCTCAAGAGGCGGGGCTGCATAGGATCCTGGTTGCAAACTCTATCCTGTGATTCGTCCACAAATTTACAAGTCTTATCCAATAGGTCAGATGCCCGAAGAGGCCGTGCTTAGCAAAAGCTTGCTATCGAGCAACTGCATAAGCGACCAGGCAGGCGAGAGTCAACGTACGTCTGTAACAATGATTCTGAGACATAGTCAGCTGTAGATTTGACCAAAAAGAAATATCTTCACAAATGTCATTTGAAATGTGCTTTGGCTCTCAGTTGATAAATCATCATTATCGTCCATAGTCGAGTATCCACGACACATTAGAAAAAGCCCCCAAAGAGCGAGGATGTTGGTCCCCGCGGGAAGATAATGAAGAGGTTGCGCGATTTGTTGGTGTGCCTCATTGTCGCTCTCCTGTGCTGGTAAGCAAACGTTTGCATCAATGTAAAATATGTGTTTAAAAGTGTTGTTATACAGCAGTGTATATGAGGCTCATCTTCATAATGCCTGCCATAACGATGGATCATGTTTTGCTATATATCTCCTCATCATGCTAACCTCAATAGCTGGTCGGGGTGTGCTGGATGATGTCTTGCTGGCCTCAGTTAAGCTACATCAAACTACAGGTCGCAAGACAAGCGTCTTTTTGTCCTGTAATTAAACCATAACTGCTATGAGTATATTTGATAAGAAAATTACCAGTTGACTAAAGATGTGGTGTTCGCTTAACTTGGACGTTAATCAGTAATACAACAGGAATGAACATTAATTTGCTGGGCTATTTACACAATACAAAAGAAAGATGGGTGCACATATGTTCAAATACGTACAACGAATGTGCATGGTCGTGTAGCACTCCAGCCTTCTACTTATGTTTAATCAGTGTTGTACACCAAGTCTGGATGTGAAGGGATGATGTTAAAAAAAGCATGCTTTCTGGAAGCAAAGACATGGAGCATACCATAACAAGTGGACGCCAGTCTTGTTAATACCCCATAGCTACATCTTCTTAAATGTGTTTTTTGGTTCTACCAAGTGTCAAGTGTGATTCATATTTTCCTCCATGTTGCCTTCTATTGTAACTGGTCAAGTTTTTCGAATTGGGGGAAGCAAGTTACGAAACTGCCCCTTCTAGGCAGAGGTTGCTATCCTAACGTATTATAATAGTCTCACTAGAACATGACCTACTGAGGCTTAATTACTTCTGTTGAATGATGTATGCTTAATTTATGTCATTATTTGCTATGTAAATATTCCCAATGTAATGTTGTTGTGCAATGCATATATGTACATCAATTTGGAAGTATAGGCACATCATGTGTATTTCTGATTCATGCCATACAACATTGTTTTCTCATGCTTCAATCCAGAAACTATTCTGGATTAAGCCCAAGGTGTTTTTAGTGCTAATATTTAATTTGTGGACACTTTTTGCCTATTTTGAGTCTAAATAAACGATGAACTGCTCCAGTTGATTCTACTTCTACATACTAGCTAGTTTTATGCTAAATGTAAAATGCTAACTAGTTTATTGAAATTAAACACTCTCTGGGTTACATTACATCTTTATAACACATTTATTAATACATTTCATTCAGACAGCTTATTTGCTTATAAAGTAGGAAAATACTTGCTTATCGAGTTTACACACAAACACACTTTTTTAGCCTAAATGGTATTTGCTACTGCTTTATTTTTTTTGTAATGTATACCCTATTTGTTGACGAGAATATGACCACTTTTAGTACATTTTGTATACAAATCTTTTTATATTTGGTTCATATTTAAACTATTATCTTCAGCTAAGATGTCTGCCAGCAGTGTATGTTTTGTTAATTCATTTCATTTTAAGGAACCAGTTAAGGGGTTAAGTGTTTCCAGAGCAGAACTAGACAGGCCCTCTGTTATCGGCTCTCTGTCTGACCAAGTGATGGAGAAATGTGCGAAAGCGGCAATAATGACAAAGGCCAAGGCTATAGCGTGAAAGTGAATGGCTAGTCGCTGAAGTACAAATTGAATGAATAAATCACTCCCAAGGAAATGTTATTGTAATACTATTTAGGTAAATGGCGATGTAATGTGGTCGTTTTGGGTCATGTGTGGGACCATGTGATTCCCAGTTTGAACCGTGTAATATCACGGTTTGAGTCTTATATTACCTGATACCTGCATTGACATCCTCTGTCCCCCCGATTGGCAGGGCAACCTCTTCTATTCCCTATTCACCTGTGGGGAAAGATGATTTCAGAGAGGAAAGAGGGACAACTTAGGTTGTTTTCTATTTTGCACATTTTCACTTTACCACAGTCATGGCCATGCCCCCGCATAACTTGATTTGGGGCCCCTTCTTGTTGCGGTCCTATTCCTGGTGACTAGTTTCCCAGGTCTTCACACTTCCTAGGAAAGAATAGCACTGAAAGGAGAGTGGGGGATGACTAGTGTTAATGTCCAAGCATGAACAGGGGCCTCTATCATAAAGGACTGTTGGAAAGCTAATGTGCATGCAATTCTGCCTCATCGGATACAACTCGCCTGGCAATGATTTGTGAGTTTTTGCGTTACCCAGCCTAGAGTTGCCATGTTCAGTCTTCTTGTTTTTATTCTCATAATTGCCAGTCACCAAATATCAGAAGATATCGCAAGCTGCATTCTCAGCTCTGCTGGCTTTGCTTCAGTTCTTTCTGTTCAGTTTCCTTCAGTTTTTCTCCTTCTTGCATGTTTAAAGGGCTGAACTGCATCAGCAGTGCGCATAGAGGTTTACTGTGGTAGAAGGGAGGGCAGTGGAGAAGGATATTTGCACTCCACCAGTCCCAAAATCAACAACGCCTCCCTGCACTCCTCCCCCCCCCATGTTGTTGACGTCCGCGTCACTGAAGAGAAGTACGCATACCTGAATACGGGAAATCCTGCTATATCTGTGAAGCTGCCACAGGGCAATGATCAGTTCAACAAACGCATCTTATCTGGTGGCACCGAGGTGACTGCTGGGTCTCATGGCAGACGGCACCCTCTGCTCATCTTCTGTGGTGTTCTTACACTTGTCGATCCCGTTGGTGACCTGCTGCAACTTCTCTTACTGTGGTGATGAAGTGAAAAAAAGCTGTGTTCATGCAATCGGGCCAGAGGTAACCTCGTTACCATCTTGAGACAGAACACCTGCCGCCTGGTCCTACAGATGTTCTTGTTAGCGAAAGTGGGACTTTGAGCATGCTTCGGAGGGAAAGACATGAGAGCGTGAGAGGGACTACCAAAAATATCAGTCTCCGTCACACTTTCAGATATTGCTTTCTCACATTTTTTATAAAACAAGTGCGCCAGGCCCTCATTGTAAATGGCTCATAGAACGTACAAGGACAGAGTTTTGGTACTTGCGGTAGAACAGGAAAAGGTTACAATTGACAACCCTCTCGCAGCTTAGGCCAGAGAAGGTCCTTTATAAAAAAAATATCTTTTCTTGATGTGATAGTTTGAGTGGTGACATGTTCTCCAAGTATCATAATAAAATAAATACTGCTGTGTCACTTTGACTTCTTTGTTACTGCGGTTCATTGAAATGGTTTTTAGTGTGTTGTTGCTGATGTTGCTCATAGTCTTTCGACGTGAGGATGAAGGCTCTACAGGCACCAGAAGAGCTTTCTGCTAAACCTGTTCCTTTCCTGTTGAGGAAAACATGGCCTCTAAAGCCATCCAACTGTCCCTGAAGCATGTTTACACACCCTTATATTGAGCAACCTTGTTTTTCCAAATTCCCACTAACAATACCCAAGTTAGCGCAAAGCAATCAATTAATGCACAGCTTATGAAGCAAAACAGGTTGACACAACCTCAAAATTGCAAAATAAACCTTGAAGTTCCCATTTTGAATAGGCTTGAGAGCAAACCCAGCCATTCCTTCACACTGTGTTCTTCAGCATTATTCAGTGTCCATGGGCTTCCTTTCCTCATTGGCCATGTGAGTACTGTTCAGAAACACCAGGCACTGTGTAGGTAGTGACCCCCACCCCCGCTCCTTGTA
Source organism: Enchelyopus cimbrius (assembly GCA_027122795.1). NCBI lineage: Eukaryota > Metazoa > Chordata > Actinopteri > Gadiformes > Gaidropsaridae > Enchelyopus > Enchelyopus cimbrius. The sequence continues at coordinate 571,461 of JAOPJJ010000016.1, forward strand.
AAGGAAAAGCTATGGACCCTGCCCTACTTATACAAGTACCCAGTTTGCCTCTGTACAAAAAGGCAATCCTCCCTGTTCTCCTTGTGTTTTACATTAGTGTTCACATCGACCAGTAGTTGATTTTGTTGATGTTCGATGATATTTGCATGGAACATCAACATTTGGACGTAGTTGATTTCATCAAGCCGTTTCTGGTGGTTGGCTGAATGTAGTGCTTCCATGTGGCAGTGGGTAGTAAACGAACATGCAGGAGAGATGAAAGGTCACTAAATCGACATTGGTGTATTCGGTGACCGCAGCCTCGTGGTCTCACACTCCTCACCATCTTGTCACTGCTCTCTCCCCCTTTCTACATTTTTTTTTGTGCTGCAACAAGTTGCCTGTATCCCTGCACGTGTTTACTTTCAATCACTATTCTCACAACACTGCTACTGCCGCTTACGCTGTCCTTTTAAGAACTTCACGCCTTTCAATTCTTTAAATATCCCGGCCGTGGGCAAGACAAACGGTGCTCTGTGGTATTTCTCCTTCGGGTTTGTCCTGTTCTTGCTACATTGCCAGCTCCCTGCCACATTCTGGCTCTGCTCGCCATAGAGGAGGTCTATGCTGTGCGGGGTTCCTAATCAACGCCTCGTTGCAACACAGTCATTCGATTTTGGGATTGTATGTGTGATGTGGACTAGTGTATAGATGAAGGCAGTACAGTGAGGACACCCTTAGGCCCCTACTCGTGATGTGGGGTTCTTCTTTAGGCATGTGGGGTCTGTTCCGCGAGCTACCCATGCCGGAGATCCACTTTGTAAATACACTGGCTATGTCGGTAACACCCCCACTCACACGCCTCGACATTTGTATGCGGATTGCAAAACGTCCCATGCTTTGGCCTCACATGGTATTCCTCTATTTTGAGTCTTTTTTTCTTATTTATTTATTAAGTCTGTAGTTTAGTCAGTCAGCGACTCTTAAAGGAAAACCTGGCTTTTTGGTGTGGACAAAACTAACTTTTCACAGATGAAAAACTCTTTGGTTAGATACATTTTCTTCAGATTTGTACTTTCCTTTCCCTTTCTCCGCCTATCGATTCCACTGCACTGGTTTTACTGCCCCGGTTCTGGCCTTCAGATGCATTGCCATGGAGCTGTAATGTTGAGCCGTGCAGTAAATACGAACAGGACTCTTGTGTATCTTCTGATCAGGGCAAACATATAACAGGACGTACACAACCATAAAAGGAGCCGGATCTACGGGCCAAATCTTGATCAACTCTTTACTTGCATGAGAATTTTATGAACCGATCAGCATTTGCTGTATTTTCTGTCTCCATGTCAATTTCATAGCCTAGTCCGGTGGTTTGCCCTATTTAAATATCTGTGTTGCTTAAATTATGCTTCTAGAGATTGTATCAAAAGATCAGAAGTGGGCCATGCAAATCGGTCACATTGAGCCTTTATTTGTATTGCGGTTGAGCATGGCCTTGATTAAAGACTGACTTGGTACTGATTGTTACGTGCGTCTATTAGCATTTGTCTCCAGCTCTTTGTAAGGTAGCAAGAATTTAATGTGCTGGCCTCCTTAGGAAGGGTTTGTTTTTGTTGTTGTAGCATGTCCCACATGCTTGTTTATAACATGTTTTTCTTTTGGACTTGGGTAGAAAAGTACAAGTTATCCCCAAACAATGTTATATGCGAGAAATCTCCCCCCCAGCCCTCATTTCACAGTTTTTAGAACGCATGTTTAATTGCAGTGCATCATCCTCTTATGTTGAGATGTTAATCAGCCATGTTTTTTTGTTATGTTCAGCAGCTCTCATAGGCAGTACATTTGTTTGTTTAACATAAGCTCATACGAAGTGCCCTGGCTAGATGGTTTCTTCCAATACTGCCCACAAATCCACACAGTTTGATTCCTTGTAAACGCGTGTAAACACGCAGTTAGAATTATTAGCGATGTGGAAGGTGTGATGGTTCTGAATTTGGAGTACAGAGCAATATGTCAGTAAAAGTGTAGATGAAATCCAAATATTTTGATTTTTTCATTTGTAGTCCCTATTGGAGAAAAACTACAGCAATAGGAGCAGCTAGGCAGTCGTCAGGGTTAGAAGGGTCATTGGCTCGCAAACAGCCTCGGAACACGCGTGCACCATGGGAGGGTGTGAGGTAAATAAAATAAAGGCTGATTTACTTGGGGCAAACTGACAGTCCTTTTCAATTTCTGTCTGTATTGAAAGGCCATTACCTATTCCATTCACATTTTTCTTTTACTCTACTTCTATGTTCATCTGTATATATCTTCCAGAAAAAAATTATATATATTTGCAGGATCCCAACTCACCTGGTGAAATGATAAATGGTTTTGGCCAAAGACGAGGGCTGGAATCTGGTCAATAACCTTGGGTCTTGTTGATAGTTGAATGCCCAAAAGCAGCGTTTACAGTGATGCTGTATTGTATTTAAAGGATGGAGATGGATGGCTTTAATGGCAGTGGAGACACTTTTTGTCTCCACAAAAAGTGCATGTGTAATTTTGCCGGTACTGATATTATAATAATTACAATGGAAAAGTGTGATTGTTGACACAAGCGTAACTAGCTACATGTTTTACATGAAACACATCTATACATTATTTTCTTCTCTGTTCCAGGAGAACACCATGTTCTTTTTTCTCTACGACGGACGACACTCCTTCCCTACCACTTGTCCTATTTTTAACCCTCTCCCTTCTCCCCTCTTGTCCTTTGTTCTTCTGACTTTAGGTCAGGTTCTGCTTATGCCTTTAGTTTTTGGTTCTGTTTCTCTGCATTCAACAACTGCCCAATTCTCAATCTGGTTGAGGTTTGGATTCACAGCCCTCTTCAGGGGGGGCTACAGTCAAGGTTGTTTCGGGAACATTATGTACTATAGCCGGGGACGAGCTTTGAGGAAGCTTTCAGGCAGGGCAGCCCAGCCACAAAGCCTGCTTGAAGCCCGCCCACATACATCGGACATATAGGGTGTCAACAAGGACCCTATGGCCTGGGTAGGGTTTCATTAGTCAGCCAGAATGTGTAACTATGGTTCTTCTCCAATGTAAAAACATGAAACATAATCACTACTTTATTTTCTCATTTCACTGTACCTAAATATCCGTGAACTTTTATTTACACTTATTATAGCTAAAAAAAAACAATTAATTATTGCTAAAAAACGATTTTGCCAGGCAGTAAGGCAGATTTTTCTGTGGGGTATAGCTAAGGGTGCGTCAGGGTAGTTTATGCCGCTGTGTTGTTGTAGAAGCCAGTCTTTATCTCATAGCGCTGCAGTACTCCTTGCATTGAGGGGGTGGGGGGCGCGGCGGTCATCTATGTTTTATGAGTTTTTGCACTTCTGGTCCGCCTGTGGATGCATGTGCACTGAATTCACGGCTGCGCTGGAGTCACCCGCGTGCGCAGATGAGCTTTAATGCGCCGAGCGAGTGGCTTTACCCATCACACGTTGTTACACTGCATGACTGCGTCCTTTGCTTCTCTCTCCCTCTCTCCCCGAGTTCCTGTCGCTGGCACTCTGTCATGCTCTTTGATCCCCCACTGATTCTGACTGCTGCTGTGCTTCTCACTGTCCACTGTCCACCCCCCACCCCCATGTGTTTGGCTTTGTCTTGGTGTTGGTGTCTTGGGAGTGGCTGTGACGTGAGTCAATTTACAGAGGACAGTAGACGTTGTAATTGGCAGGCATTGTGATTGGCCTGATGATCTGTCAGATGAATTAATCAAGACCTTGTCTTTACAGTTTTACCTAATCTTATAAAGATAGAGATGACTGACTACTGTACTTGTCTGTGGTGATGGAACAATCCTATCGATACACATGTGTATTATGTCGTGTTTGTAATCCCCCCTTGTTTCCCCAATGATTCAACCAATATATTCAGGCCAGTTAAGACGTGACTAACTTGCAGGAGGTTAAGTTGAAGTTAGTGGCCACAAAGTGAGGTGTGTAACAACCAATCGCTAATGTTGTGCCAGGGAAGGTACAGTTTAGCAATATTTTAGCCTTGAAAACACAAGGCTAAAACATTGTTAAACCGTACCTTCCCTTTCCAGAGTACCTCTCATTGCATTGAACCAGAAAGTGTTAACTGTTACCAAGCTTCCGTTTCCTCTCCACCTAACTTGAATCCATTATTTTCACCTTCCTGCGGTGTCCCCATCCGAGGTTCATGGGACCTACGTCAGAATATCCGGTTCTGTCGTTTTCATGAGAGACAAACGCCTCCTCGTGAATCATTGGAGGTTTAGCTCTTCAACAGGGATGACCTGCAGCACATGATGCAGGTGTAGGTAGGTGTGAATGTGTACGCCACGTGGAGCACATCCTGCTGGCGTGCCATGAGTCAGCCCCTCCAGTCACGCGCTGTGTTTGATCCTAGCCCCCAGGTGGAGGGCCCGGCCTGTTTGTTCATGCAGCAGCGCCATAGAAAGACACGTTACGATGTAAACCAAACGCAACGACGCAGAGTGGTGCGTCACACCAATTTATTGCAAAACTCTGATAATGAAGACGGGACCGGTGACATTTTTACATTTCAAAGGGCCCCACCCCACGTAGCCCGGCCACGAGGCGATAGGTGTTATCGTTTCCTGTTGTTAATTCCCGGGCCGCGTAAGCGTGATTCAGGAGTGTTGGAGATAAGAGTCTTCAGTCATCCGTGTCCATGTGGAGCCATGACGTCGCCTGATATCATGAGGCACATGACGCGGTTCTCAAGAGCGCTAGGAGAGGGATTGATCTGGGTCAGTAGTGCTTGCGAGTAGCGGCGGTCCCTTCATTCATGCTTTCATTGAAAGAGAAAAAAAGCCTTAAACATCGCAACGGTGCGAGCAATGTTTTTTGCTGTTTTTGGTTCAGGGTTATCGGTCGGAGTGTGTGTTGTGAATGTGTGTCAGGCCGAGTTGTGTGTGTGCCAATGTGTGCGCTAGCAGTTGAGGGGATGGGCCAGCAAGGGTGGGGGGGGATTACAGGGTTGAGCAGGCTTTGGGACTAACTGCTGCTGCTCAAACATCATTCTCTGTCCTTGTTGTGCTGCTGCGCTGGAGGTTGGAGCAGGCCCGACGCTGAGATCCTTCTCCTCCACTCTGAGGGGCCACAGCAGCCACCCCCCAGGCAGCAGAGTTTTTGTATTTTTTCCGTCCGCCGGTGAAGGCCAGCCCATCCTCTTTTTTTTTTTTAAGCAGGCCCCGCCATCGCTGCCTCTGCGATGCTCCGCCCCCTACTTCCACGCCCCCGCCCACGTGGCGGCTGTATCCTCTTCTCTCTCTCTCTCTCTCTCTCTCTGTCTCTGTCTCTGTCTCTGTTTCTCTGTCTCTGTTTCAATCTGACTCTCTGTTCTCAGTCAGCTGTTCTGGAGGAAGCGCTTCGGTCCATAGTACTTCCTCTCGCCTTCTGCCCCATGAGCGAGGATTTAGAGCTAGTGACATGGTTTGAGTAGCCACTGCCATGCTTCGGCTTAATGACCCATTTTTTTATGGCCGATTTGATGGACATATGTCTATAGTAATTAATGAAGTCCTAGATAAAGGTTATGCAGAACCCATATATAACAAAGTAATTTGAGTGTTTTCCAGAGTGCATCAGAGAAGGCCTTTCTCGTTTCAGGCCAGAGAATCAGTGACAGGTGCAACAGTCAAATTAACACACAGTGCAGTCTAACACCCCAGCAGACACCTGAACAAGGGCTCAGAGTCATACTCTCTGGCTATCACAGGCCATTGCGTTTGCATTGCATTTATTTGTAAGTGAATGTATACACGTTTGTGAGCCGCTAAACATGGGAGGCAGTGGCTAATGAGCTTAACGGTAAGCCGATGCATTCAGAGATACGATGCAAAACCGGTTGGAACTCGGTCCATTTCGAAGTCAGCGGTGTGTTTAGCGTGCAGTCGGTAAGTCGCTCACCCGTGCGTACCCGGTGACAGAGGCATGTGTGCAAGGGAAAGATGAAGGGTTATACACAGCCTCTAAAAGTAGGTTAGTCCCTTGAAGCCAGCGGGAAAACACTAGCGAATGATGGAGGTCAGCCACATAGTCTGCCAGAAACTTCTCTCTCTCTCTCTCTCTCTCTCTCTCTCTCTCTCTCTCTCTCTCTCTCTCTCTCTCTCTCTCTCAAACACACACA
>JAOPJJ010000016.1:577710-590394 GCA_027122795.1 Enchelyopus cimbrius
ACACACACACACACACACACACACACACACACACACACACACACACACACACACACACACACACACACACAAACAAAAGCACTTATTTTTCGGCCCATTGTCTTGTGTGCTATTATCCAGTCTGGCAGTCCTGCTTTTATAACTGGTGGAAGGGATGGGGAGAGGGAGAGAGAGAGAGAGAGAGAGAGAGAGAGAGGGAAGGAGAGAGAGAGAGCGAGAGAGAGTGTGGACAGATGTGTGTAATTATGTTATTTTTTACCTCCTCTAGGAGCTAGCTGTGAGCTAAGGGAAATTAGCATCACACCTGGGTGTGTAATTGGCTAAATTAGCTTGTCGCGCGGTGAGGCTGAGACAGTGGATGACGTGTGTGTGAGTGTGTGGTTGTGTGTGTGTGTTTGTGTGTGTGTGTGCCCGCGCGTGTGTGTGTGTTGTTTAGCGTCAGAGAATATGAGAAAAGCAAGGGTTCCTAACACAACCTGCTACTGGTTCTACTGGGAGATGCCCAATGCAAACACAATCTGCCACTGGTTCTTATGGGAGCTGCCCAGTTCACCCACAGCCTGCTACTGGTTGCACAACCACAGGCTTCAAATGATCCTACTGGGAACTGCCCAATACAACAACAGTCTGCTACTGGTTCTACTGGGATCTGCCCAGTACAACCACAGTATTCCACTAGTAATACTGGCAGCTCCCTGTACAACCAGTCTGAAGCAGGCTGTGGTTGTACTGGGAACTGCCCAACTGAACCATCGTCTTCTGCTGGTTACGCGGGAGAAAATCAGGTTTAATTTATCTGTCAATGTATTTGTGTTTACATAGTCAACATGTGGTGGACTTGATGCCAGCTCCTGTTACTATTTACTGTAACTATTTGGAGGTGTATATGTTGTGGTTAGACATCACAGCAAACAGCCCGCTGGAGGAATGCCCTGTACCGTACCTCCATCTAGTGGCCAATGTATACAATAATCATAATGTTTGTATTCCCACTCGTTTACATTTGAATATTTATCTTGACGATAACTATGCACACGTCAAAGCAAACCATACGCCGTAAAATAATAAAACAAAAAATTACATTTGAACCATGGTAATCAACACAAATATGAATACATATAAGGAAAAATACTATTTGTAGATTAGCGTCAAAGGTAGTATTCAACTACAACTATGGTATTGATTGCGTGTTAATTAGGCGTGCTTCACTAATTGCTTTTTTTGATCAAAGGCGTATTTTCAAAAGGAGGCTTTTACTCTGACACGTCTTTCTGTATTCACACCGGATGTCGGACACCAGGGGGGCTTGATATGTCCGGTGTCTGACGTCACTCCGCGGTCTAAACGGGGTGTTATCGTGCTGTTGTTGTTGGTGTTTATTAAAGTGCTTAGAGATGGGAATGCGTGTTTGTGCGGATGAAGAAGGTCCATTGTTTGAAGTCCTGCGGCCATCAGGCCCAGCAGGCCCTGCCAGCCCTTCAAACAGGCCTGTCAGTCTGTCAGGGCCCTGATAACGCTGCCTTTGTGTCGACATCTCTGTGTCTGTCTCACAACCTGAGATGGAAAGCCCCTTGCTTCCTTTTTCTTTCGGTTGAACTCAATGCAGTCTTGGATTTGTTTTTAGAACGACAGGATCTTCTAGTTGAGACGAGCTATAGTTATATTCTTAATAATATGTCATTCAGATATATATTTATATAAAAAAAACCAATGATATTCTTAGACGTGTCTTCACGTTGACCAGCCTTAGTTTTGTCATAGAAGTTACGTGAAACTTGTTTTTTTCAAAGTGCCAAGCAGGTCCCCACAGCTATGCAAAGCGTAGTGCATCTGAACTTGCTTTGTTTACTTTGACATTGTGTCCGAAACTTGTTTTTCCCCCCAGATTGCGGAAGAGTCGTTGCACACGCTCACTTCGTACGATGTGGGGCTGGAGACGGAGAGAGCAGCATCATTGGAGCAACTTCCAGCACTAAACAGACACAATAGTGAACAGGTAACGGTCCAAATGACATCCAACATCCCCACCTTTGAATTGAATTGAATTGAAAGGGAAATCCTTAGTTCCGCAAAAAAAAAAGAAAACATTTTGAAAGTTTCAATTGGAATATGCATGTGGAATAATCATAGACTATGGAGATATACAATTCCCTGTGTCCTTAGGCCTTTTGGTTGTCACTCTACCCGTTTAGTGCAATTTAAGTAATAGGGCTGGTAAACGGTCTGTATGGAAGGAACACGTTGGTTTCAGAAAAATATCCAGCCAATCAGCGAGGGTTGTACAAAGTGTACCCGGGGCTACATGTTATAGGCCTCGTTTGGCAGAAGAAGGGGCTGCCGACTGACATGACACCTGGGTGTATATATATTGGTAAATCGTATTTTACTACGCAAACTGACTGTACATACAATATTTGATGTTCCATTCCAAGCGATGCGTTTGTTTTGTGACGTGTTATTTATTTAGTTTATGGGCTCTGTTGTCATCCCTCTGGACAGGAGAGAGTAAGTGGTTGCAGGATGAATTCATACCGTTGTCCTTCTCTTTTATTTTATTTTCAAGACTGTGACTTCGGAGGAGGCGCCATCAGCCAAGGTTCTCCCCTCCGATCCACAAACAGACTCTTTAGCAGGTTCTCCTGAACCTGAACCACACACAGATCCCCACACACACTCGGAGCAGCACTCTGAAGGCCAGGATCATGACCGAGCAGCCCGGACGCTCCAGTCCCCCACTCCCTCGGCGTCCTCCCCTGTGGTCAGTGTGGACCAGCCGCCCCCTCCGGCCCAGGACCAGGCTCCCAGCGAGGCCGCACCCCAAGCACTTCTCCCCGAGCGGACAGAGAGTTCCGGCAAGGCCCCTGCTCCGCAGCCCCCCTCGGAATCCGTCCAATTGGCTGAACCCTCTGCCGTGGACCCGCCCCTCGAAGACATCCAGGACACGCCTACATCAGGGAGCGACGGCTCCGTGCACACAGGGTAAGCTCGGACCCCACCCCTTTCCCCGCCGGACCCACGTCTAGCCCTATGGAGGCTGGTGCACGGCACTGCAGATACGACTCCATGTCATGTCGACTCTGCGTCTCTCCACCCGTGTCATTGGCATAAGCTACGTACTTATTTTGACATGCATCATGTCGGACAACCCACTCCAGCTTTCGAGCAACACACGATCCACATCATGGGAGTGTTCTGTTCAGTGTGTGGGTCTTTTGTTACACTGCCCTCCCATTTTGGCGTTCCTCTACTACTGGATATGGTGGAATAGTTCTCCCCTGAGGACCAACCTACATTACATCATGATTCAACCTTCATAAGCAGTGACATCATGGCCTGCTCCCTGTCCGATTTCCTCGATGCCTGCATCTCAAGAAGACGGCTTGCGCTCTTCCGTCCAGCTGAACCAACAACAACCCTTTCTCTTCCCTCGGCCAGAGAAGCTGTGTTAAACAGCATGTCCTTTCTTTCCCCTCAGTGCAGTGTGGGTTGCCAGTGATGGAGACCAACACCCAGTAGACAGCTTTGTCTCTGCTGAGCACTATGCTGAGCTCTCGGACTCACAATGTGGAGTCAAACTGGCAACCACTGCGAAACCTCCTTTTGGCAGCGCTCCCTCCAGGTGAGTGCAGTATCCGTAAGGCCAGTCAGAATACCGGCTTTGTAGCTTTCCTGCGCAGAGAGACAAAGCCAACTCGGCCTCACTGTTGTGAAGAGGGACGGTGACCCCCCCCCATTGGAATACATCTCCCCCACGCCTTCCTCCCCCACGCTCACCCGCCTGGTGAACCGCCTGCCAGGTTCACCCAGCGGGTGCCGGTAGAGCTGCGTGGGCGGCGGAGATGCACTTGCGCAGTCGTGTACGTCCAGCGTTATCTTAGTATGTCCTTCTTTCGTCCCATGCTCACTTTTTCCACTCTCCACCTCCCCCATCTCCCCCTCCGTCTCTGCCCTCCAGCGAGGAGGCGGATGCAGCTGAGAGCCAGCGGTCCGAGCAGCCGGTCCAAGAGCCGGAGCCCCAGGAGGCGGAGCCCCAGGAGGCGGAGCTCCAGGAGGCGGAGCCCCAGGCGTCTCTGATCCCCGCAGGGCGGCAGGAGGAGAACCAAGGGCTGGCGGACGCGGACTTGCAGGGAAACGCCTCCACAGCCCAGCCAGGGGAGGAGGTCAGTCGTCCACAGCCGTGTGTTTCTGTTCTCCCCCAGCCAGGTCGCTCCAGATCCTCTAAGATCAAAAATGATGTTCTTTGTGTTGAAACCTTAAAATAAATGTACTAATTATGCGGGTAATATACCTTGTCGTGACTTTTTAAAATCTTTTAAATGTTTAAAGTTTTTTGTTAGCATCGCCTAGTTTCCTGTGAAGAACTGTGATTTTTCTCTGCAGCTGAAAAGTGTTACTGTACTCGATGTATTCTGATTAGTATGTATGATTGATGAATCCCAGAATGTATGCACGGTTGGAGCATCAGATGGTGGCTCCAGCCAGCCGTAATCAATGGCGCTTATGACAAAGGGATGCATCATGAATGTTTCAGTCACACTCTTTCAGTCTTCTCTCTCAGTTTGCCCTCTGCAAGATTGTGTGTCTGTGAGTGTAAGCCTTCGTTTTCCTGTTTTTGTTGGTCTACTCCGGAAAGTGTTTCCTGGATTTAATTGGGAGCCTTTGCTCGGGGTGGCAACTAAATCAGCGAGCGGTTGGGTGCCTTGCCGACTGGCTATCTGCCTGCCTGTCTGCTTTCCTGGCTGACTGACTGTGACTGTGTCTTTACATAAGAGGCCTTTTGCGTTGGTGGCTTCATCGACTCGCTGAGGGACAACGCTCCCCTTATCTGATCCCTCAAACAGTTAGTCACAGTGAAATGCAGCTTATCCAAATTTCAACGTCAGTTCCCATACAAAGTACTTTACGTACTATTCCCCACTCTTGAATCATTTAGCCGACACTTTTATCCAGAGCGACTCAAAGTGAATTATCGTTTTGTGCTTTTAGGTCTCAGAGTGGCTGCTTGTTGTATACATGGCACCAGCCTTTTCATTTATTCATGGCTCACAAAGGCCAGCATGACTATAAAGTACGTCCCACATGGATGTTACTGCTACCACATCCTGATCTCTTGGAGGGCTGTCTTCTGCTTACTGTGGTTCCCAGGCGGGGGGAGATGCCAGCGTCTCCCGGGAGACGGACCCCTCGGTGCCCAGCAAAGAGGACATCCCCACCTTCGACGAGTGGAAGAAACAGGTCATGGAGGTGGAGAAAGAGAAGAGTAAGAGACACGCGCACATTGGCCAGTAATGAGGATATGAGATAGGGGTTCTGCTGAAAGGGAAGTGGCTCCGTGGTTGATCACTCGGAAACTGAAGCAAGTCTTCAGTGCACTGTTCTTCCTCTCGGTACAAGGTCTCCATCTCTCTCTCCAGGCCTTGGGTCACACTCAGTGGAGTGTGACTGAATGCGCGTTACGTAACCGTTAACTCGTGCTTTGCACCTACGTCAGTTTCCACTCCGTGCCCTGTCCTAATGGATTCCAGTTTCCAGTGTGTCCCTGTCGTAAAGCATTTGTTATGTATGATATGACACACACACACACGCATGTGTCAAATGGGAGGGGTGAGCTCTGAGGGACTTGATTGGCTAGGCGCTTGTGCTGACTTCCTGCTCTGTCCGACAGTGGTCGAACAAACATCTTAGCAGACACAGCTAAATGTTTCTTTTATTTTTTTTATTTGACCTTTATTTAACCAGGCAGATCATTAAGAACAAGTTCTTATTTACAGTGATGGCCTGACAAGAAGCACACGCTTCTTGGAGGAGAATGAGAAAGGGGCAGTGAGACAGGATAGGTTAGAGAAGCAACAGCACATATACACAGCTGTACAAATATACAACAAGACAGCAACAGACCCGCAGGTTAACATACAACTACTCAGGCATACAGGCGACACATGCATGTGAATGCAATGTTTGAGTTCCCCAATCGATGGGAAATCCTTATGGATGGATCACCAAATCCTAGCAATTTGCCAACATAAAAGAGCCTTTGGGGTTTGGAGTTTTATTAAATATATTTATGCAGGCAAAACATTTATATGTCAAATATCTTTTTTTAAACATTCAATAATTTATATAATACATTTTTGGTTTATCGTGACCATATGATCGTATGCTTAACAAGATGTCAATATGAAATAGACAAACACACACACACACACACACACACACACACACACAAACACACACAAACACACACTGCTCTGACGCCCTTCTGAGTGATTGGACGGCGGTTCATCCCTCCATTCCTTCCGTTTCAGGCCAGTCTCTTCACACCGCCACCAACGGCAGCCCCCACCCTGTGAAAAAGGTCCAGAAGAATTTCAAGAACAACTACGCCTCCGTGGAGTGCGGTGCCAAGATACTGTCTGCCAACAACGAGGCCAAGGTGAGACGTCTATTCCAAAATGCTCCCGGGTGCGACACCATCACGCTGCTTACATGCATTTCTTAATGGCATTCACAAGGAGGAGGAAATGGCGTATAGATCAACCAGATGCACATTCATTAACGGGAAATTCCTTCTACAAGATGTTTGGACTTTGTGGTGGAAATGGGGCCAATGAATACACTGAGAGCTACAAAGTAAGATGTAAACAAAACCAATGGTCAGCTCATTAAACCGATTCTTTTTTATTCCAGAGCACTTCTGCTATCCTCATGGAGAATATGGACCTGTACATGTTGAATCCATGCAGCAACAAAATATGGTAAAGGCCCCAAAGAAGACCATTCCATTCTAGACGTTGTCCCCAAAACGCTGTGACTTTTTTGGATGCAACCATAATTAATACTTTTTCTGTTATCAAGTCTACAGTTGGACGTATTATTATTTGATAATGTATGTTAACCAGGATGACCACAATGACTCAAGTTGCATCCGGAATCTAAAATGTGATCCACTTTCTGGGGAATACTGAATGATTCTCCTCCTCCCCCATGCGGTCTCCGTCCACTGTCTCCAGGTTTGTCATTGAGCTCTGTGAGCCCATCCAAGTGAAGCAACTGGACATCGCCAACTTTGAGCTGTTCTCGTCCACACCCAGAGACTTCCTGGTGTCCATCAGCGACAGGTACCGTGAGATATCCGACGTGACGCGTGCGCGCATGCAGGGAGAAACGCGCACGTGTGTGTGCGCGCGCGTGCGTGTGACGTCTAAGCTCATGCACTCACCATGTTTTCAGGTACCCCACCAACAAATGGGTGAAGCTGGGGACGTTCCACGCACGCGACGAGCGCACCGTTCAGAGCTTCCCATTGGACGAACAGCTCTACGCCAAATACGTGAAGGTGCAGCGTTTTTTTTTTAACTTTCTCATACGTCTGAACTCGACCTTGTTTACACAAGCGTTGGGGCCATGAGCTGCTTAAATCAAAACATTTCGACAGTTTAGTTGCCATCTCGTGATTGGTTGAATGTCTTGTGGAAACAAGTGTTTTTTTTCATTTAGATTTCAAAGTATAAATAAACGATTGTGGTCTCTAGACATTGCTCATGCATGAAGGGGGCCATTGAGTAGTGTTGGTTCACGATGACGTCACTTGACTTCACGGTTGCTAATGACGTTTGGTTGGATTTCATCAGAGCACTAAACATAATCCATTGAATCGCATCAAATACCTCTCAAATGTGAATCACGGCCAAACTGACCTTGGATGCTGTGTGGTCAGACTGCGAATAAGCTAATATATTGCATTAAGTTATAGACGGTAAGTCATTTTCAGTAAGGGATGAGCACTGCGTCATATGTATGTAAATCTGATGTCTTTGTGTACATCTTGTCCTTCGCTCTGTCCTTGTAAGTGTCCTTCCCTCTGTTGCCTCTCCTTCAATCCTAGAGAACAACCTTTATCCAGTGTGCTGCTTGTAGATTGTAGTAGATTTATCCTACTGTGTTTGTTAGTCATGCTTTGCCAGATGAAATTAAAAGAAATTATGAAACCAATGTGTTAATGCTGTGAGCCACTGACATTCATGTTGATTCAAATCCAATTTTAATGACTTTTGTCTCTTCTTTTTCTGTCCTCTTCTCGCATCCATCAGATGTTCATCAAGTACATAAAGGTTAGAACCTTTCTCTCTGTGTCAGGGCTTTCCATGCGCTTTTACTTTGATACACTCTGAGTGAGACTTTGGTGGTGGAGCAGATCAGCATTGTGCTGATCTGTTATGCATGAGGACGGCATTAAGCCCGTGGGACACACACACACACACAGACACACACTGATATGGGTATTCATGTGTATTTTGGTGCTTTTATGGAGAGGGAACACAATTTCATAACATGCCCGTTTGTTTTTTTGGGGTGATTGGAGTTTATTAAACCGCTGCTTGTGGGTGAACTGCTCTGTTGACCATGTTTTGTCTAAATGTCCCTTCCTCCTTACAGGTGGAACTCCTGTCCCACTTTGGATCAGAACATTTCTGTCCCCTCAGCCTCATTAGGTGAGACGTTCTTGAAGAGCTCTTGAACCCGTTTGACCCAGTCTTTTCACTATATTCCTAAAGCTCCAGTGCTTGGAGGGCTATGCCACTCTGTTTCTCACAATATGAGTGTCCAATGGGGTCTTTGTTTTGGGTTTACTTTGTACTGACAAATTAATAAGCCAGCTCTAGGTGTGGGGAGAGAGGCAGCACATGCTCCTGATCACTGGAATACTGGTTGGGCCTCAGGCTGAAGATTTCAACTGAGCAACTGTTTCATTAATGGAACTATTGTAAGGGTAGCGCACGTTATTGAGAACAATATCTCTTCAACTCTGGTTATTTAATACCTCAATTGACTCTTTGCATTTTCGATTAACAAAGGCTTTTTTTCCTTGAATTAATTACTTTGCTCAAGGGTCTGTGGTCATTTTCCATGCTAGTTCATCTGAGATCCATTCAGCCAACAATACTTAGACACGACATAGTTACACCAACATTTGCCTAAATTGATTTGCTGTGCATCAATATTTGCGTGAAGCAATGTATTGACCTACTTGAAATCAAGCCCTACTTTAGGTTTGCACACACACAATATTGTTTGAGAATGTTTGCGTGTGTCCAAAAAGCATGAATGTATAATCAAACTCTTTCTCTGGGTTTATCAAGAGCAAGACCTTTAAGTCAGTGAAAGCCTTGTACCTGATTGGTACCGCACACATTGTATACATGTTCAAACTTGTCAGGGTGCATGTGTTTATGTTTGTCTTCTTAGGGTATTTGGCACCAGCATGGTGGAAGAGTATGAAGAAATTGCTGATTCTCAGTATCCCTCAGAGAGGCTGGAGTACCTGGAGGAGGACTTTGGTAAGAAAGCTCTGTTTATCTATTGGCACCATACACCATACATAAGTCCCCCAAATGATCAAAATTACCAGAATTGTGGTTTTTCTTTGGGCAACGCCTGTTTGCAACGGTTGCATTTTGGATCGGTTGTGTATTCTTAAACCAAGATAGTGTTTTGCTGCCAATGCATTCAGGACTGACTGGTGTGCCAACAAGAATGCATTGATCTAGCCCCACCCTGGGAGTGTGTGCGCTTGTGTCTTCAAAGTCGTCAATTGCCGTGTGTGTGCTCTTTTCAGACTACCCTCCAGGTTTCCAGCCGTCTGAAGACAAAGCTGCAAAAAACCTCCTTGGCTCTGCTACCAGTACGTATGACTATACTGTGTGTGTGTGTGTGTGTGTGTGTGTGTGTGTGTGTGTGTGTGTGTGTGTGTGCGTGTGCGTGTACTATACTCTTTACTCTCTCACATACACTACTATACTCTCTCACATACACTACTATACCCTTTCATACATACCGGTACATGTAAAAGGACTATAATAGTGAGTGTGTATGAGTATAGAGGTGTGTATGCAAAATTATGATAGTGTGTGTAAGACCAAGTAAGAATTAAGGCCTAGACGGCCCCTCATAGCTCTGTGCGCTCGCTCCCCAACACCAAATGAGTTTCTGGATTGTTTGTCAGAAAATGCGTTCAGTGCCCTAAGGTTTGGCCTGCGGTTTCATAACCGACATGGAACATAATTTATGTAAGCGGTTGAAGACTGCTTCAGATGCGTCAGCTGGAAGGCTGAGGCGATAGGAATCTGCAGGCGTCATATAGGCAAATAGGCAAATAGATGGATGGCATTTTTCGATTAACATTTCTTCTTGCTTTTTAGGGGAAAGCAGTCGTGTACACACACACTCACACATTCACACACACACACACACACACACACACACACACACACACACGGATGGTATGTTTGTGGACCACGTAGGGCTGTAAAAATGCCATGTGGTGGCTGTGGAGCGTAGAGACCCTTCAAGGCAAATCTCGGAGCATAGCAGGAGAAGAGAAGGAGGGCCCAGGGGTCCGCCTCGTTATACTTGTGCGTCAGCCTCCAGCTGCTGCCTTGCTGAAGAGTCGGCCAGGAGGGGCAGCAGAGAATAACCCTCCATGTGTTCTCTTCCTTTACAGACGCCATCCTCAACATGGTGAACAACATCGCTGCCAACGTGCTGGGGGGCAAGCAGGAGCTGGCCGACGGGACGCACTCAGAAGGTAAATGCCTCTGTGTCCTCGCCCCTGACCAGGGCCCCCCTCTCGTCCAGTGAGCAGACCCCCTCCACACATCCACCTGGTCTGGGGATGTTTGGAGAGTTCTGGGCTGTGTGATTAATCCCGGCCTGCTAGCTAGGCTATAACTTGCACACCATGGAAGTACTGGAGTGCTTCTAAAGCAGGGAGGTTGAGGTTTGCTCCTGGTTCTATAATCTACAGCTGGTCAGCTCTCCTTTAACCCCCCTCGGTCCTAACATCGTAGTTTTCAGTCCTCCTTACGCTGTAGTTTCCTGTGGAAGAGTAATCGCCCCCTGCTGAGGGCTTTTGAGCCCTGGCAGAGTGTTTTGTTTCACCGTATGCACGTAGTCCCCAGTTGTTTGCGTTGGTCTGCAGCTTGTATTAAGACGATACATGAATGGTAAATGGACTGCATTGATATGCAGTTGTACATACACCGCTCCAACACATAATAATGTGTTCAACTGTCCAGCTCAAAGGCACACTTTTTCCTCAGATGTGGGTTAGTCATTTCCAAAAAACAAGTCTCACTAAGTGTCTGCCAATGAGTGTACTGTAACGTTGACTGCATCTTAATCACACTTATGGTTTTAGTGAAGGTCACATACATAAAGTTTGTGTATATTCTTTTCTTCAGTGGATGTACCGGCCCATGTGAAATTGTCATAATTGCCACTCATGTAGTAAAAGAACAAGTTATCTCGGGTGTATTTTCGTGGTTGCGTTATAAAACCCAACAAGTTCATCCCCATACCTGACCTTTGATGATGATGATGGAAAATCGCGAAATGTATTGGGTGAAGAAATGATTGAATACCATGTTGGCTTTATTCTATTTGGAGGAGCTCACAACTTGCATACTGCCTTTGCCTGTTTCCCTTTACGGTTGAATGTTGTTGGAAAGTCTCGTTCGTTCCTGCTTCCTGATTGGTAGACACTCTCCCGCCCATACTCCACACTGACCTCATTCCTGCCTCTTCTGTTTGACTTTAGCTAAACTAGTCCAACCACACATTTGTTTAAACCACCTCAAACAAATGCTGCTTTCACACATCCATCTTTTTCCAGCCTGAACGTGCATTGTGTCGATGCATTTAAGTGCATGTGAGGCAACCCGATATTGACTCTGCCTGCAGACGTGCGTCAGCGATCGCACAGAACCATGGCCCCCTCTGTTCCCTCTCGGTGGGGCTCAGTCCGAGCATCGGACCGGGGGAGGAATCAACACTCCATTCACAGCCCGACATTTACAGCACCGCGCTCTGCTCCGCGGCTGAAAGTGATCAGCGATGCAACAACAGCGTTGTTGTTCTACAGCATTGGTTGCCAGCCAATAGGTGTGACCAAAACATTTATAAAATACACATGCAGTGGTTGAGCCAGGACTGCCAGCACCCCCTTTATGCACCATTATTAGTGCGAGGAATGGGTCAACACTGGAAACGCAGAGTGGGTGACGCTGCTCTGTTCTGAGCTCTGTGTAAACATTTATCCACGAGCGCCTGGAATGGAAAATCAAATATGTGACAAACAATAAAAAGTGCTTGTATCGAAATAAATCTGTAATTGCTTCGGTGTTGCTGAAGTGCCAGCCCTGCTCCTGTAGTTCAGACAAACATGAATACATTTGCATTTGTTCGGATATTTATTGTGAATTTGTAAATACTTTGCTTGCAACATCCATTTACCCTTGTGCATTTTCTTTTTCTTTATATTTAAATGAATCAGGAAGTCGATCTTGCCTCATCAGGTGTTCATGAGGCTTGGAAAATCTAGCCATGTGTTAACACGCGTGTGTGTGTGTTTCCCTCTTGTTTGCCCACCTTGCAGACAACGACACGGCAGAGGTTTCAAATGAAACTGGTAACAGCCCAGAGATCCTGCTCACAGCCACTCCAACGCTCAGCGGTTCTGCAACGTGAGACACGCACAAACGCACACACGCACGCACGCAGACACACACACACACACACACACACACACACACACACACTAGCGTTCTCGTTGCTATCTATGTTCTGCAGATGTGATGAACCTGTACAGCAATACTTATGCAAATGCATCCAAAGGCACCAATGCTT
>JAOPJJ010000016.1:651616-662425 GCA_027122795.1 Enchelyopus cimbrius
CAACAAAAAAATCTAGGGGAAACACTGTAAATGGTTCATTCTAAGGTAACACAAACATCTCAACATTTTTGGGGGGTCCTTTCTGCATAATTGAGTGTGGACCTCAGTGTGATAGATTCCAGTTTGTAAATCACAACGTTGCCCCCCATTGATTGACTGGGCTATGCAATGCAGCAGAAGTTTTTGCGCTTTAAAAATAAAAATGATATTACAAACTTTCTACTTTTCCTACTTTTCTAAAATCCCAGATATATTCGTGCAGCAGTACAGTGTGGTCCCACTGCTGAGGAAAATATGGATGACAAGAGTCTGGCCTGGATTTGGGACCCGGGTAGGGGATGGTTAGAGTGGTTCGCTCTTGTGACATCATATATTTTAGATTGGTCTCCAGGTTCTGTTATTTCATTCCCCCCCTCTCCCTTTTTCCTCCCTGCCCAGACCTCCTAAAATTTTCATTATTTCTTCCGAGTTTATTTTAATATTTAACTGGAATTCTCATTAAGTACAATTCAGAAGGCCTGAAGCCCTTTAGATTCTAACTGTGATTAGTGGCTGTAGTTATATAATTGTCTTGACCAGGACAGACAGACGGTTGAACAGACAGGATTAGGGTGTCTCCCAGAGATACCGGTACTTTTTTTCCAATCTGAACGATTACTGCCCCTGAAAGTTCCCTGTGATAGAGTTATTTTTTTCTTCTTCTATGCTCTCTAATCCCCATAATGTCAGCCCAGGACTCCATTTCTGGGGACGTTTATCACCGTGACTCAGAAACACAGCCCTCTTTGTCTGATAAGGTGAATTTTTTAGCTCATTTGCTTCTCTCTGCGGGAAAGAAAATCCTCCCTAGAGCATTGTTGTTGTGATAATTATGTCCGGTTACTAGGGAGGGTGGGTAAGGCCTCCATTTTGTATTCCGTTCACATCGTGGTCTGCTCGGCGGGCAAAACATTAATGAAATTATCATTGTTATTCCCCTCTGGGTCCCTAGAGGCCTGCGTTTTGTTCTGTGTGTATTTAAACATATTTTATTATATATATAGTTTTAGGGTCCGATAAGCAAAGTATGTTTGCTTAAGTTTGTTTGCCCTGGTTTCTCAGACCATTTCCCGCTCTGAATACAAATTCCTGCCGCACTCGACTTTACCGTAGCCACCTCCTAAAATGTGTGTTTTATCTATTTGCTATTTTGCTACGTGTTCGCCCCCTTACCCACGTAGAGGCTAACAGGTCGCCCTCTGCTTTGCTGTCCGTGTTGCCAGACTGCGAGGTAAAGAAACCAAGCCAAACGAAACAAGTCCCCAGACATTTACGATGGCACAATAACACCATGTTTTCTCAAATACTTTTCTGGTTTCATTTGTTTTAGATGCTCCTATTTGACATGGCATGAGAGAAAAAAATTACTTCGAACTTCAAGGTGAAAGTTAGTTTTGGATATGCTCGGCTGGGAGCTGTTTCCACACAGATATGATGACTGCGCAACTATCAGAGGAAATAACAGTAGTCTGGTTTTCCCTGGTTCCTATCGGACACACATTCTTACGGTATCCTGTCGAATGATAGGCTTTTATCGGGAGATTGGGTTTTGGAGTTTCCCAGGGCTTGAGCCAGCCAATTTGGGAAGTCCATCCCAGGAATGAGGCTACAGGAACTCACCCCAGGAAAGCAGTCACAGTGTCTGTACATTCGACGTTCTGCATCGGAACGGGATTCAAACTGAGTTAATTACCTGAGGATGCTGGAGGTACAATTAAAGACATGAATGTCATTTGTTTGAAGTGGCCGTAGCTATCTGTCAGCTGTTAGCAAGCAAATATTGCTTTGAGAACATGTCTTAACATGACTCAAGTTGAGTTATAGGCGATCAGGGCTCTTCCCTGATTGGTTAACAAGATTCCTGCTGTTCAATCACAGGCCTGTGTAATGCTAAACCTCTCAGTGGCAGAGAAACATATGGAGGTCAGGGAGCAGCTCTCTACTGGTCTTTTCAGCTCTCTTTTGTTAAAACTCTTTCCTACAGCAGCTTTAAGCATAATGAGATTCGGGGAGTTGAGAAATGTTTTCAATGGAGAAAAACACAAATCTTCTCACCATAAATCAGCACGCCTCTAGGGCAAAGCAAACAAATGACATACAAACTAATTACAAACAAAATGAATGTGCAACACAAGGGAAGACGAGTAGTTATTCAATGCGAGTCCTTCGAGTGATTTGTCTGTGTGACTCTTTGTAGTTAAGGGCAAGGTGTAGTTTGTAGTTATATATGCATAGGGGGTAATCCTCTTCTACAGAGCCTGTTATGGCATGTTGCACAGCCATGTTCCTACAGTAGCCCAGGATGGACAAACTGCTTCCGAATATCTTTATGAAACCAACTTTCAATGAAAATAATGTATGTAAATGCAACACACTGTACCTTTAAACCTCTCTGTCCTCTGTGTGTGTGTGTGTGTGTGTGTGTGTGTGTGTGTGTGTGTGTGTGTGTGTGCTGTGTACCATCAGGATGCAAAGCTTCGGGAGCTGCTGGACGTGGGTTCCCTGGTGGGGAAGATGGAAAACCGAATGTTGACGGTGGTGAGCGGCCCTGACATGGTCAACATCACATACCTCAACTTCATGGCCTTCCAGGAGGAGATCGCTAAGGTAGGGCACACAAAAAACACACAGTAGGATGGCTGAATGATGGTGGTGGTGGTGG
Organism: Enchelyopus cimbrius; assembly: GCA_027122795.1. NCBI lineage: Eukaryota > Metazoa > Chordata > Actinopteri > Gadiformes > Gaidropsaridae > Enchelyopus > Enchelyopus cimbrius. The sequence goes on from JAOPJJ010000016.1 coordinate 654,318, forward strand.
TGATGGTGATGATGATGATGGTGATGATGATGATGATGATGATGGTGATGGTGATGATGGTGATGATGATGATGGTGAAGATGTGGTAATGATAATGGTATCTTAATGATGTTGACGGGAACATTTTTGTTGATGGTTTATTATTATAAATATTGAGAAAGCTCATTTAACCAGATATATTCAAAGCACACATAATGCTGTCTTAATAATCATCAAGTCCATGTAAACTGTAAATAATATGAAATGATATAAGGTTTTTCAATTGGATATGAAGTAGAAACACGACCGGTCTATTTATGAGGTTTCTTGTAAAGATGTTCAGTGAGAACAAATCGTCCATGAAGGTAATTGGTTACTACAAAGTAAAGTCGCATTGTTATTAAGTGCATTCATAATGCGCCTCCATGGGCACTGCGATACTGCTCATCAAACAGACAATGAAGGAATGAATAAAGAAAACGTCATGTTCTTTGAGAAGGCTGCAGAGACTTTAACCCACTGGTCGCTTCTCTGTGGATCCATTAGCTAGTGTTATGGGTGGGAGGTGAGACCTCACTGATACAGCAGCACCCTGAAAGTGTGTGTGTGTGTGTGTGTTACACTACAGGAGTGGGCAGAGGAGCTGTTCAACCTGGCGTCCAACCTCCTGGCTCAGAACATGTCGAGAGAGGCTTGTCTAGAGAAAGCGTAAGCGAATGCACACACACATGCTGTACACGCACGACGCTTGCACACGCACACATGCACAGATGCACATACACACACACACACACATGCACGTGCACAACCACATACACACAAACACGCATGAGTGTGCACACACACATGCACACGCGCACAAACACACACACACACACACACATTAATACAATCTGCAAACCAAACTGTCCAAACAGTCCAGCGGTTTCAATTAAACTCCCGCCTTGGTTTTGACGAGGTGAAGCAATACGTGTTAGCATTCATCCATCACGGTTCACCATGAAGGGTAATCACTATGGGGACGGATGGAACGTCCTCTCTGGGCCAATCCATAGCATCAAACACATAGCTAACCTTTCACGCTGGGCGGCCCACTCGCGACCGATGACAACGTGTATCCATCTGTGTGTGTATGTGTGTGTGTGTTAATATCTACAATTAACCATATTGATGTATTGCGCACCCATGTGTCACAGCCTAAGCGTCGATGCTGTGCTGTGGATGAAAGTACCGCGTGTTACCGTAGGGACGGAGGTGCCGTGAGATTGTAGGGCAGCTGTGAAACAACTGTGAAACACGGCACACAAAGAGGGCGGCGAGCTGTGAAGGTGCTTCGTCGTTTACCTAACAGTATGTAGTATCACAGAGGACAAAAGCAAAACCTCACAGGGGCCCCCACCTCACAGGAGTATGGGCCCCCCTGCTCTGCAGCAACACATAAGGCCCCAGTAGAATATCCTCTGAACATGTTTTCCATTAGATGAGCCGGATAATGTCAGATATGTGGGATATCAGGACCCTCCGGCATAAACACCATTTTCTTAAGACCACGTCACCGTTTAGTGAATGAAGTATGTTCCGCTAAATCCATAAAGGGTTTGCTTTTGATATATGACCCGTAAGGTATTAGGTCAAACCAAACTATGAAATGGGATTATTGCCATTCCCTCCTGGTTGGGTCCTTTTGGAGTTGGATTGACTTGACAGTTGGCGCAACGTCAGGATCGTCAGATATATTGTATGTAATCGGCAATGTTGTGTTCATATTTTATGTGCATCTGCACACCCACACAAGGCATATTACGCTACACATTAGAGGTTGTGTAAGAAAGTGTTACCAAGATAACGGTTGTACACGCACACACACATGCTCAATAAAGAAGTAAGAGAGTAGTTGATATTGGTGGGAGGGGGCGTTATGGCTTAAAGGTCATCTCCCCCCATCCACCCCACCCCCACCCCCTCACCGAGATGTGTGCAGGAGTGCAGACAGGGTCGGCGACACAGGGTTGAACCGAGTAAATATATATTTCATGTGTGTGTGTGTGCGTGTGTGTGTGCGTTCATGACAGGATGGTAGCCTGTATTTGTGTGTTTGTGTATGTGTGTGTGTGTGTGTACGTCAGCCTCCGTGTCACGATGGGTGTGTTTTCCATCTCTCCCTCTCTCTCTCTCCCTCTCCCTCTCTCCCTTACTCTCTCTCTCATCCCATCATTCTCTCGCTCCATCAAGTCTTCATGACAGACAGACCTGCACGTGAGATCCATAAATAGGCCGAACCATTGACCCCATCACTGTTGCCCCCATCCGCCACGACCCACCACTACCATCACCATCACCTCCACCCACAAAAAACAACACCACCAGCCCCACCACCCTCACATCCACCCTGACCCCACCACCACCACCATAAGACAAGCTCCACTGAGAGTGTTTTGTTTGTGTAGCAGTGTGTGTGTGTGTGGGGGGGGGGGTGTGTGGTTGTGTGTGTCCTCGCGTGTGTGTGGTTGTGTGTGTCCTCACGCGTGTGTCCTTGTGTGTGGGTGTGGGTGCGCGCGCATCCACAGCGGCGTCCATGCTGAGTTGGAAGTAGTGAAAGTTCTTCCAAACTGCCCTAAATTCAGCCCGCACTGTCGTAATTGCCACCGTTAATGCAAACAGATGCATATTGCTTCGGAAAAACGATAATGTGTTTACTGTCGACCATCAAAACAGCGCACAAACAAGCCTTATCAAGCGGTAGGATCTACTAACAAAAGTGGCGTGGCTATGACCCAACACCTGTGCAAAACCTGATGGGAGAAGATCTACAGTCTGTGGATTTTACTGCCTTCAACGATCAACTTACAGATCAACAGTGGATTACTTTCCAGGCACTTGAAAGAATTGTCGATCTTCAACACTCGTTAATGTGTTCCCGAATCATGGAACGGAGCACTAATTCATAGAATTGCAAATGTGCCGAATGACCCCAGCACTTGGAGGGATAATTCCCTGCTACCAAAAATGTACAAAGTGTTCATGAAATGCCTTCTCTATCGTATCCTTCCCTGGCTGGTGGATGCAAACATCTTGTCCACTAAACAAAAGGCCTATATAGAGAGGCAAGGGATGAATGAACATGTGTTTTGTTTAAAAACGGCCATAGATGATTTCAAACATGAGAGTGCCAAATTTTATTCAGTTTTTTTGAACTTCCGCGATGCGTTAGGAACGCTCCCACACAACATCATGATAAAGGCCCTGGAGGATATACACCTGCCCCAAGTGTACACCGACATAATTGAAGACGTGTACAAAAGCTCCTTTATCCAGGTCATTTGCGGAGTCCAGCTCACAGAACAAATACCCTTGCTCCTTGGCATTAACATCGGTTGTCCGTGGAGCGCGGTGAACTTCATTTTAGCCCTTAACCAGTGGCTGCATTAGATGCGTCAGTGCGCCCCATCTGAAAGCATGTCCGCAAACCCTGTGCAAGCATTTGCTGACGACGTGCAAATGTCGTCACGTTAGGAGAACATCATACATAACATGCTATGCAAGACTGACGCCTTCCTCGAGTGGTCGGGTCTTGAAGTAAAGGAGTCGAAATGCACAGTCCTTTGCGAAAGGAGGAGTGGAGGAAACAGGTGGTACCGGTCAAAATCCGATCGGGACCCACAAGTCAAAATCAATGGAAAAATAATTAGGCTATATTCCCGACACTTATCTTGGACACAGATTTAACGTTGCTGGCGACTGGGACCATCAAATACAAGTCATAATTTCTGAATACACCACAAGGTTGCAAAAAATGTACGCATTCCCCTCGCCACTGTTCATGAAAATAGATGCCATCATACAGATGGCTCTATGGAAAGTGCAAAACCTCTTCGTCAATGTGCATATATCAAGAAAGGTCTTGCAGGACTTAAACAACAAAACTGTTTAGACAGTGAGAGGATGGCTCGATCTGAACAGTCATACAACCCGCGACGTCATTCATCACAGCAGACGTGAGGGGGGCATTGGAGTTCCAGACTTTGAGTGGACTTACATCACCACTAGGTTGTCATATTTCTTAAACATGCTCAACAACGACAATAGCGTGAGAGATTCCATAAGAGAAATGGCCCGTGCTTCCCTTTTTCTTGACCGTGGGAAGCGCAAAGTCCCCCTCGTCTGAGATTCTTAACCCAGCTTTCCAGGCGTCCGTAAGAAAGCGAACAAAAGCGGCCAATTGATCTCAACGATCTCTGCAACTGGACTGGTGTTGACTTGCAGTGGTCTGGAGTCGATGCCACACATGTCGCGGAAATAATGATTAAGGATAAAAACATCACTGTGACCGCAACAGCACTGGAAGACGGTCTGCGCTATTCAGTTCCTCCTGGAAACAGCCGCGCGTCTCTGCTGTCAGTCAAACACCAGCAGCGTGAGCGACACTGGAGGGGACTCAAACTCCAAGGAAAGCTAGCTTGTATCCTTTTTGCAGACCACTCCATATCACATACCATGTTTCACAATTTATCTATTGATGAAGATATACACATTTTCACCGTTAAAGCAAGGCTTCAGATATACCCAAAAAAGTTAAACCTGTCAATCTGATACCCTCCTTCTCAATCACCATTATGTATTCATCATGGACAAGAGCAAGTCATTGAATCCATGTCACACATATTAAACGGCTGTCATTTTTACAAAGGTCTTTATGTATCCAGGCACGATAGGATTGTGGACATTATATCGGAGAGTCTACCATCCTTATTTTCTCCAACAGAGTCAATGCATGTCAATTGTGTTGTTAAAGACCAAATGTTTTCCAGGTGCTCCTCACTAATGTCATAATAAATGCCACCAGGCCTGATATTATGATAATTGATGAGAACAGTAGAAGTGTGTTCATTCTGGAAGTAGGATGCTGTTTGGATTCAAGTCTTGAGCAGGCTTAATGAACTAAGCTGGTGTAATATTCCCCTCTTGTATAACAAATATCTGGCCTTGGCTACAAATGTCAATATATCTGGTACTGGTCTTTGGCAGCCTGGGCCGTGTGCATTGGCTGTCATTAGGGGTCTCAGAATAGTTGGCTTTACAAAAGCAAGGGCAAAACAACACGCCAAATACTGTTCAATATCCTCCATTATTGGAAGTCGCCACATTTGGAGGAGAAGGTGTTGTGTGTATCCTTAATCTGGGTGTGGGTCATCAGACCCTGGATCATGCCTAGGCAATGTTCTGCATCTGTAACATGTATGTCCTTATGTACTTTATTATGAATTGTGGACATGAGTAAATGTGTTAAAATGTGTTGTGTGTGTGTCCTCATATGGGAGGGGAGGGGGAACGCTTGACTTATGACACAATAAAGGGAGCCGTCTGGACAAGGTAGGAGGGAGGTGGGGGGGGGGCCGTGTGCCCGTTTAGCGGGTGTGGCCAGTGCTCACGGCGATGGGAGCTGGTTGTTGTGGTAGATGTTGTTGTTGTTGTTGTTGTTAGCTTTTGTAGCTCTGATAGTCTGTGGTGGTGCTGAGGTTTTCTAAAAAAAACAATGGTGCCTGACTTCTCTGCATTAAATAAATATTGCCTCATTTCTCACGGCTGTGACCGTTTGGTTTTGTTCAAAATAATAGACTAAAAAGTAAATCAGTAATACAGTTAGGCCCACTCTCTCATTTTTCATTCATTCACAACCCGCCAAGGCCAGGCTTCCAACTTAATTTGGTTAACTGCGCTGACAAAAGGGAAAAATACTGCATATATAAAATATTACAATTCCACAATGTGATGACTATTTTCGTGAATAACCTCGGCCAAAAAAAGTGGGCATAATGGAATTGGAGCAGGGTGGAGAAGGAACAATAAATGGAGATGGATGGAGAGAGAGAGAAAGATTTACTGACCGCCAGGCCAACTGACATCTTTCCCTCCCCCCCTCCCTCCCTCCCACCTATCCTTTCTCCCTTTCTCCTCTCCCTCCCATTTTTCCGCTACTTTAATTGAATCCTCTGTTCTCTGTAGATAGACAAAAGCCTGTCTGGCCTTCCTCCAACATCTGCAGTTTTAAAATGATTTCCGTATTGTCTGTATGTCATATTTCCCTGTTGAACCCTAACCCCAACCCCCACCTGCTAACTGGACGTATTGCCTTCCTCTTCCATCACCGCCCCCACTCCACTCCCCTGCTAAGTTTAAACCATTAATGTCATCGGTGACTTTGCCGGGGGCAGCCGGTGTGCCCTGTAAAGTGGACACCGTAATGGATATTAATTATTAGCCGGCAGCCACTTAAGGCCAAGCCCGTGACGGCGGAGGGCTCCTGTTGCAGAGCCGGGGCTATTTATAGACGCTGCGACGCGCGCAGTGTCCGTTAGCCGCAACCGCGCCGTCCACAGCCAACGCCAACGCAAAGATCGCTTTAGACGAGAGAGAGAGAGAGAGAGAGAGAGAGAGAGAGAGAGAGAATCCCGGTATCCCAGTATAGCGTCTGACGCGTGGTTTCATGTCATGCGGTTTTATGAACACACGTTGATGATCAGCGACTGTGATCCGTGAACGCACCACGGAGTCACAGAACCGTAGCGGGAGGCTTTTACATAGCTTAATGTATGCGCACGCACTCACACAACATAGTCCCCTCTTCTGGTTATATATCGTCGGTTGTGTATGGTGTATACACCAATATAGCACGTATATACAATATACAAACACACGCACACACACATATATATAAATGTACTCTCATTCACATGCAATGAAACGGTCAACATGCAAACAGTCTCAAGCACACACACACACCTCCGCACGTATTGGAGTGTGTGTTTAACCTGGGGTTTCTGTTCTGTGCAGATACGTTCGACTGAAGCTGCAGCTTAACCCGGAGGGACGAATTCCTGTCAAGAAGTAAGTAACCCTCCCTCTCTCCCCCTCCCACTCTCCCTCTCTCCCTCTCTCTCCCTCCCTCTCCCCCTCTCTCCCCCTCGCACTCTCACTCTCTCCCCCTCCCACTCTCACTCTCTCCCTATCGCTCTCTCCCTCCCTCTCTCCCCCTCCCACTCTCCCTCTCTCTCTCCCCCTCCCACTCTACCTCTCTCTCTCCCCCTCTCTCTCTCCCCCTCCCACTCTCCCTCTCTCTCTCTCTCTCTCCCTCTCTCTCTCTCTCCCCCTCCCACTCTCCCTCTCTCTCTCCCCCTCTCTCTCTCTCCCCCTCCCTCTCTCTCTCAGCCCCCAGGCTATCTGCAGGAGATCATGCACACGAGGTGTTCCACACATTTAGGGGCAAAGAGACGCTATTTGCCGTTTAGGACCCCCACACTGCCGTAGAGTCGTCGTAATACCTACAGAGATGGGCGGTTATGACCGTGAGCGTTGATGACATGAGGCTGATCCTGGTTCTGATGTTAGAGCTAGCAGAAGACCAGCCCTTCAGGGAGAATTAAATGGATATGTGTATGTGTGTGTGTGGTGTGTGTTTGTGTGTGTGTGTGTGTGTGTGTATGTGTGTGGGAGGAGGGGGGTGGGGGGTCAGACACAAATGATGAAGAGAGCTCGCCCTCGGCTATCCTGTCAGATTATTGAGTTATACCCCATGGGAAGTTAGCAAGCCAGTTTCCCTTTCGCTTTTTTGTGAATTACTGCAAATAGTAATAGTACATTATGAATGGCGTTTGTGAATGAGTGTATATTTAAGAAACTACACAGACCTACACAGACCTCTCTCCGCTCAAGCTTTAGTCACCGGAAGTACATTGTTACATGTACAGAGTAATCAATAAAGCCTGTACGTATGCAATGTTTATGTGTGTGTGTGTGTGTGTGTGTCAATCCGTGCATGCATTTGCATGTGTGTGTGTGTGTGCACAGATGAGAGCATGTGCATCCGTGCATGTGTATGCTCATGTCAACAGCATGCCTGTCCTGACTGCACGTGTATTAACGTGCAGCTGTTTCTCCCCGTGTCCCTCTGCAGTCTCTTCAGGATGTTCTCGGCTGACAGGAAGAGAGTGGAGACAGCCCTGGAAAACTGTAACCTCCCGACGGGCAGGGTGAGAAACTCCACAGGGCCCCCCCCCCCGGGGGCCCCGGGGGGGGGGGGGGGGGGGGGGGGGGGGGGGGGGGGGGGGGGGGGGGGGGGGGGGGGGGGGGGG
>JAOPJJ010000016.1:1070355-1084402 GCA_027122795.1 Enchelyopus cimbrius
CGGGGGGTGACCCCCCCCCCCCCCCCCCGATCGTCTTTTACACGAGAGACTCACACCCCTAGTAGAGATCGTGTTGTGACTCTGGTGAAGAATGCATGGAGAAGATCGTCAGTCCTCAATCGGTTTGTGACCGAGGGATAACGAAACGCAGCGATGCGTTGGAACAGTGGTGCAATTCTGTTCCTGGTTTTCCTCTAAGAAGCGCTGCTTTAGCTTCGCCAACGACTGAACTGCAGAAAAATGGTGCTGTCGTGATTTATGGACGTTTTTACACTCACATTCTCCGCATTCTCAAAATACACCACTCACTGGCGTATTTTGAAACTGCTGTGGTGGCAGTCGTGAAGGTTTGGGAAAGATATTGACACATCTTTAGGCGTCCCATAGGAGGGGGTGAAAGAGGCGTGGTCGATCGTAGGAAAAAAACACACCGCCCTCGAAGGACGGGTAACCATGACAACAACAACAATCTTATGTCAGAAGGTGCCCCTCATAATCAGAACAGAATTGTTCCCCAACACACGAAACCCAAAGCGAAGCAATCCCAAACAGATGAAAGGGTTCCCGGCCTCCCATGTGGGAGGCTGGTTTTAAAGGTTGTATCAGCGATTCTGCCATTTGTTTAGGTGTACCGCTTGCTTTTGTGTACGCTCTCGGAGCAAAGGCTGCCTACAGAGAAGCGTGTTTTTTTGACGGCAGCCTGCTTACGGGGCGGGCAGCTAGCGGAACGTGAGGAAAGATCAGATGAATGTGATCGTTTATGTTTCGGCCTAGAATCGCTGATACAACCTTTAAGTATGTGTCTGTGTGTGTGTGTGTGGGCCCACAGAAGGTCATCCTGAAGGACAACGAGGCCATCCTGAAGGACAACAGCGAGCGCAGCAAGTGGCAGGTGACGGGTCCGGGCGGGCTGGACATGCTGGTGCCGTCCGTCTGCCTGCTGATCCCCCCGCCCAACCCCCTCACCGTGTCCATGGCCAAGAAGTAGGAGAGCACACACGCACACACACACACACACATGCACGCACGCACATATACACACACATATACACACTCACTCACTCAGATATACATTCACTCAATCACACACACACACACATGCATGCACACACTCACACTCACTCACTCACTCACTCACTCACTCATACACACTCTCACTCATTCACTCACTCACTCAGATATACATTCACTCAATCTCACACACACATACACAAGCACATATATATACACACACAAACCTGTACATATGCAGGCACGCACACATGAAGGACAACGACTCACTCACACATACATTCAGTCACTCACTCTTACTTTTACACACACACACACACACATTGATGATGGGTTTGACATTATTTCATAGATTTGTATTTTTCCTTCATTAGGAATTGAAATTCATATACAGTATTTGTCTCTTTGCCCTCGAGGGTTGAACATTAACGGAACCAGAAAGCAGAGATTCAGTGTCTGTGTCCCGCTAAATGTAAACACATCACATTCATTGAAAACAAATAAAGTAAACGCTTGCTATCAGTCCACTTTAAGTGGCCGCAGAAACGTTGCGGCACTTTCATCTGGCGGTCTGGCGTCCTTCCAGAGCGTGAGTGAAGCGCAGAGCAGCGCTGTAATGAAGCGCGTTCCTCTCTGCCCGCAGGAATGAGCAGTACTACGACGCCATCCTGTCCATCTGGAACCAGCTGTACATCAACATCAAGAGCCTCATCTCATGGCAGTACTGCCTCCTGGACATCGAGAGGATCAACTCACTCACCATCTCCATGGTGAGGCCTGGCCGCGCCAGGCCTCTTTACATGTGCCATGTGTTCATTTGTCATGTGGACCAATTCTCTTTCATGTTGGCGTGTTCTTCATAGTCATACAGTGTGTGTGTGTGTGTGTGTGTTTGTGTTTGAGTGTGTGTGTGTGCATGTGTTTGTTTGCATGCATCCATGTCTACCTTTGTTTGCGTGTCTGTGTTTGTGTACGTTAACATTTGTGTGTGGTGTGTCTGTGTGGTGTGTCTGTGTTTTTGTCTGTGTGTGTGTGTGTGTGGTGTGTCTGTGTTTTTGTGTGTGCGCTCGTGAACGTGTGTGTTTCCCCAGCTGTCGAGCATGTCCTCTGAAGAGTACCGCAGCATGATCAAGCGGCTGGAGACGCGCTTCGCCGAGTTCCGGGCCAACGCCAAGGGCTCCCAGGTGCTGGCGGCGGCGGACATGGCGACCATCGAGACCCAGTTCAACGGCGCGCAGAGCCACTACGAGCAGCTGGTGGTGGAGCTGCCCACCTACAGCCAGCAGGCCTCCACCCAATACGGTACGCCACCCCGGAACATCCGCAGAGAAAAGGCATATCCCAATCACGCCTGGTTCAATAAAGGCTTGGAGCTAATGCTAACGCTAACGTGAATGCTAAAGATACATTAGCGTTAGCTAAAAGACAAACATGTAAACCGCTATTGCAGTGGTTCCCAGTGCAGTGTTTTTGAACACGTTTGTTATACTGTGAACAAATACACAGCAGCCAGAATAAAGTGCAGAAATTGACAATTGTATTTTCTCTGAACAGGATGGCTGTACTCACAAGGCTCTTTTAAATGTATTTTTTAAATTTTCTTTATAAATTACTAGATATTTCAGGTGACCCCCTTTTAAATTCCAGGTTTGAAAAACCCGAGTTCAACAAAGGCTTTGAGCTAACGCTAACGCTAACGCTAAAGCTAAAGCTAAAGATACATTAGCGTTAGCTGAACGATAAACATCTAAACCGCTATTGCAGTGGTTCCCAACCTTTTTTGGGATGTGACCAAAATCAAAAATTGTGAGTAAAAAAATTCTATTTCCAGAGAGAATTTTATTTTTTATTTCTTTATTTTTTCATCCCCAGTCACAGCCGCTCCGCTGCAGCACACTGAACCGCAGCAGGTCCAGACCAACTGGCAGCTGATGCCCCAGCCGGTGTACCTGGTGCAGCAGCAGCCAGAGCAGCAGGTGGTGTACCACGAGAACCTCTACCTGAGCAGGGAGGTGGAGGTGGAGGAGGAGGAGATGAGAATGGAGACGGAGAGGAAGAGGCGGGAGGAGGAGATGAGGCGGGAGGAGGAGATGAGGCTGGAGTTGGAGAGGAAGAGGAGGGAGGAGGAGAGCAGGCTGGAGTTGGAGAGGAAGATGAGGGAGGAGGAGATGAGGCTGGAGTTGGAGAGGAAGAGGAGGGAGGAGGAGATGAGGCTGGAGATGGAGAGGAAGAGGAGGGAGGAGGAGATGAGGCTGGAGTTGGAGAGGAGGAGGAGGGAGGAGGAGAGCAGGCTGGCGGAGGAGGTGAGGATCAGGGAGGAGAAGAGGTTGAAGGACGACCTGAAGAGGAGGTCGGAACACAAGAAGGAAGCCAAGAAGGTGGAGGTGATCCGGAGCAAGGTGGTGGGGCAGGTCAAAGCCTCCTCCGCCTCCTCCGTCTCCTCCTCCTCCTCCTCCTCCCGGGTGTCCAGCTCCCGCAGCCTGGCGCAGCTCCGCAGCCTCCGCATGAGGCTGGAGGCGTCGGAGGGCGCGCTCCACCAGCACACCCACGTCTGCCTGGGGGACGACGGCGTGCAGGAGTGCGGCGTCCGCATCACAGAGCTGGAGGTAGAGACGCCACCGCCCTCATGCAGCACACAAACTCACACACACACACACACACACACACACAAACATGTTGACACACACACACGTCCGTCTACACACACTCAAACACACACACACATGTTGATACACACACAATGTCGACACACAAACACACACGCACACACATCCACATGCGCGCACACGTACATGTACACATGAGTGCACACATACACACACGTTCACACACACAAACACACACACATACAAACACGCACGCACACACATGCACGCATGTGCGCAAATACACACACGTTCACACACTCACGTGAACGCGCACACACAAACACACGCACGTACACACACACACACACTCATGTAGAGCTTACACACAAAAGCAAATCTTCCCAATGATTGCACACCAGGAGTGGATTGGGAGTGACACTGGGAGTGACACCGTGTGTGTGTGTGTGTGTGTGTGTGTGTGTGTTCAGACAGTACTGGGAGACCTTAACTCCATCCAGGGAGACATCCTGGCTCTGAAGGGCACCATCCTGACCGAGGTGGACGGCATGGCCGACTCGGACAAAGCCCAGTTCCTACGCAGCGAGATCGGAGAACTCCACCAAAGGCTCGGCACCCTGGAGGGCAGCCTCTCCACTTACCTGGACAGGTACAACCACACACACACACACACACACACACAGATACAATGTCTATTTATCCTCTCTGTACATAATCCCCATATACTCTTGACAAACCAGTATTTATAACCTTACACAGTGGTACACAATGCACTTCTTTTTGCCTACATAACTTCCCAGCAACACTGTACTCTGTAACAACAGCACTTTGGTGTTTAAATGCTTCTTTTGCATTGTTGAAACGTCAACTGCATTTCATTGGTTCTGTACCTCTGCTGGTGACAAAAAAGTAAATCTAATCTAGTGTCATCTAATTAACCTTATTTTTGTAATCTAATTTAATCTAATGTAATGTAATGTAATCTAATTGAATCTAATGTAATCTAATCTAAGCGGCGCTCCGTCTCTCCCTCTTGTTCGTCCAAAGCCTGCGGACCCTGCAGGACCTCCTGCAGAGCGTGACGCAGGGCGAGGACACGGTGAAGGTGTACGAGGCCAGGCTGACGGAGAAGGACACCACGTCCCTCTCCCCCGCGGAGGTGGAGGCCTACATAATGGACCTCAAGGTAACGCTCTACATTCACAATAAACACAATAAGCACTACGATAGAGCAAAGACTCGAGCAAAGACAACGTGTTCCACAGCGTGGCAGCTACAACTGAAAAAGCACAAGCACCTCTGGTCACGCGCTGAATCCCAATCCCTTATTCCTCTCCCGTGGCTCCTGGACGTTGCCCCACGTGTTGTTGTTTGCAGCACATGAAGATCGAGTTGGACCAGAGGAGGGACGTTTTTGACTCCATGGAGGTGGAGCTGAAAAGGGCGAACGACCTCAACGGCCAGATGAGCGACTGCCCTCTCCGGTGCGAGCTGACCCTGGCCAAGTACGGCGAGCAGGTGGGCCAGCTGACCGACCGCTGGAGACGTATCCAGCTCCAGATTGACTGCAGGTAAGGTTCTCGGTGCCTACCCCTCACTAATCGCTCAAATGCTTGGAACTCTTTCTCTATGTCATCTCAAGTATGTCTTTATCAAAGATTACAGAGCGGAGCAAGATAGATCACTCACCTCCATGACACCAGTGATCTATCTTGCTCCGCTCTATAATATTTGGTCTTTATCTAGTCGCCACCTGATAAAAAAAACTGAGACGAGCTAACCTTGTGACGTCCGCCCCGTCAGACTGAAGGATCTGGAGTTCTACCAGCCCCGACTGCAGCAGTACAAGAACAGCAGCGCGGCCCTGGACGAGTGGATAAGCTCCACGCAGAAACGCCAGAAGGCCCTGCAGTCCTCCAAGATAGAGGACCTCCAGGCGCTCATCTCGCACATCAGCCAGCAGAAGGTCTGATCGCTCCCCTGCTCAAATGACCGTCCAGCTGTGCGTCAAATCGCAAGGCCACGACATGGCTTCACGGAACCCTCATTTTGTTTCCCAGGCACTGAATTCTGAGATCAAGGAGAAGAGAGGCACATTGGATAGTGTGCTGAACGAGTCTGGGATCTGCGTGGGCTCCGTCAAGGTAATGAGGGCCCTCTGCCTGCGCAACCGTGGTCTGAATTGTCAGCGCCTCTGCTTGTTCAAGGCACTGATTTGTCAGTGCCTTGAACTTTTTGCCTCAAGTTCAAGGCACATTTGCACAATGATCTGGTCTCAGCTGATACCTTGACTCAGTTGGTTATTATTTCATATTTGGAAGCTCAATCTGTAAATTTTTCCCCAAAAAATCTCACTAGAAGTAGCCATTTAAAGGGTTATTTTTCATTTTTTGCGGACCCCCCTAGCGTTGCTAGGTTACCAACTCACAGCACCACTGCAACAAAAAAATATAGGGAAAACACTGCAGTACACCGAAGAGAACTTCTGTTGCTTTTATCATTGCTCTCATTGCAAACTGTTGTTTCGTAGGATTATGAGTCGGACCTTGCCGCGTACGGCTCTGGATTGGAGACCCTTCTCAACATCCCCATCAAGAGGACCATCGTGAAGTCTCCAGCCACCGAGCTGAATCAAGAGGTGCCTTCACAAACCACAGTGTTTGTTTAAAATGAACATTGAGTAATCTTATTAGAATATTAAAGATGCTGAGCAAACTGTGTCTCTTCCACAGGCTGTGGAACTGCAGACTCGCTACATGGAGCTGTTGACTCTTTCTGGGGACTACTATATATACCTGGGAGCGATGCAGAACAAAATGGAGGAGCTCAAGGTATCCCACTATGTCAAATGTATTGAAAAACATGGCTCACTGCTCACTACTCGCTGTTTGCCTTGGCACACCAGTGCCCAAACTCAAAAGAATTTGTCTATGAATGTGTATTTCCTTGGGGCCCAGGCTGTTTCACAACACATCTTTGTGCCATGTCTGTCGTTAAGATCCGCAACACCAGAATCGATGTCCTGGAGGAAGAGCTGCGCCTCCTGAAGGGCGACATCCAGGGCCACACCTCCAAGAACCGGGAGCTGCAGGATTCGCTCTCCCGCTACCAGCTGGAGCTCTCCACCTCCAAGGAGCAGCTGCAGTCGGTGGAGGAGGTGAAGAGAAACACCGCCATGGAGGTCAACTCGACCATGGCCAGCCTGAGCTCCACACAGAGCCAGATGGCCAGCCTGCGGGAACAGCTGGAACGCCTGAAGAGGGAGAACGAGGACGAGTCGCGGAAGAGGAGGGCGGCCGAGGATCGCTACAACCAGCAACAGGACGAGTACCAGATCCTGCTGAACAAAAGGCAGAAAGAGGTGCAGGATGCCAACCGGGCCAAAATGGAGGTGGAGACGAACTTGGCAGATAAGGAGCATGAGGTGGAGCAGCTGCGTCGGAGGTTTGCCGACGAGTCGGCAAGGGTGAGAGAGCTGCAGTCGGAGCTCACGAAGGTAAGGGCCGTTTGCATTGCTGAGATGAAAAGCTTTAAGCTCAACTATGAATCCCAGATCCAGGCCAGTCACGCAGACATGGAGTGTCTTGCCGCTCGGCTGGAGGAAGACGCCGCCGAGCGGAAGCTGCAGGACGACCGCATGCAGGCGGAGAGGAAGACCCTGGAGGAAGAACTGACAAGGCAGTGGGTGTCCATCGGGGAGGCAGAGGAGGTCCGGAGGAGGGCAGAGCAGCAGGCTCTCAGCCAGCTCTCCGTGATCACCGAAGAGGGACGCCGTAGGAGAGACCTTGAGGATCAGTTGGAGTTGCTGATAGGACAGAGAGAGGCAGATGATGACCAGCACAGGGCAGAGCTTGTTGAACTCTCAAAGAGCCTGGAGGAAAAGAGTGCCCAGCTGGCGTACGTTACACATAGCCTGTCAGAAGAGACGCGTAGGAGAACAATCCTAGAGGAGGGCCAGGCAGTGTTGGAGGATACCCTGGCCAAGATGCATGTGGAGCTGGCTAGCGCCTCCGTATCTATTGCAGGGTTGAAGGAGTGCGAAGAGGAACTCGAGAGAATGCGCTTCGAGATTGAGAGGCAGGTTAGCGAGAGAAGTAGGGTGGAACAGAATGTCAACAGGTTGCAGGGCCGCATCAAGGACCTTCAGTCTGTGCGAGATGCGCTGGAGAGTCAGGTTGAGGTGCTTAAGAAGTCCAGTCAGGAGGAGGTGAATCAAAGGAAGGTGTTAGAAACTGAGCTGGAGCAGACCACATTCAGATTAAGGGAGAATGCCAGTACTATCAACATGTTGCATGAAAGCCAAAAAAAGGCCAACACTGCAGAAAAGAGAGGTGAGGAGGAGATGCGTAGGTTGAAAGCTGAACTGGAAAAGAGTTTGAGGCAAAACAAGACTTCTTCAGACCACCTGAATAAGTTAGGTGTTGAACTGAAGGCCCTCCAGCAAAACCTCCTTCAGGAGCAGGCATTTGTAAAGGAAGCCAATCATTGCAAGGAGGACCTTTATAAATCTATTGAAAATAAGAGTAAGGCACTGAACCAGAATTCTGTTGAGCTTCAGAAGTGGAAGGAGCAGGTGGAAACCCTGACCAAAGAGAGGCTGAGATTGGAGGAGGTGCTGCTAGTAGTAAGCCACGAAAGAGACGAGTTCATAAGATCCAAACAGGGAAGTGATGAAGAGCTGGTTGCTCAAATCGCTGCCTTGGAGCTCCAGCTGCAGAGTAGTAACCGCGGCAGTTTAGACTACAAGAACCTGGTCACAGAACTGTCCTCAGAGAGGGAAAAACTGAAGCTGGAGATAGAAAAAACCCGAAAGCAGTCCGCGGAGGTACACCGAAACAATAGCCCTGGAGTGCTTTAATCTTTCCAAATAGTGTAGTCCCTATTTGTAGTAGTTGTAGATCGTCGGTCATCTCTCCCTTTACATGCATGAACACCTGCTGATGCATGACGGATGCACTCTACTTTTTCTGAACTATTTGAACACAACAACCATTATGTGTTCAAATATGATTGACGATTACATTCAATCCATTATGTAATGTAATCCGTAGCTGTCCCTTCCCATTACCATTCCAAACCCAAATATCCACTACAACTGTAAACCCACCCAAACTTAAAACCCATCCAAACACAAAAACCAAACCCTTAACCCACCCTAACCGTAAAACCTATCCCTAACCAGCTCAAACCTTAAAACTACCCTTAACGGTTGTATCAACGATTCTGCCATTTGTACAATCTCGGAGCATATAACCTTTAAGGTGTGACGTAGAAACACACAGCCTGCTTATGGGGCGACCATGTTAGTGATCATTATGTTTTGGCCAAGAATCGCTGATGCAACCTTTAACCCACCAGCCCAAACCCTAAAACCTACCCCTTAGCTGCAATCCTAGCTCACTGCATAGAGTGTGTTTTTTGTATACTGTGCATACTTTAATGTGCATGTTTTTTCCTTTATGTTTTGTTTGGAATTATGCTTTTGGTTCACCATATTTATTTATTTATTTGTATTTTTACTGTTCCATCTTTACCGCAATATGAAACATTTCCAAAGTGCAATCTGCAATTTGAATATTACTTGTTTAAATTGGGTTACTTAAAAAAAAAAGATCTATTGTGATTTTTTAAATTGATACCTGCTAACTTACCTGCTAACTCATCTGAACATTTTTGTTTCGTTGTTTTGTCAAATTGCAGAGTGAACTGTAGTTGCTCATAGTTGAAGTATACTAGTTGTTTGTCTTTCATTCTATTTTGTGAATTAAATTTAAATTTAAATTTAAATTTTTAAATTTTAACTGAATTGACATGCATCCTTCCACAATTTTTAATTATCCATTTTCAAGTTATTTGCTCATCATTCTTACGCTTTACTTGAAGTGGCAATCTCAAAGATTTCAGTTTCTGTTTGGCAACACACTGGCAAAAAGCATGATTTCCCCAACGGTGTTACCAGAGATACCTGGTTTGTAACATTATAAATACAAGGGCTTTACTTAGTAGGCCTTGGGCTCAATCACTATTGTGTTACCTCATTCTACATTAGATGGTCACTTTTGTTTGCACGAAAATCTTTGAGATTGCCCTTTAAACAAAATCCTCTGTAGGTAGTGGATAATTATATTTATTTTGGATCAGTGTTAGTTCATGTAGTTGTTGAGACATTTTATATTTCTTCTTACATTTCTCTCTTTATTTTCTATTTGCAGACAACGGAGGACCTTGACCGCACCAAACTGTCCGTGGAGGCTGAATACAAAATCAAACAACGTCTACAGGAAGAGAATGATAGGCTAAAGAACGACTTAAGGTCCTGGAAGGAAAAATATGAGAGCAGGGAGAGCCAAATGAGACAGTACGACTCTGACATGGAACGCTTTGAACGGGAGAAAAATGCCCTCAAGGCCGAGATACAGAGACAGACTACTCTGTCAGAAGTAACTATTGCCAGAAGTACAGTTAGGACAGAGGTACAGGCAGCTAGAGAGCCTCCAACCTCAGAGCCCTTAACCCTTCTCTTTGATGGTGTCCGCAAGCCAGTCACAGCCAAACAGTTACATGATTGTTCTGTGTTGGATGAACCAACATTTAACAAACTGTTGAAAGGGGAAACGAGTGTCCCAGATGTCTCTGTTGACAAAAAGGTAATTCTAAAGGGGACTGGACCCATTGCTGGGGTAGTAATTGCAAGTCCAAAAAGTCAATTTGGCTCTTCAGGGCCATTGAGCAAAATGTCCCTGAGTGAGGCCAAACAAGAGAAACTCCTTCCACTGGATTGTGCCGACCTTCTTTTAGATGCCCAAGCTGCCACAGGGCACATGATTGATCCCAGAACAAATGAGAAGTTGACAGTGGATGAGGCCTTGGACCAAGGATTGGTAGATGAAACTGACCGGCAGAGACTGCTTGCTGCTGAGGCAGCTGCTGTGGGCTACTATGACCCTGGAACAGGAAAACCGCTATCAGCATTCCAGGCAATGAAGAAAGGATTGATTGACAAAATCACAGCACTGCGCCTGCTACAAGCACAGGAGGCTACTGGCGGTATTCTAGATCCTGTGCTGAGTGTATTCCTCCCAAAAGACACGGCCATGGAGCGCGATCTGATCAATGACGAAATGTATCAGGCTTTGAATCAGCGGCCTGAGCTCTACTTGGATCCAGAAACAGAGCTGGGTGCCAGCTATGCATCACTCAAAAGGAGGTGCAAAAAAGAGCCACACACAGGACTACTGCTTCTTCCAGTACTCCGAAAGCTAGACCCCGCCAAACTGGTATTTGATGGTGTCCGCAAGCCAGTCACAGCAAAGCAGTTACGTGACTGTGATGTGTTAGACAAACCATTGTTTGACCAATTATTGAAAGGTGAAATAGGAGTCCCAGATGTCTCCAATGACAAAAAGATCATTCTCAAAGGGACTGGACCCATTGCTGGGGTAGTAATTACAAGTGAGAAAGGGGCAGGGTCCCTTTCTGGGCCTGTGAGCAAAATGTCCCTCAGTGAAGCCAAAGAAAAGAAACTTCTTCCGCTGGATTGTGCCGACCTTCTGTTGGATGCACAAGCTGCCACAGGGCACATGATTGATCCCAGAACAAATCAGAAGTTGACAGTAGATGAGGCCTTGGACGAAGGATTGGTAGATGAAACTGACCGGCAGAGACTGCTTGCAGCTGAGGCAGCTGCTGTGGGCTACTACGACCCTGGAACAGGAAAACCGCTTTCAGCATTCCAGGCAATGAAGAAAGGATTGATTGACAAAAACACAGCACTGCGCCTGCTACAAGCACAGGAGGCTACAGGTGGTATTCTAGATCCTGTGCTTAGTGTATTCCTCCCAAAAGACACGGCCATGGAGCGCGATCTGATCAATGATGAAATGTATCAGGCTTTGAATCAGCGGCCTGAGCTCTACTTGGATCCAGAAACGGAGCTGGGTGCCAGCTATACGTCACTCAAAAGGAGGTGCAAAAAAGAGCCACACACAGGACTACTGCTTCTTCCAGTACTCCGAAAGCTAGACCCCGCCAAACTGGTATTTGATGGTGTCCGCAAGCCAGTCACAGCAAAGCAGTTACGTGACTGTGGTGTGTTAGACAAACCAATGTTTGACCAACTGTTAAAAGGTAAAATAGGAGTCCCTGATGTCTCCGATGACAAAAAGATAATTCTCAAAGGGACTGGACCCATTGCTGGGGTAGTTATTGCAAGTGAGAAAGGGGCAGGGTCCCTTTCTGGGCCCGTAAGCAAAATGTCCCTGAGCGAAGCCAAAGAAAAGAAACTTCTTCCGCTTAATTGTGCCGACCTTCTGTTGGATGCTCAAGCGGCCACAGGGCACATGATTGATCCCAGAACAAATCAAAAGTGGACCGTAGAAGAGGCCTTGGACCAAGGATTGGTAGATGAAACTGACCGGCAGAGACTGTTCGCTGCTGAGGCAGCTGCTGTGGGATACCATGATCCTGGAACTGGAAAACTCCTATCAGCATTCCAGGCAATGAAGAAAGGATTGATTGACAAAAACACAGCACTGCGCCTGCTTCAAGCACAGGAGTCTGCCGGTGGTATTCTAGATCCTGTGCTTAGTGTATTCCTCCCAAAAGACATGGCCATGGAGCGTGATTTAATCAATGAGGAAATGGACAAGGCTTTGAACAAACGGCTTGAGCTGTACGTGGATCCAGAAACAGAGTCAGGTGTCAGCTATGTAACACTTAAGAGGAGGTGCAAAACAGAACCACACACAGGACTTCTGCTTCTTCCTGTCGCTAAAAAGCTAGACCCCTCCCAACTGGTGTTTGATGGTGTCCGCAAGCCGGTCACAGCCAAACAGTTGCTCGACTGTGGTGTGATAGACAAGCCCACTTTGAAAAAGCTAGTCACCGGAGAAAAAACTGTACCTGAGGTGTCTACAGACAAAATAGTTAGTCTTAAGGGGAATGGGCCCATAGCCGCATTGATAGTAGGAAGTATTGGCAAAATGTCATTTGCCGAAGCCAAAAAGCAGGGTCTTCTTCCACCAGAGAGTGCTTACATGCTCCTGGAGGCGCAGGCTGCCACAGGCCACATCATTGATTCTAGAACCAATCGAAATCTGACTGTGGATGAAGCATGTGACAAAGGGGTGGTGGCAAATGAAGATAGAAACAGGTTGCTAGCAGCAGAAGCTGCTGCTATTGGCTACTATGATCGTCGCACAGGTAAAGTTCTATCAGTGTTTGAAGCCATGAAGAAGGGCATTGTGGACAAGAAAACAGCACTCGCCCTGCTTCAGGCCCAAGAATCCGCAGGAGGCATACTAGACCCGGTAAAGAGTGTTTTCCTCCCAAAGGATACAGCCATGAAACATAACCTTCTGGATGAGGAGCTGAACCATGCTCTAAATCAGCACCCTGAGTGTTACATTGACCCAGAAAGTGAGATGAATGTTCCTTATGAGTCTTTAAGGAAAAAATGCAAGACCGAATCTCACACAGGCCTGATATTGCTGCCTATTTCTGAAAAGCAAGACCCAAACAAACTCATATTTGAGGGTGTTCGCAAGCCGGTCACAGCACAGCAATTGCTTGATTGTGATGTTCTAGACAAGCCAACAATCAAAGCATTGGTAAAGGGAGATACAACTGTACCACAAGTGTCTCTGATCAAGAGAGACAGTCTTAAAGGCACCGGATGCATTAGTGGGGTTATCGTTGGAAATTTAGGAAAAATGTCATTTGATGATGCTAAGAAACAAGGACTCCTTCCAACAGAGAGTGCTAATCTGTTACTGGAGGCTCAAGCAGCCACAGGGCACATTATTGATCCTAGAAGCAATCAAAGTCTGACTGTGGAGGAAGCATGTGATAAAGGGGTGGTGGCTAGGGAAGATCGAGACAGGTTGCTAGCAGCAGAAGCTGCTGCTATTGGCTACTATGACCGTTCCACGTCAAAGCCTTTGTCAGTATTTGAAGCCTTGAAGAAGGGACTTGTGGACAAGAAAACTGCACTGACACTACTCCAGGCCCAAGAATCAGCTGGAGGAATTCTAGACCCTGTTAGCAGTGTTTTCCTTCCAAAGGATACCGCAATAAAACGCAACCTGCTTGATGAAGACCTTAATCATGCTCTAAAACAGCTCCCTGAGTGTTACATTGACCCAGAAACGGAGAAGGGTGTTGCCTACGAGTCTTTGAAGAGACGATGCAAGACTGAATCTCACACAGGACTGATACTTCTGCCTATTTCTGGAAAACAAGACCCAAACAAACTGGAGTTTGATGGAGTCCGCAAGCAAGTCACAGCACAGCAATTACTTGATTGTGAAGTATTGGACAAGCCTACATTTAACCAACTATTGACGAAGGAGAAATCTATTCCAGAGGTATCTAGAGACAAAAAAGTTAGTCTTAAGGGTACTGGAGCCATAGCTGCTGTGATAGCTGGAGAT
>JAOPJJ010000016.1:1433291-1444284 GCA_027122795.1 Enchelyopus cimbrius
AATCACAGAGCCTTCACCTGATGTGTCTCTCTGTCTGGTGTCCGTGTGTGACCGTACCCAGTGTCCTGTGTGGGGGGTGACGAGGGCGGGGTCATGTTGAGGGGGGTGCTCCGCTCCCAGCAGAATGAAGGGTGGCGGTGCTCATGGTCCTAATACGAGGGGGTTGGGGGGGGTTTTGTGCGACAGGCTGTGACGACGTGGTGGGCCCTGACGGAATGGAGAAGTTCTGCGAAGACATCGGAGTGGAACCAGAGAACGTAAGGCCCGTCCAGCCGCTGGCTAGACCTCATGACCGTCAGCATAAAGTCACACCGTGTGAAAGGGACCCTAACGAATCCCGCCAGGTGCGTGAGTCGTGACGAGACCTTCCCCGAGTCTAATCCGTTTTGACATCACGAGCGGGAGGGTCCACTGAGGCATGAGGACGTTTCTCCATCCTGCCACTCTGTGTCGTTGACACACGACCTCTTAACGCCTCAACACGACCTCTGGGGGTGAAGCAGGGTCCCTTGCGTACGGTGGTGGGCTTCTGTTTACAGCCCTGTGTCTACCGAGCCTACACTGAAGGTTTCCTATGGAGTCATTCCTCCTCTTTCATCCTAAAGCCTATTTTATACTTCTGCGTCGAATCGACGGCGTACCCCCCGCAGACCCCTCTGCGTCGCCGCGGACCCCTACGCCGTAGCTCGACCTGCACCTCCCAAAAATTGCAACTTCGCGTCGAGGCTACGCAGACCGCAAGGGCTGTGATTGGTCATTGTAACTTTGCGTCGAGGCTACGCAGACCGCAAGGGCCGTGATTGGTCAAATGCACCGCGATGCAAAGCAACCCGACGCAGAACCATAAAACGACCACGGCGCCGCAGGAGTGACGCTGTAGCTACGCGGTGGAGTTGACGCAGAAGTATGTTGAGGCCTTAAGTTGTTTGATCCACCTGTTTCCTCCTCCACGCCAGGTCGTCATGCTGGTGCTGGCGTGGAGGTTGGATGCTCAGAGCATGGGCTACTTCACCCTCCAGGAGTGGCTGAAGGGGATGAGCTCACTACAGTACGTTCCTCTCCAGCTGCCCCCTTGGCGCACGTCTGTGTCTCTGTGGCCGCACGCTGAGCCGGCTTCTCTGTGCCCTCAGGTGCGACTCCACGGAGAGCCTGAGGAACTCCCTGGACCACCTGAGGGCGGTGCTGAACGACTCCACCAGCTTTAAGCTCATCTACAGATACGCCTTTGACTTTGCGCGGGTGAGTTCAGGAGAGCCCGTGCTACGTATGAGACCTCGTCCATGAGGACCATCTCACGGTGCCTCATAAGCACAACTCGGGTTCTGTTGAGAACCTTTTCCTTTCTTTTGTCAAGTCAACCTGCCTTGGCTGAGATAGGAGTGAGGCATGTTCTGTTCAGGAGAACCTCGTGGGAGAACCTCTCAGCCAGTCTCACATGGAGACAAACATGTTCACGTGTTACGTTTTCCATAGTGCAGCAAGGTTGTGATACGCAGTGGAGGTGTATGGAAGAGCTAGGGGTGCTGTGATTGGTTGAATGTGAGGTGCATGTAAGAGCTAGGGGTGCTGTGGTTGGTTGAATGTGAGGTGCATGTCAGAGCTAGGGGTGCTGTGATTATGAAAAGCTCAGACTTGTCTAAATAACCTTTTGATGCATGGCTAGAACTGCATTGGGGTTTTAAGATGCTTTTTTCTATTACAGGAAAAAGATCAGAGAAGTTTGGACTTGAACACAGCCAAGTGCATGCTGGGACTTCTCCTGGGGAAAACATGGCCCCTGTTCCCTGTGTTTAATCAGTTTCTAGAGGTAAGGCCATGTGGGTTCAGACGTATGACCTGTTACACAGTGTGTATATACATGGTCTTATAGATGACCTGTTATACAGTGTGTATGTGTAGGTTATAATAGATGACCTGTTATACAGTGTGAATATATATGTTCTGATAGATGACCTGTTATACAGTGTGTATATATATATGTTCTGATGGATGACCTGTTATACAGTGTATATGTAGGTTCTGATAGATGCTATGTGATCACAGATCAGCATGGTGAAATCATTCTGCT
Source organism: Enchelyopus cimbrius (assembly GCA_027122795.1). Taxonomy (NCBI): domain Eukaryota; kingdom Metazoa; phylum Chordata; class Actinopteri; order Gadiformes; family Gaidropsaridae; genus Enchelyopus; species Enchelyopus cimbrius. The sequence goes on from JAOPJJ010000016.1 coordinate 1,435,360, forward strand.
CCATTCGATGGAGTCGGAACGATCAAAACAATCTCTCTATGTCTCTCTAGCAATCAAAGTACAAAGTCATCAACAAAGACCAGTGGTGCAACGTTTTGGAGTTTAGCAGAACGATCAACTTGGACCTCAGTAACTATGACGAAGACGGCGCCTGTGAGTGTCCACACACACACACACGCACACACACACACACGCACACACCTCTGAGCGTGGTCTGTGTGTGCAGGGCCCGTGATGCTGGATGAGTTTGTGGAGTGGTCTAAGGAGCGGCAGGCCTCCTAGCTGCAGGGCCAACCCTCCAAGACTGACCACCATGGAGAACAACTCAATGACCATCAACAACAACAACAACAACAACAACCAATGAGTGAAACAGTACAAACTTACTTTGTGGAAGGTGTTCATGCACCGCGGGAGGCGGGGGAGGGGGAGGGAGGGGGTTGGGGGTGGGGGGGGGATAAAGGGGGAACAAGGCTGTGATTTGTGAAATAATGATTCTCACTACCAGTGTTGCATTGTGGGTGAAGGCACGGTTAGGACCCCCAGTGCCATGGGTTCCCTCACTGTGACATCTTGGGGTCCGAGGGGACGCAGAGGGTCTCCTCAACAGGAAGCTCACTCAGTCTTAAACAGGGGCTCCCTGACCTTTGCCCCGTTAGCATAGTGCGCATTAACCCTGTGCTTGTTCTTTTTTTACCAGATTGTGACATATGCCAATGTTGACCGTGAACTTGAGGGGGGGGGGGGGAGTAGAATACTTCAAACAAGCACACGGCGTTGAGTGGTTATGAGTTGAGGGTTATTTAGTGCCAGTGGTCTCCGAGCCCCCACCCTCACATGCTGCTTGTTCACGCCCCGCCCACCAACCGCTGCCCTTATTTGGCCGTGTAATGTTCCCATGCTGTGTTGGCTCGGAGTGTATGTGCCTCGACACACACACACACACACACATACACACACAGGTCAGGGATTGTTCTGGAGAGCCGTGGACTGTGGGCGGGGGGCCCCTTTTACCTTTGGGGGTTTGGCGTGAATATGGATGTCCGTTACGTCTTCCTCGGGGCCGGTGGTCCCCCTGGGGGAGCGGTGCGTCAGGTCCAGGGTGAGGAGAAGCACAGCGCATGGCACGGCCCCCCAGGACCCCGTGGGGCGGGCGGGGCGGAGGTAGAGGCCTGCTGAATCACACACAGAGGGCCTCCTCTCAGCCCACCGCAGGGGGGGGGGGGCGACGACGGAGGCTGTGGAGGCTATGCTGTTATTTTTGCCTAGTGTAACGTTCTGGTATAAACTCGTCTTTGGCTGTGGTGTAACGCTTTGTCACAGGTTTTGATATCTGCATGCACGCTCTTGTCAGCCTTCTGTGAATGGATGAGGTCCCCTTTTGTAAGAAAAAATACGTTTTGTACAGGAATTAGTGAGATCTCTTTTTTGTGTTTTTAATTTGGTATTCAAGTCATGAGACTTTCTCTGAGATCCCTGATATGGTGTCCGTTAAGACCCGGAACGGATCTTTTATCCTCAGTGGAACTGGAGTTCCCCTCTTCATTCGGCCCTGTGGCGTATCAGGTCTGTGACGCAACCTCTAGTCTGCAGGGTCACTTCTAAACCAGTAGGAGGTCCCCAGCTGCATTGGGATGGTAGACTGCATTGCTACCCTGATTAAATGGACGTACAGATTTGTATGTGTTGAAGATACAAAAAACATTTGAAACCTCAAAAGTTGTATCGACTTCCTCTGCTTCAAATCGCCATTTGCTGATGGATTTCCGCTGCAGGTCTGCCCTGGCTGCTTCAGAGCAGGCAGTCCAGTCCCTAGCCTCCGGTCCGTTGCCGTGGTTTCTAAATACTGATGGAAAGCAAAAATGTGCAGAAAGAAGAGATGTGTGTAGCATCCAAAGATCTTACTTGAAATGCCTTTTGTGACCACTAGGTGGTAGTATTTCAGCATCCACTGACGTGACCTTTGAGTACCCAACTCCCAATGCAGGCGGAAATTCTACCCTCCCAAGTTTTGCTATACGAAAGAAACAGCCAATCAGTTTGTAAGAGTTTGTTAGCGGTAGGCCTAGTTGTTGAGACTGTACACCAACAGATTTGAAGTGGATGCTTCAATGGCAACGCAGAGGATCTGGTCATCTGGTCTTGACTGTATATATGTACGTAAACTATGTATGTATGTGTGTATATGTCCGTTTTCACTATAACCTATGTCAATATATACAAATAAAGGGGTTTATTGAGTTAATGTCTTCATGTCTGTTTAATACAATCCTCCTTAAAACAGCTACAAATGTTCTCTTGCTTACATCATTATACATTAAACATCTCAGGAAATACTTAAAATACAGATTCTGGTGACAATCAACTTCTGGTCATTAGTCGTTTATGTTGCAGGTAAACTATGACAGAATTTGGGTAAACTTAATTGTTATTAATGAAAATTACAGCAATAAACTTTGCATAAACGCACAATTTTAAATACATTTCCAGGCTAGTCCTTATTATACATCAGTCATGGGGTATGTCAAGTCAACCAAGGTGAAGTTCTGTGACTCAAAGTATTCTGGAGGTGGTGTGGGATCCGCCTCGGTCACCTCACCCTGGCCGTAGTGACCTGTGAGGCTGTTGTACGAGAGGCTTGCTGGAGCTTTAGCCTCTCGTACCAACGTGATACTGGTATGAGGTTCCAGGCCCTCACCAGACGGTGAACAGTTCAAACCGGGGGCATCACGCAAGGGACGACCCCGGAGGCTGGTCTGCTCAGAGGACCAGACGGTGTCTCGCTCCTCGCGGTCCGTGTCCCAGCTTCCCCTTTGCAGTGACAGAGCTCTCAGAGCGCCCAGGCCCTTCCTCTCGCGCCCGTCCACCGCCACAGAGCTCCGCCCCCTCTCCCTTCTTGTTTGAGAGGAGCTATCCACCTCCGTGTCTGCGGTTCCCCGGACGGACTGAGGAAAAAGGCGAGCCGGGCCGTGAGTCCGGTATTCTGCAAAGTGTGTCGTCCTGTTTCCTTGCGTTGAGTCGTCCTCACTCTCGCTACTGGCGAACGAGTGTGGAGGAGAACAGTCTGGAACAGGCGGCGGACACTCCCATAGAACCTCCGCATCTGGACTCTTCTCGGTTCGCCGGCGGTCTTCCGCAGAAGGGTCACGCGTATTTGATGACAGCGTAGCTTTGAAATCAAGACGCCGTTTGATGGCGATGACGCTGTCCAGGTCCACCGCAGGCCCCCAGTCCCCTGCTCCACTCTCAGAGCCAGGTGGCCTGGGTTCCACCTTGATGTCAAGACGCCTCTTGACGGCGGTGATGGTGCCGAGATCCACCAGGCGCAAAATGTTGTTCTGTTCATCAATATCAAAGTTGTCAACAGTGATGCTTCTCCAGTCCCCTTCCTGGCTCTTATCCCCCCTTTCCCCTCCAGAAGACCAGATCTTAGTGATCTGAGTTCCAGACGAGACCTTGGGTGGAGCAGCGTTGTTTGCACTGATATCGAGATGCTTTCTTGAGCGTGACATCCCAAGATTGAGCCCTGCCCAACGGGACTCCAGGTCAGTGGGGACTTCTGGTCCCGGGATACCAGCGTACTCGTCTAATTTCATTGTTGGATCTCTCTTCCAAGCGAAAGTGTCGTCATTTAATCGCCCTCTGGTATATAAAAGCGAGTCCTTGTCAGGGGTCGGTGACCACACTGGTAACTCACTTTTGCGTTGATCTGAGTGGGTCGGTTTCTCGTCCTCACTCTCACTCGTGGAAGACCCTGAAGACCCTGTATCATTCTGAACAGGGACTAGGTCAACCGTTCCTGGATTTAGTCTTGGTGAAATAGGCTTCATATCAAGACGCCTGGTGATGCGAGGGATTGGGGGGTTGAGGTCAGACCATGTGCCCTGACTCCTAGTTACGACAGGGGCTTCTGCTTTTGGTTTCAAATGTCCACCTTTCACCTCTGTGTTAAGACCATCGCTGCATGAGGGGAAATGAGACTGCGGTGGCACTCTACCGCCCCTGGGGGTCATCTCCGAGGGTGGTCCTCTGATATCCAAACGCCTTTTGACACGGGTGACCTTACTGAGATCCAACAGAGGCCACCTGTCATTATCAGTGATGTCCAGGGTGGCTTGAGAACCTCGAGTCTCTGTGGATGCTTTGAAGTCAAGATGCCTCTTGATATGGGGGAGTCTACCGAGCTCCAACTCAGGCCAACTGTCGGTTTTTGCATTGATCTCCGTATACTTGATGGGTTTCACTGTGCCAGGCTGCACATTAGAATGATAAAGGTTTTCTACCCGAGTTCTACCTGCAGGATCCTTGGTCTCTTCTTCACTGTCACTGCTGCTGGAGGTGAACTCTGCTGGTGCTTTGAGACGTGGATGTGGTTTGACATGAAGCCTGTAGTGCTGATCGGTGTCCTTTAGGTTCACTACCGGACCTGTTGCCTCCATCGCTACTTTAATGTCAAGACGCCGTCTGACGCCAGGAAGGTTTCCAAGATCCAACCCAGGCCATTCGTCTTCCCGTGCATTGATTTCAAAGTCCTTGATTGGTTCCACTGTGCCTACGTGCAGCTGAGGCTGATAGATATGTTCCACCTCATTCTTGGTGTCTGTTGTTACTTTGAAATCGAGGCGCTGTTTGACCCGGGGGACACAGCTGAGATCCATAGAAGGCCAAATTTCCTTCTGAACATCCATTTCAGATTCATTATGTGCGCCCAGGTGCACTATGGGCGCAGAAACCGTCTTTTTTCTCACACAAGGCTCCTCTTCATCGTCACTGCTGGAGGGGGAATCTGTCAATGCTTCGTGAACTCCAGGCCGTTTGGCGTGGCTGACGGTGTCAAGATCCCATTGAGACCACCTGCAGTCCTGACCTGTGCTCCTCACGTCCACGGCAGGACCTGTCGACTCTGCTGCTGTGATATCTAGACGCCTCCTGACGCGCTTGACCTTACCGAGGTCCAACGCAGGCCATCGGCCTTCCCGTGCGTTGATTTCTAAATGGTTAACTTTGTGTGAATGATGAACATTGTTCACCTGAGTCTTCACATAAGTGTTATCAACATTCACTCCAGTGAAGTCCTCTTCACTCTCACTGCTGCTGCTGCTGCTGCAGTGGGAATCTGCTGATTCTCTGATCTCAGGACGTGGTTCAACATGGTACCTAGAGTCCTCCTCTGTGTCCTTGGTTGCTACTTTGAAATCGAGACGTCGTTTGACACCGGTGACGTCATTGAGATCCGTCTTGGGCCAACGGTGGTCCTCTCCTCTCTCGCCGACACTGGAGGTGAAATCACCGGATGGCGCTGCTACTTTAAAATCGAGACGTTGTTTGACGCCAGTGGCTACGCGGAGATTCAACTCAGGCTCTCCGTCATCTCGCAAGTTGATATCAAAGTCCCTGCTTGGACTCGCTGTGCCCAGGTACACACTGGGCTGATAAGCATGTTCCACTTTAGTTTTCACATGAGGGTGGTCCACATTCCCTGGAGGAGCCTTTGTCTCTGCTTCACTGTCACTGCTACTTGAGGTTAAATCTGCTGTGATTTCTGGATGTTGTTTGACATTATAGCCATACTCCTGATATGTGTTCCTCAGGGTTACGGCAGGAACTGTGGATTCTGTTTTTGCTGTTATGTCTAGACGCCGCCTCACCGGGTGTACTTCATTGAGGTCCAACGCAGGCCAGCGCCCTTCCTGTGCGTCGATTTTAAAATCCTCGCTTTGGCTCGTTGTGCCCAGGTACAAATGAGACTGATTCGCAGTTTTCACCTTTGTTTGAACATGAGTGTCATCTGGATTAATTGCGGTGTCCTCCTCTTCACTCTCTGTGCTGCTGGAGGGGGAATCTGTTGATTCATTCTTCCCTGGAAGTGGATCGAAACGGTGCCTGTAGTCCCTGTTGGTCACTGCCTGAGTCTCTGTTAGTATTTTTACATCAAGACGCCGTTTGATGCCAGTGATGTTGTCCAGATCTAATTCAGGCCATCTATCATCATGTGCAATGTTTTCCCTGTTTGGATTCAATGCGCTACTCCTATGAGCAGCTTGCTCCACCTTCACGTTGACATAAGTGGGCTCCTCTTCACTCTCACTGCTGCTGGAGGAGAAATCTGTTGATGTTTCGATATCTGGATGTGGTTTGACATGAGTCCTGTAGACTGGACGCTCGTCCTTCAGGGTCACAACAGGAACCGGTTTTACTGTGATGTCCAGACGTCGTTTGGTACGGACCATGGTGCTGAAATCCAATTTTTCATAGATATTGTTTTCCGCAGCAGTACCCTGGCTGATCCTTCCTGTTCCCTCATCTTCATCTGCTTCTTCTGGATTAAATGTGTACTCTCTGACCTCGTCATCACTCTCATCGGAAGAGGAAGAATGCGGTGGGTCAAGGTGATCTGGGACCAGTTCAGAATGTTGTAGCTCACCCTCCAACTCTGTGTCTGGGTTCACGGTGTAATGGTTTACCTCGCCCCCACTGACTTGAGAGCTGCAGTCAGAGATGGAACTTTCACAGTGCCTTAAATCACGTGAACTTGGGATATTGACCATTTCTGAACGACTGACAGCTCCAGATTGACTACTGGACCTCGCTGAACCACTTTGAAAGGATTCCGGGAACTCGAAGGTGTCTCCGGTGTCGTTTGACTCGTCCTGGTCGGTGAGCACTGGAGCGTTCAGGGGCGGGGACCAATGGGCGAACGTGTCAGTTATGAACGCTGAATCACTCGTCATCTGCTGGACAGAGACGACAGGCGGAGAGGACGGGGCTCTCGAGGACGTTCTCTGTGTCCTTGTCGTGTTGTCCTGCTCCTCATCAGAAGAGGGCAGGCTCCGTCGCTTACCCTGCTGCTCTGCAGTGACTTCAACCTCCTGGCTCAGGGAATTTGCGGGAATCTCTCTGTCCTCCAGCCTATCCCTTCCACGTGCCTTCCCAATCTGGCGCATGGAATCTGGCAGGTTTGGGGAATGCTGGCTGGCCATAGTATTGATGTAGAGCCCACTGCTCTGATCCTGGTGGTCTTGAGCACTGAAGGTCACTCTGCGCTCCCTGTGAGACACAGTCTCTGGGTCTGCCTCTTCGTCGGAGTAAGCCTGGTTGTCGTAGGGTGACGAGACGGCGCACGGCGGGGGAGGCGCCTTTTTCTTACCGCAAACCTTTTGCCAGAGTACATCGATGCATGGTCTGGCGAGGACACCGAGGAGAAACGCCACCAGGAAAGTGAAGAAAACAGATAGGCCCACGGCCAGACCCAGGCGCTGATCCGCAGTCATGGCCCTTACTTGGCCCAACTTCAAATCAGCCCCGCCGGCCCCATGGGTATTTAGGGGCAGACTTCGGGGCCTTCTGCTGTTGGACCCCAGCCGCCCTATTCCTGGGTCCCTGATTTTCAGGTGGTAAACCAAAACATCTTGGTGTGTTTTCGCCACACAGATATAAAGTCCTGCATCGCCCTCTGTGATGCCACTGAGAAGTAGACCCGGCTGAGACTCGACGACGGACTCTTGACCTTTGGGAGTCCACCACGTTGAACCTACAACCAAACAAAATGTTTACATGAAAATATGACGCAGTTAAACACACCCATGCTTAACTCAACCCTTCCTTACATTCCAAGACTTTCTAAGTATCAAGTTGAAAACAGTTAAAAATCTAAACATTTCAACTCATCCCAACAAATGCCTACCTTCTTGCATCGAGCAAGGCAGCAGAACAGTTGAGCCGCGGTCGACGGTGAGATCCTGATGGAACCCAGGCTGGTTCAGGGTGCCCAGACACCCCAGGTCCTCTTCGTGGAGCTGGAGGAGGTCTCTTCCCTCCAGGGAAGGAGGGGAGTCACACACCATGTCCCGCCAGGTCTGCTCTCCGTCAACATCCAGGGCCATCCGCCTCTTCAGGCTGCGCATGTCACAGTCACATCTCCACGGGTTAGCACCGCCCCGGAACCTCACCCCCACCGGAAGGGACCAGGAGGTGGCTGGAGAGAGGCTGGTCAGCAGGTTGAAGCGGAGGTCAATGACCTTGGAATGCAGGAGACGATGAACAAGGTGATGTTACAGTAACTTCATGTATGCAGTGGTAGCTTGATGCAAATTCTAGTCCAGTGTTTATGAGATTGAAAATGATGAAATTACCTTGAAAGTGAAGGGAAATAAGCAGTTCCACGGAACTGCTTATTTCCCTTCACTTTAAAAGTAATTTCATCATTTTCAAACTCATACATTTAAATAGTTATGATACATTTTCATGTACACAAAATCCTCAACCCATGATGAAAAGTTAAACAATGATCGGTGATGGCAAGTAGATTATAGGGTTGATAAGACACCCCAGAGCTATCATATATCCCATAATATTTCTCCTTACAGTGAGGCTGGTGAGGCCCATCAGGGCCAGCGGGTGGAGGCTTCTGAGGAGGTTGTGGTGCAGGTGGAGCTCCGTTAGCTGCTGTAAGCCCTCCAGGTCCCCTGGCTCCAGGCTGGAGATCTGGTTGTAGGAGAGCTGGAGAACCTGCAGATCTCTGCTCTCTCCCAGCCCTGAGGAACACCAGAGGTGATTGACACACACGTTGACACACATCTCAAACTCAGGTCAGCCTCGTACCGAGTTTGAAGTCAAAGTTTGAGCCAAGTTTGATGTCAAATTTAGTCAGGCGGTAGTTTTTTTGGATATAGAAAAAAAATAAATATATACAGTATATATACACGTACATTTTTGGGGACTAATTTGTATTGTATGTGGACTTCCTATAAGCTAAAGGTGTGGCACAGCATCCGACATTCCAAAGTCGATTAATATTGATTAGCACTTATCAATGTTCAACGCACTAATTCCCGCACTAGTTCAACGTCTAATGCTGTCATTATAGTCATAACAGTGATCATAACAGAAGATAACATGGATCTGTTCACATGTGATCATAACAGA
>JAOPJJ010000016.1:2230818-2242525 GCA_027122795.1 Enchelyopus cimbrius
TATTATTGTGATTAAATAACGCAGCCTAAATAGGGTGCTGTGCTGTCTGGACGTCATTCTTCATCACATTTGGTTGCCAAATAAATGAACAAATACAAAAAAAATAAAGAAGTTTTTCTTTGCTGGTAGGTCTGTGAAATAGGCCGTGAAATAGGTATTACGTTTTTATATAAATGGTCTTAAAAAGGTCTTAAAAAGACTTGAATTTGACTTGAAGAAACCTGTAGGAACCCTGAAATGATGTAACCCTATCTAGAAGTTCAACAAGACCGCAGTTGAAGCCCACACCATGACTATCCAACATGTGGCGAGGAGGGTGTACGCCATGTGGCCAGGCTTCCGCCAGACACGCCTGAGACCGACGTCTGTGACCTGCAGAGGTCAGAGCCCTTCGTGTCACGGGGTCGCGTCCCAGACCTGGTTGAACTACAGCCAGACCCGATCTCTGACGCTGTCTGCCAGCCGATGCAAGCGCAGTGACGTCACCGGCGGACGCCATACTTCCCACACGGAAGACTACGAGGAGGATGGGGATGTTATTGATGACGCCGAGGTGGACGAGTTGTTCCAACAACAGGTTCCCAAAGCCATCGGAGACGGAGACCACAGGATCTTCATCGTTCACCCCGATGTGAAATGGGGAAGCAGAAAGCAGTACCTCACGACGGGTGACTGCAATACAAGACATGACATGACATCATTGTGTGTTTGAGATCTTGTTCTGCAGATGATAACCGAATAACTTCTAAGGGGCATTGCAGCGGAGCTGATGCTGGACGAGGCAGTCGGTCTGGTGAACACTTTGGACAACTGGAGCGTCTTGGACCAGATCATCCTGTCCACCAAGACGCCGGAGAAGAAGAAGATATTTGGCAAAGGGAACTTCCAGTTACTCACAGGTGATATATCTGAACTATTTCACATATCAATGATTCAGTAGTCCACTAACTATCTATGTGACTCAAGCGTTTGTTTTCTCAAATCCCCAGAAAAGATACGACAAACGGCCGGGATCACTGCTGTGTTTGTGAACGTGGAGCGACTTTCTCCTTCGTCTGAGGTAAATGTGAGAGATTACTGAGGAGGACTGAATGTGTTCGACTGCAGTTGGAGGACAATATGTTGTGTTGTTGAGATTGTATAAGGCCCTGTGTTTTACGGAGTGCGTGATAAGAGATAAGCCATTGTGAATGGCGATACAGTTTGAGGACTGTTTGGGTTTTAGATACAAACCAATACATGCAATCATACTTGGGCTGAGAGAGATGAGTGAAAAATTTTTACAGAGAGTTTAGGAGGGCTATATGTATTTCAGAGTTTAGAAGGGATTTATGTTTGTACAGGGATAGTTTCGGAGCGCTATATGTGTGTTATACGGAGAGTTTACGACAACTATATGTTAGATACAGGCAGAGTTTAAGAGGGCTATGTGTTTGTGTTACAGAGAGAATTTAATTGAACATTCTTTATTTGTATCTCAAACGGGGACATTTCGAGTCCCATTCAGAGTCACAGCAGCTGAGGAGCCCTATATGTGTGTTAGAGAGAGCGTTCAGGAGCACTATGCATTTGTTCCAAAGAGTTTACGGAGGACAACATGTTGGTTGCAGAAAGAGTTTGAGGACGCCTGGGGAGTGAAGGTCTTGGACCGCTACTCCATCGTCCTCCACATCTTCCGCCGCAACGCCCAGACCCGCGAGGCCAAGCTGCAGATCTCCCTGGCGGAGATCCCGTTGCTCAGGTCAGGAGACGACCTTTCAGCTGCTCGAGCAAGGCCTTTTTAACCCTTTGTTGACTGGTGACCTGTAACGCAGCTGCAGCTCATTCTGGATGAATCACCGCTTCCAAATTCATGACCTTGACAGATCTCGCCTGAAGAACGAAATCGCAAACTTTGACCAGCAGGGCGGCGGTAACCGCTACATTGGCGGCTCAGGTGTGTTGCCTGCCTCTGATTGGTCGATTCTAGGGTAAATTTTGAAGTGTGTGTATGTTTTAACCGGAGCAAATGATTGTGTTAAAGACTGTAAACAGCGACCTGGCAATATTATGCACAATACACAAGACGTACATATTACAATTAAAACATAACATCTTGCCTGAAACAAAAAGTGTATTTTGGCTTAATGTAAAAAAACAAATAACATAATATTTGGTCTGATTCTAAAAGACTCATAACAAATAAAGTGATTACCAGTAATAGAATTAGTAATAAAGTGATTATTTTCTTAAATGGGCTAACATTGTTTTGTACACCTTGGATCAGATATGGTGATTATATAACATGTTATGTGATAATATAATCTTCTTTGTCGTTCCAACACTGAGACGCATTGTTGATTTAGCTATCAATGAACCGACATCATCTCCAATCAACGGAGTGCCCGGGTATTGATTATTGATTCGTTATCGATCGTGGGCCTCCTTCCTCCGCAGGCGAGACGCTGATGGAGTTCCAGCAGAGACTGCTGAAAGAGCGGGAATCAAAGATCCGCGCGGCCCTGGAGCGCCTCAGGAAGAAGAGACACCTGCTGCGCTCTCAGAGGAAACAGAAAGACTTCCCCGTCGTGTCCGTGATGGGATACACCAACTGTGGTGAGTGGCGGGTGACGGATCCTCTTCCTAACCTCGACTTTGAACCTCACACGGTCCGTTACGTGTTGATGTTAGTCGTCCATTTTAAATGTTGGCCAGAAATGACTCCTGGATCCTCATCAAAGTGGTGTCTTTTGAAACTGGTGGATGAGTTGGACGAGTTTTAGATGGGTTTATCATGTCCCTCATGATCCGGATGGTATTTCAGTAGTCATTTCCCTTCATTCTGTGTGATTCCCATAATAGTTACTGGGTTCAATCCCCAATTGTCCTCTGTCCGTGAGTTCTTGTTTAGCTACTACTGTTAAAAAAATAATAAATAAAAATAGCCCCACTGTGCTTTCAAAAGCACTGCTGTTCCTCTACTATTGAGCAGTGAAACTACCGTTTCAAAAGCACAATATGGCTAAGGTAGCATTTCTAGTTGGCGGGCGTCAATCACTCTTCCTGTTTGGCACAGGAAAGACCACTCTGATCAAAGCGCTGACGGGCGACCGCGGCCTCCAGCCCAGGAACCAGCTGTTCGCCACGCTGGACGTGACGGTGCATGCTGGCCACCTGCCCAGTCGCATGGCCGTGCTCTACGTGGACACCATCGGCTTCCTGTCCCAGCTGCCCCACCAGCTCATCGACTCGTTCTCCGCCACCCTGGAGGACGTCAAACACTCCGTACGGACTCCCGGTTGGAAACGTGTCGACATTAAGCCTGGCAGAGATGCAGGATTCTCCAGGACTTCCATTTCCTGTCTGTCGTCACTGCCAAGACGCAACAATCCCATGAATATTCGAATCAAAAATTACATCATTCCTTTCTCTTTTGAAGACAGAAAAGTCAGGATTTGACCAAATCCTTTGTTTAGTGTAGCATGCGTTACAGATCCTCACCTATAGAGGGCAGCACACACACATTACACTCGAGAGGAAATAAAGAGTGACCCAAGTGTAAACATGGTGGCCTTACGTTCCCAGGACCTCATAGTGCACGTGCGAGACATCAGCCACCCAGAGACGGTGAACCAGAAGGTGAACGTCCTCAACGTCCTGAAGAGCCTGCAGATCCCAGATCGGCTGATGAGCTCCATGATCGAGGTCCACAACAAGGTGGACCTGGTCCATGAGTAAGTACCCTCAGCCTTCTCGCTACTCCTGGAGTAGAGAGAGCGTCTTGCAGGTGGGCGGCCGCAGTGCGTTCATGTCCGTCTGTTTATGGGAATTTGATTTTTAATGATTCTCGCAGACCAAAGAATCAACTTGAATGGGAACTTACTCAAACTGGGGTGATGGCAGAAACATTGTCGAGTTGAGCTTTTAGTAATAATATTTAATATCTGTGCTCAGTTACCATCCGTCAGACCCTGAGGTGGTCCCCGTGTCGGCCCTGACGGAGCAGGGTCTGGACCGGCTCAAGGTGCTCCTTGAGGAGGAAGTGGTCCGGTCCACCGGGAAGCTCATACTGAACCTCAAAGTGGACCTGAGCTCGGCCCAGTTAAGGTGGGTCTGGACATTCTTTAAAAAAAATATTGTCAATTCCTTATTTGTTATACAAAACCCGTTCCTGAGCCAAGGTACAGGGAAATGGCAGTGACAGTGGAAATAACAATCCTTGTGGTAAAAACGTATCCATTAAATGAAACGGTTAAATAAAACACTACAAATAATAAAGGGGTAATTGATTGTGTCGCGTGTGTGTGATTAGTTGGCTCTACAGGGAGGCCACCGTACAGGAAGTGACCGTGGACGCAGACGATGGATCGGCGGTCGTCATGGTGATTATCGGCACGGCCGCATACGGGCGCTACAGGAAGACGTTCCCGGGCAGCTGCTAGCGGCGCCCCGACAGTTACCGTACGTCACGGGCAGTCTGCTGCCAAATGAACACTTTGCACCGGAATCTAAGGAGTTGGGGGCACAAGGACAGTAAGGGGTGCGACATCACTGAGATGTCACAACCCTCCATTTGTAGACAAACGATGCGACGTTAGCGATGTCCTGCCTGGCTAATTAACGGAGAAAGAAACGACGTTCAAGTCGTTTATTTGTTTTTCTTAGAAATAAATTATTTGTTGCATACATTGTGATCATTCAAACTTCATTGTCACTTCATTCAAACGTGGCCCATGGAGTCTAATCAACTATAATGTTTGCACATCTTTTATGTTGTATGAACCTGTAGGTCACAATTTTACAGTGTTTGATGCATGGTAAAATACTCTTATGTAAATCTCTTAATGATGTCGTAAAAAGATCATTTCCATCATATGTGACCTACTAGACAGGGTTTATGGGTCTAGTTTACATACTGCAGAAAAGGCGTTTGTTCATTAAGGCCAGGGTATAAGGGAAAGGTTTAAGGATATGGCTTTAAGCCATATCCTTATGAGTTTATAAATACGGTTTTGTAGTACAGCTTAAAGGGGAACTCCGATGTAAAATGGTTCTGGGATATGTTTAGTATGATACAGAGTTCAAACGTTTGATATAGAGCAAAATAAACATACACTATTCTACAAAAATGCTCTACGTTTTGAGTCATGGGGGCATCTGCTGATGCCAAAAGAAATCTTTTTTAAACCACTTACAAGGCTAGAAGTAGCCTGACACTTCTTTGGTAGAATAAAGAGGGTCTTAACATATAAAACAAGGCATTGACAACGTACGTGTTTGCGTGCTCGAGAACCTGAACAAGGGAAGTGTTTATATACAGGTATACAGCCCGGCTGTATACCTGACTATCTGTACACTAAACTATCTGTACACTTACAAAGTTGTCAATGCCCTGTCTTATGTTAATACCCTCATTATACTACCAAATAAGTGTCGGGCTCCTTCTAGCCTTGTAAGTGGTTTATAAAAGCGATTTATTTGTTACATGAGTCGATGCCCCCATGACTCAAAACGTATAGCATTTTGGTAGAATAGGATAAAAACATATGACTTAGCTTTGCGTCGTACAGGATTTATTTTGCTCTACATCAAACGTTTGAACTCGGTATCATACTAAACATATCCCAGATCCATTTTACACCGGAGTTCTCCTTTAAGTATATGGTTTGATGGTGGACTTGAGAAGGGGGAAGGCTTTAAGGATGGGGTTCCAGGTTGTAGTGTTTAACGCTCCTTAGTGTTTAACCAAGGAGGCACACTCTCCTGGGACTTCAGGAGAAGCTTTTGGTTCAGAGCGATGACCAGGGGACAGAAGGCGACAGGCCCAGCAAAGTCCCCTGCGATGATGTTGAGGCTGTCTGATGAACTCCCAGGGGTCTGCTCCTGCAGCCAGACTCTCAACTGGTCCCAATTCTCCTGGGTCAGGGTCCACAGGGACTGGGCTGACTCCAGGGCCATGTAGTACGTATCTGCTGTCAGGTTCAGCCCCGACACAAACAAGTTATCTGTTTGGATATACAGGGAGACACAAACATGCAGGCTGTTAGGATCTACGGAGACTGCGCCGGCGTCAAAGTGCTCCCAGGTGTTATTCCGCCATACATTATAGTTCTCCTTTTTATCCGCTTAGAAAATTGGCATGTTTCATTTTGTGTAACCATAATTGGGTTGTGTAACTACTCGCATAACCGTATTTAAATAGGGAAAATGTGGAAGTGCTTGGGCGCTTCTAACTTCACCCGTTTGGATCCGTAGGAATGTAATGGGCCAAGCTAAATGCTAGCAAAATAGCGCTGCGCCCCAGAGCGATCGAGTGCACGCACGAAGGTGAGGGGTATGCATCAACTCTTCTAAGATCAGGGAAGAACATAGATCAGTACGGACCAACGGTGGCGTGATCCTTTAAGATATACCGAGAGATACAGACAGTCCTTCTACTTGAACCACAAACCAACCAGCCTTATTTTAAAAACACAGTCACACAAACAAGGAACAGAAACAACACATTTCCGTATTGGGTCACTTGCTAAACCAGAATGTAACCCTGCATGTTGAAGCTCACCTGTGCCAGGTATATTTGACTCAGGTAAGCACCGCAGACTCACCTGGGCGCCCATTGCCTTTCTGCCAGTCAAGGTAATTTATGACGCCCTGAGCCGTCCGTTGATTGGCCCACCAGTAGGGGATGGCTGGCCAGAGCTCGGGGTGTCTGGCTGCTGATTGGTCCTCGTAGGACAGCAGTACCTGCCAACGATTGGACCACAGACTCCTCAAGCTCGGGACCGCTTCCTGTGAGGGCATAAACACCGGTTGGTGTCCGATTCAGTGACCAGTTTACTTTTTAGAGCTACCGTCTTGATTTATGGTGGAAATGTGACATGAACACACCTGTCGGGGACAGAGTTTGGAGCCAAACATTTTCTTGAGGGACAAAATGAAGGACTCATGAACTTCGAGGCTCATTCCTTCAAAATGGCTGCAGGACAGGATGACCACCTCGCGGGGATGGGACTCCAACCAGGTGACCACAGACGCCAGAGTGTTCTACGGGAGGTGAGGCATTTCCAGGAATGTTATGTGTACACTGGAAGGTGGACGCAGTGTCCAATTGAAATAGAGGTGTGTGTGTGTGTGCGTGCGTGCGTGTGCGTGTGATGGCTGGTTTAAGCAGCCTCACCTGGCCCGAGTCTGATTGGACTTTGGTGTGCTGTGTGAGACTGCACACCTGTTGAGCATTGAGCAGTGTGGCTGCAATCTAGTCCTGTGTCTCCTGTGCATATGCACTGCTACACTGGCTGTGAGTGTAAACACACACACACACACACTTTGCTATGAGGCTCTCACCAAAACAGTTAAATGTGTGTATATGACGTGAGTGAAAAAGAGGTCGTTGGACGAGTCGCGTGGTTTCCGTGCGATGCGGAGGTCAAAGTACCGGATGCCCATGTAGAGTTGGTCCCCGATGCTCTTGTGCTGCAGACGGAAAACCATCGGTTCAGTAGGAAAATCAGAGGTCAAATGATGTGCAAACTAACTATGAGGAAGCATCGCTTGTTACAATTGTACGTTTTTAATTTTCACCTTGTATTGGTGTGAACACAGCTACAAATAAAACATGCAATGAACTTGATTCCCCTTTCGTATCATCGTCAACAATGAAAAACCAATTGAAGGCAGTGGCAGAGCAAGATCCCACAAAGTACACAGAGTATTGACTTTAGTTTTGTTTGGTTAAATGGTTATTGACCAAACGTCTTACCTGGGTGGTGCCCCACCTCAGGATCACTGGCCGGGTGAGCCAGCTGCACAGCCGGTCCAGGATCCTGATGAGGGCGGGCTGAGACGGGAGCACCGGGGACTTCAGATCCAGACAGTAGCTCATCGCGTCGTGGCTGCCTGCTCTCACAGGAACACGACACCAACACGCCGCAAACCGGTTTAGAATGTGTAGTATTAGTAGTTACGTTCAGGGTTCCTACAGGTTTCTTCGACCGTGTTCCCGCGGGGTCTTAAAAAGTCTTAAAAGCATTGAATTTATGAATTTGGAAATAATACGTTAAAAAGACTTAAGCGTTTTTAAGACCCTGTTAGAACCCTGTACGTTATCTCTCACTGGCAACAAGTGAATGACACTAAATAAATAAATACCCGGTATGGCGAGGCGGGCCAGCGGGACGTCCCACAGCGCCTCCGGGAGACCAGACATCCAGTCCTCGGAGTCCCGGTTAGGAAAGCCCTTCGTGGGGGGAGAGTGGCTGGCGGACATGGTGGAGGAGCACCGCGGTCAGCTCATAGGTCATACATACCACGCTTTAAAACCACTAGATGTTGTCATTGTGGAGAGAAGAGACGCGTGGATCAGAGGGTTACGAAGAAGGAGAAGCAGGTCCTGCTCTTAGTTTGAGGAAGCTGCCCAAGCGCCTCAAGTCACATGACTTAGGAATGCTGGATCATTATTGAAAGTCTAAAGTCAAGGCCCTGATAGGTCAGATCATTAAAGCCTGATGGCTTTTCAGTGATGGTAACATTTTGATAAATACTTATTTTGGTACATTTTTTGGTAAGTTTTTGTTAAACTTTGAGGCTTTAAATGTTTTAAAACTTTTCATTGATGGAAAGTTATTACAAGTATATGTGCATATTATAGCATGATACTGTGGATTATGGCAGATGATAGGTTGTCTTACAGAGGTCAGCGGTCTATAAGAGATGTGGTCACTGTATTTGAGCAAATACAATCCTCTTGAAAAGCGTCACACATCCACGTGTGCAGGTCAGTTGTGAGGTGAAGATGTCCATTAAAGATGAAACTTCCTTAAACAATGTATTAAACTTATTGGAGTTCCATCTTTAATGGACATCTTCACCTAAATCCCCTGACATGGGAAGAGGTCAATGAAAGAGGAAAGTCCAATAAGTTCAAAGCTGTTTTGATATAATGGGTTTTTAAGCCCGTCCCTTTAACCACAATACTGCACACTGTTTGTTTTTAGAGGGTAACGTCTCCAGGGTGCCGTATTGATTCGGGATCAATGGGTGCCAATAAGACGCTTTCACATAGACCCCAGGCCTACTGGCAGACTCCACCAGAGGGCGCCGTTTCCATGTTTATCGGTCCATTCTTTCTAAACATGCAATTGAAATTCTAGATCTCCTGTTGTCCACAAACAGTACGTGGATACGAACTCATTCCTCGGGTGACCTGCACTGCAGAAGCTATCATATGTAGACATTGCTTTCAATTGACCCAACACGTCATCTCGGTGTCTCTGTGCCTCGTCGTTGAGTTGTTAGGGGTGAGTTGTTTTAAGGGCAGGGCCAACATGCAAACCAAGGGAAAGCGTGAACTCTCTTGCAGCCAGACCAGTTCAGTGTCGCTAAGCAGGGGTGAAGACAATAGAGTGGGAAGAATAGGGCGGTCTAGTGTATGGGTGTTGGATTCCCATCTGATGTAGTCCTGTAAGCTTCAATGAGCAGGACGCCCTCACCCCTGCACCTTCTCTTTAATTGCCTGAACATTTTCATTGTAAGCTGTGTTGAATAAAGGGGCCCTTTAATAATAATAATAATGCATTTAATTTATATGGCGCCTTTCATGGCACTCAAGGTCGCCTTACAAGCATAAAAACAAATAAAAAGACAGATTAAAACAACATTTAAAAAAGAAAAAGAGAGAGAGACGGGCCATCTCTCATTGACGTGGTCTGTATGCACACCAAGGTGTGGCTACGAAGACCTTCATTGGCT
This sequence comes from Enchelyopus cimbrius, assembly GCA_027122795.1. Taxonomy (NCBI): domain Eukaryota; kingdom Metazoa; phylum Chordata; class Actinopteri; order Gadiformes; family Gaidropsaridae; genus Enchelyopus; species Enchelyopus cimbrius. The sequence goes on from JAOPJJ010000016.1 coordinate 2,240,545, forward strand.
GACGTTGGGTCTATTGTTACAGACATATCGATTTTGGACAATAAAAGCAGACAGGTGATTGTTTATAAAGTCTTTATTCATGTATTTTATTGAAAAGCACCACAGGCTCGGAGCTGCCTCAGTTGTCGCCGGGCGTAAAGTAAAATCTATAAAAGCTATAACAACGTTATGGTTGTTTGCTCATGCTATGTTTTACATAATTGTATTAATTACATTATTATTATTATTATTATTATTATTTTGACCACATGCATGTTCTCCGTGGCGTCCGACGTGTTTGCATACTTTGCATAAATGTACCGAATGCAACTTGGCAACCGCCTTAAAGACTTGTGTTAACAATCATTTAGACTTTGTTTTTTCAAGGTCATTTGCGACGTGGTCTGTGGCCAACGATGGCCAGCAAGTGTACCTTTTTTGTGCTTGCGTGTTTTTAAAATGCCTACACCAAGAGGATTCCCCCTTGAAACGAAGAGACGATCAGTTCTAACTATTGCTAAGTATGACACGGCTCCCCAAAAAAAGAAGCCTGTCGTTTTCTTTTCCTCACGGTTACTCAAGTAAACAAAAAATGTAAACAAAACCAGGTAAAGGTCAGTGCGGGCTCAAGACAACCCGGTGTTTTTCCAGAAGCAGCTAAAATATACAAAACATCCTATTCTCATATTGGCTCGTCAGAAAGTGCAGTAACGTCTGAGATGCGTTCATTCAAACAGCGGGGAAGGGGTGGGGGGGACGTTCATTCCTCTCTTATTAACACGAGCACCCTTGGTCTTCATGCCTTTGCGTCACCTTATGCGTGTCATTATGTGGACGGATACGCAGTGCTATTCATAATGACACCATATCCATATGCAGCCCAGTCCTAAAATCAAGACGTGACATCGCGCATCAACGTGCTTATGGACTCCTATCGGGGAGCCGGTACTCAGGAGGAGCAGTGGAGCAGCTCGTCGTTCAGCAGCTTCTCGTTGAGGGCCACCACGCTGGGCCCGAACTGGCTCTCGCCGATGAAGTCCCCGGCGATGATGTTCAGGGAGCCCACCTTGGAGCCGGGTCTCTGCTCCCGGACCCAGGCCAGCAGGGCCGGGTACGTGGAGGTGACCAGGTCCTTCAGGGACTCGGTGGGGTGGGAGCAGATGTACTTCAGGTCCTCCGTCAGGTTGATGCCCGTCACGAAGAAGCCCCCTGTTGGGCGGGAAAGCAATGACACCGAGAAAATGTCGGTTAAAGAATGTAAAGGGTGGCACAAAATGGATCAACTAACTGTATCAATGCATCCTATCATGCTGAAAGCAGTACATTTACACCCAGTACTATTAGTTTTTGTTGGTGTTGTTGCATTTGCTAGTTTTTGCTTATAATTGCAAGTGCTCTTCCCAACTCTACAGTATTAGCCGACACGGTGTGGTTTACCCGGTCGGCCATGTTGCTTCCGGTGCTCAAACTCCTGTATGAGGGCCTCCGCCTTGCATTTGTTGGCCCACCAGTAGGGGATGTGGGCCCACACGTCGTTCTGGTCGCTCGCTAGCTTGTGCTCGTAAGACACGATAACCTGGTAGCCCATCGCCCATAAGTTCCTCAGAGTCACTGACTCCTGGAAGAAACACCACCAGAGAAGGGATAAATGTACAATAGGACTTCATAGAAAAGGAGAACAACAGTAAGACTAGCATACTAACAATGATCGTAGCATACTGACGACATTGGCTGTGCTGTTGGAACGTTAAGTGTATTCTTAATATGATGAGCTAAGCATCGCAATTAAACGAAAAGGACAATCGTGGCGACGCCGTTAACCAGTAGCCTTACTGTCTTGGGACAGAGCTTGGTGGCGAAGGCTGCTCTTATTGCGGTGATGAGGAGCATGTGCAGCTCCTGATTGAGACCCAGGAAGTGGCTGAAGGACAGGATGACCACCTCCCTGGGGTGAGTGTCCAGCCACGCTCTGATCTCTGTAAGCACCGTCTGTAGGGAACCA
>JAOPJJ010000016.1:2860863-2877373 GCA_027122795.1 Enchelyopus cimbrius
AAGCAAGCTAGATGTGCTCTAAAAAGGCAGTATGGGCCGCAGTTTGTATCAAAACCTCTTAAAATAGGGAAAAGTCCCTCTTCCGCTGACAAGAGATGCCTTCAGTATAATCCAAGTCCTACTATATGAAACGCTCAAAGCAAGGTGCAAGTCTGTGGATGTTTCTCCTCGCAATTTAGGAATAGGCGACTAAGAAGGATAGCTCATTCCTGAGCAGTGTTATTGAGTAATGGTGGAATCAGACATACACAGAGGAGAATTGAATATGGAAAGGAAACTTACTCTCTTGTTCCTGGAGGTTATGGGCCAGGCAATGGTCTTCCAGCACTGCAAAGTCCCGACACACTGTTGAAGGAATTAACACCCAGAATTAATCAAGAGTTATTCGGTACTCACTGGATGTGGTTTGTTGGGGTTGTTTTAAAACCGACTTTAAAATGTAAAAAAATTAATACCATTAAAGATGCAACAAAAGGGATTTTAAACTCTTCCCAGGATGTGTAAAGGAAGTTCTCCGTCTCCACTCTCAATGTGGGAATGAATGTCCATAGAAGTTTACATGTCCACCAAACTATACTTTGACAACAAAGTCCACATTTCTCAGCTGGTGTTCAAAGAAGCTGTACACCTTTCGAGTCCTGACACAATTCTGCAGACTGTTTCGTCTATGAAGCGTAGCAGGCTTCAAGTACAATTTATGATGGGGGACTGCACTCAGACACTTGGTTTGGTGATTTTTGTAAGGTGAAACCTGGAAATGATAAAGCAAGCATGGTGCTCAGGTAGCATGGACCACAAAACATCTGTCTTTGGCTGAAAATGGCTGGGATGCAAAAAGTGTTCACCTTGCCCAACAACTGTCAGAATCACCTCTAAAGCCTGCTTTATACTTCTGCGTCGAATCGACGGCGTAGCCCCGAAGACCCCAACCCGTCGTCGCGGACCTCTACGCCGTAGGTCGACGTGCACCTTAAACATTTTAACTACACGTCGAGGCTAAGCAGACTGCAAGGGCTTTGATTGGTCATTGTATCTTTGCGTCGAGGCTACGCAGACCGCAAAGGCTGTGATTGGTCATTGTAACTTTGCGTCGAGGCTACGCAGACCGCAAGGGCTGTGATTGGTCAAATGCACTGCGATGCAAAGCAACCCGACGCAGAAGTATAAAACGTCCACGACGCCATAGGAGTGACGGCGCAGCTATGCCGTCGAGTTGATGCAGAAGTATGTTGAGGCCTTAAAGCTGACCGGACATCTGTTCGTCTTAAATGTCCTTTGCAGTGCTAGGACATTGAACACGTGTGTGTGTGTGTCCAAGTGCAACTGCTCATAGAGAAGTGCCAGACACCAACACAAACGATACCCAGACCCCCCCCCACACACACACACACACACACACCCACACCCACACACACACAAGCACACTTGGGAAGGCTGTTTGCCCCAACCCCTGTCTGCTTTTCCTTTTACAGAGATTACTTTGTTCATATCCCTGATTAATAAAACAGAGAAGATGGCCATTGCACAGTAGATCATGTGTAAGCATGAATAAGAGATAGTGAATTAAAGGAGTATTCCGGTATTTTACACTTTGAGCTTTATTTCCAGTTTGTTTATGATGAAATAGATCGGTTCAGGTGTTTGGAGATTAGCTTTTTTGGTAGTCCCAATGTCGAGGTACTGTAGAGAAAATAGGACCAAGCGTCATCGGTCCTAAAGCAACATTAAACGTTTGTTTGCAAAGCTGTGAAACGCACCAAGTGGTCACTGGTGTTCGTTGGATGTTTGGGGAAAACAAATCAGAGCAAAGTATTATGTCCAGCAGGCTGTACGAGTCATTTTGTTGTAGCCAGGCCACCGGCAGGAACCGGAAATAGATTGTTTACATTCTGAAAAGAGTAACGACCGTCTAACTTCTGCTGGAAAGCTTACTTTGCTCTGATTTTTCTTTTGTCGAACATCAATGAACACCAGTGACCAGTCAGTGAGATTCACAGCTTTAAAAAATAACGTTTAATGTTGCTTTAGGACAGATGACGCTTGGTCCTATACTCTACAGTACCTCTACAGTGGGGCTACAAAAAAAGCTAAACTTCTCCAAACACAGCATTCCGGCGAAATGAACACCTGAACCGATCTATTTCATCATAAACAAACCGGAAATAAGTGTCAAATACCAGAATACCCCTTTAAGCACACCGTTTAGCATTATTGACAAACACATTGGTTTTCTTGGATGACCTTTAACTCCACCGGGTATTGTAAATGTATGTCCTTCTATGGAACATCTTAGGAGAAGGAAGATCAACTCGGCTACAGCTTGAGGCAGGCATTGAGAGGTGGGCTAGAGTGAACATGTTGGTTGAGTGGGTCATGACTTGAATCGACGGATGCAAGGGGAAGAGGTTGGCGCAGACCCCAACAGACAACCCACACGCTCCCAACCGCATGCTGTATCCCTGTTTCACCAAACGTCACTTCAGAATCAGAATTTCTAATCACTTGTACATCCAAACGATACGTGTATGTGTGTGTGTGTATGTGTGTATGTGTTCCTCATCCTGTAAGCGTCTTTGGGTCCCTGAAAAGCGCTATACAAATAAAATGCATTATTATTATTATTACAATCATAACATATTCTAACACCCAGGTAGTAAATAACACTATGTATTATTTCTAGGTATTCTGGACATTATTAGAGAGAATATGGTATGTGTATGATGCAGATATGGGTCGTTGTAAACAATCTCGCTACCTTCACGTCAACACAAGGTACGACATGATTTGTTTTAACGAAAACCGGACACTAAACCTGCTTGAGTCAAGTCCCGCTCTAAGCCGGTTTATTGTCCGGGTGACTTCAAATGAGTCTGATATTGACGTGTGGAGTACAGCTAGCCCTCACTGTTCTGCTATCTCCATCACAACGCAGCAGGTGTCCTCATGATGTGCACTATCAAATCTAAACCATGCTAGCAACCAGTACGGTTCATATGTCTTCAGATATGAAGCTAGGTGAACTAACCTCAGACACGGCGCGGTGCGGGCGGCTTACAGACACCGAGCACCTGCCCGCTCCTTATCATTCGTGTTATTTCGCCATATTATATTATATATTATATTATATTATATTATATTATATGATATTAGTATATTAGCCACACCACCACCAAAACACACGTACACGGAGCTATATGAATCTGACGAGCGAGTATTACCATCTTTTACTGGAGGCAGTTTTTCGTTGTCGATGCTAAATTCAGCCATGGTGTCGGCGATACGTCAAATCAGCGATACGTCAAATCGTTGACGTTGAATTTACACTTCCGTGTTCCTCCGAAGGTGACCGGCGCGGCACCTGATTGATGGGCGCTGCTCGTGCACGCGATGGACGATGGACGTGCACCCCGTTTAGACGTCCGGACCACTGACTCGCGTTAACGTCGCTGGTGATCGTTAGCGATGCGGCTTCATCACCGTAGCTAGCGTATCGGGGTTTGCTGCGCGCATCCCTCCCACCCATGAGTGGCCCTCCCCTCCTACTTCGGTCAAGTGAGCCGCACTTCCTCCCAGCCGCACTACACACACAATCTTGGTGCGTCCGTATTAGACACACAGCGGTAGCCCTACACACACTAAATCTTGGTGCGTCCGTATTAGACACACAGCGGTAGCCCTACATACACTAAATCTCGGTGCGTCCGTATTAGACACACAGCGGTAATGTCTAGCGATCGCTGAAAAGCTTCACGAACATTTTAATCGCAAGTGAACGTTGGATACTGAGTGCAGATGGGGTGGAAGGCAAGCAACGTTGCAATTCATATTCACCACGTTTTCCAGAAATGTATAATAGATCTAAAATCGGCCCTGTCCTTCCCTTCAAAGTACGAACATATTGCTATTTACAACAGTCAAAACAAGCATATTTGAGGTTTTCAGAGGTCTTTCTCAGTCACTGCGGCTGCGGCTGGTGGAGGAAGAAACGACAGGACGCACCGTCCGGACATCACCAGAGACAGTCTCTTTACCACAGACGCCTCTTTCTAGAATGGACGATTTTACTGTTGTGAACAGATAATACCATTACAAGGTGTGATTTGTTTGTGATGACGTGTGTGCACACATTAACACGTTACACAGAAAGGCACACAAATAAAGCCATTGTAATGTAAGGGCCCCCTCTAGTGAAACGTGTATACAATTGCAGACGTCACTGATGGATACGGCTGATTAACACCAAGTACATGTATGCTGCTCTAGTCTCTTTTAAACTTATTTCAATCTTAATTTTCTCTCCTCCTTTAAGTAATGTTTTTTTTTTAAATAAGAAAATGTGTAAACAAGTATTATGTCAGTTGATTGAACTCGATATGTTGCAATTGTTTGTCCTTGAGGTGACTCACGTCTGGTAGTTGTATGGAAAACTGGGAGGCTGTTTCCAGTGTTGTATAAAGAATCAATGGCTGATGCTATTCCATTCCTTATTTTGGCAGACTTAACATAAGTATGTCACAGCTGTGGTCCCACGCCAACTTGAATGAGAGCCAGGCTCATTCATTAGAAGTGTGAGATGTGATCTCTCGATGTGTTGGGTGATTTTTGCAAGGTATAAGGTCAATGCCGCTTTGCGTCAAAGAATGAACATTTCATCAGCTCAAAAACCCAGAGCCAAGACCACCAACCTTATTTCCGGCTATTGTGCACTCAAGAATCAACTCAATCAAGTCACTTCAATCACCGCCATTGTGTATTGTCCAGTGTGTCTATTTAAGGAACTAATTAATGTAAAAGAAAATACTTGCAACTGCCAAGTGTGCTGGATAGGGGCTCCCGTGTAAACAAGGCTGTGATTCATGGGCCCCACACTCTGTTTGATTTGCTCCTGTCACACGGTGATGTAGGTTACTGGCCTTGTCTGCGGCCTCACACCATATTTCACCTGGATGCCCCGCGGTCCACTCAAATTGGTTGACTATTGACGCCACCAAATGGTGACTGGGTATTGATTTAGTATACCAGGGGTCTGACTGGCCCCTCCTTCAAGGGCTCCAAACCCACCTCCGCCCGAGCCCAAGAAAGCATAAATACGTTTGGGTGCAACAGACTGGAGAGATCGCGGACCGCCAGTCTCTTGCCTCACTTAGAGTTTCAGAGCGCAAGGTGTGACCTTTGGAGCATTCATTGAAGCGTCATGGATAAAGTGACCTCTGTCAACTGTTGCTTAGCAGTGCTGGGCATTCTGCTGCTGCAAGGGCTGCTGTGTGTGGAGGGCAGGAGCATTCTCAACCCAGGTGAGTGGCCGTCGTCCTGGTGTGGAGAGGATTCACGTGATGCTATTTCCTCCTGGCCTGTGTGCCAATCTTTATCGGTCAAGTAACAGGTTAGGGAATACAACAAATGCCTGTGTTCCTTTTCTTTAAAGTATTTATTTATTTGGTGCTTATCTGTTGTTTATCTGTTTTTTAGGAAACAATATTTACCATCCAAAAGAAGATCTTGATCAAAGCAAGATCCTGGCAATATTGCTGAATAAAAGCATGGTGCCCATCGAAAAGAATGAGGTTTCAGGTATGACGTTGAGAATAACAATGGCGTCTGTTATAGTAGGCTATTCAGTGATACTCAGTGATCAATTAAAGGTTTTTTTCTAACCGTGTCTTTTAAATGTGCAGGTCTTGAGCTGGTGAATAAATTATCTCAACTAGAAGAGGTAAGAATGTTTGGCTTGACAAGAAATTACCTTTTAATGTTGTTAGTGCACACAGCTTTACGCTCCACAACTTAAAACAATTGGTAAAACAAACAAAAAAAACATGCAGATCATTGAATGGCATTGCAATATTAAAACAAGAGAAAAAAAGAGATGAATGGATTGATGAATGCAGGAGTGGCCAGCCAATCAGTGAGCTACCTGTCCCTCCAGCTACAGGCAATGAGAGAGGACCTGGATCTGGAGAGGAAGATCACAGCAGATGTTATGGCAGAGGTCAAATCCCTCCCGGGGAAGAGGGGCGAACGTAGGTGTCTCTCTCCTGCTTCCCGCTCAGCCTCTCTGACTCACCCTTTCTCTGTCCTCCCTCTAGTCTCTGTCCCTCTCCTTTTCGCTGTGTCCCTCTTTTTGTCGACTCTCTCTTCAACTTCTCCCTCTATCACTTCTCTGCCCCCCCCCCCCTCTCTCTCTCTCATAAGGATTGATCAAGAATCAGTTCCACCTACCATTCAGAAGGTTACATGTGTGTGCGGTGTGTTGTCGTCTTCACTCATCGCGCTACACATGTCTCTGTCTCCCTCTACAGCCTGTTTCTGGAAGTACTGCGTTTGAGGGCGCTGGCGGAGACGGAGGAGGCCCTCTGCGGCCCGGGATGTGCACCCAGGAGGGGTGCAAGGGAAGAAGCCACGCCACAGGGGGGCGAGAGGGCTAAGAAGAGGGCCACCCTGGGGCGTTTTCTTTCCTCCTTTACACTCTTTCTTCATTTGTGATGTCAATTCAGGACGCATTTTAGGGAACATGGACATGAGAGAGAGAATTACAAAGGGGGACATGACTTGGTAGTTTCGGACCTGGTTGAGATGTCAAGCTGCAAAATATAACTTAGCCTTAAGACTCATATTAACGATTCAAATAATAACACATAGCAATATGTCTGACTCTCCACCTATCCACACTATTTCAGAATGATGTATTAACACTGGATTGCAAGCAAGAGTAGTCAATAGTTTCTTTTGTTCATAAAACATCTGTAAATAACTCTATAGTGGCTGGAACTACTGGAGTGTCAGATATGACTAATACTTGACCAATGAGACGAGTATGGGTGCTTCATCCGCCGCCATCCCTTGCATCGTCACTCTCTTGTGGCATCATTTGATATTGCATTTTTTTTTTTTTTTGCACTTGAAGACACTTTCAAAGACGTGGGTGAAAATACCTACCATCAAGTTGGATTATACCCTACTGTGCTTTATTCTATTAACTAAATAAAACAATAATTGTGTGAATCAGTAACATGACTCTGAATTTGTATTTGTCGAACTCCACTGCAACTGAACCGAAATAGTAGGACTTATAATAAAAAGGCTGTATATCACATCTTTTTATGAATGGACTTGTATTGGATAGGGCCTTCTTAATAATCAAACAGTAAAAAGTCGCCAGCGGCAAACGTCAGTCCTACAAAGTCCCCAGTCAGTGTCTAACAATAGGGCTACCATTACGGGGAGACTATCTCGTTCATACAGGCAACAGGAAAAGGATGGATACAAGATATGGAATATAGCTTGGAAATTAGACATCCATCTCACATTCCTCTAACAGGCTGTTGGAAGAGTAGCCTCTACCGCATGCTCGGTGAGTTCAATTTGTCGTTTTTATACCACATTTTACATATGTTATTCCATTTAATTACACTATCTGAGACTGGATACCTTTTTGGACAATTTACTTTTGCCCAAACAATGAGATAACTTAGACAGGGGTAACATTGTTGATGGATTAATATTCACATACATTTAGTAAATACTGTCTCAATCAAGTATAGGAAATTATTCTCTAGGAATTTTCATACCAATTAAATCTAAATATATTATAATCAGAAAGCCACACATTTGTGCCTGTTTCATCATTTCACAGATACGATGCTGGGGATTCTTGTCCTTTTGCTCTGGCCACAATTGGCCCAGAGCTGCCCTGCCGGTTGTACGTGCAATCCAGACAAGTCGGTCAAATGCTCTGGCCTGAGCATCATGGACGTACCCAAACAGCTGCCCGCTCACACGTACACGCTGCTGCTCAACCACACCGCCATCGACGTCCTGGACGAGCAGAGCCTCCGCAAGCTGGACCTCATGTTGCGCTTCAGCCTGACCGACAGCACCCTGCGCACCGTCCAGCCCCAGGCCTTCCGCTCCGCCCCGCAGCTCAGATCCGTCCAACTGTCAGACAACCGTCTCGCTACCCTCCCACCCGAGGTGTTTGCGCCGCTGGCAGGCCTGCAGCAGCTTCACCTCGACGGCAACCGGTTGGAATCGATCCCCGCGGAAATGCTCACAGGACTGACGGAGATGCGTGACCTGAACCTGGGCCACAACAGGATCTCACACCTGGATGCGGGTGCTTTCCAAAACCTGAGCAGCCTCGCTTATCTACACCTCGGGGGGAACGCCATCAGAGAACTCCCCCCCGATATCTTCGGCTCGCTGACTAGCTTGCTTATTCTCGCGCTCCACAGCAACCAGCTGGAGGCGCTGGACGCCCACGTCTTCAGGAACCTCACCAACCTCGTGGACCTGAAGATCCACATGAACCGCATAGCCCGCCTCCCGCCCAAAGTGTTCTGGTCCTTGAGGAACCTCACGAAGCTCTCGCTGTCCAGCAACCGGCTAGAGGGGCTTCCAGAGAGGAGCTTCTACCACATGCCCAAACTACAGCAGCTCACCCTGTACAATAACCCACTGCTGTCCCTCCCAGTGCTGCTGATGGGTCACATGCCGCTCATTCGGCAGTTTTATTTGTACGGCACCAACCTCACCACCGTGCCGGGGAACCTTTTCTCCAACATGACCGGCCTTCTGAGGCTTAACCTCCATCTCAACTTCCAGCTACGGGATCTGCCGGCTGAGCTCTTTCGCGACCTGCCCCAGCTGGTTAAACTCTCTCTTAAGTTCAATGATCTCCACACCCTGCACCCGGACCTGTTCTCCGGCCAGACCTCGCTGGACTTGCTGTACCTCAACACCAACAAGCTCCAGTCCTTACCTGGAAGCATCTTTCGGAATCTGAATGTGTCAACCATCGATCTGGAACATAATGTGCTCGAGACGCTCCCGGGAGAGATCTTCAACTCCAATCGATTTTTGAAGCAACTCTCGTTGAAAGAAAACCCTTGGCACTGCGATTGCCAGATACAAGGCCTCACTACCTGGCTACGAACAAATAGACAGGTGCTTCTTGACGACGAGGATGTGATATGCCATAGCCCCATGTACCAAGCGCTTCGTAGACTTTCGTCTCTGACCAAAGAGGACTTTAAAGTCTGCAATGCTGGGGCCGTCCCTACCTTCACTCTGAAGACGGCTGAAACATCGACCGCTACTCCATCTACAGCAGCGACCACCTACGAACCAAGTACTTCACAGTCAACCACGTTCTGGACCGGAGTAAACCCCGTCCCAGTGACCACAGCCCCCGCCGTGCCCACCAACACACCAATACCATTACCAGCTCCCACCAGCACTCTGAGTGATTCCATTGGCCACCAATCTGCTCCTTTCTATGATAAGGTGGTCCTGGTGGATGAGCAAGGTTCTGAATATGTACACCACAACCGCCACCAGGGCTGGGTCTACGTGTGGACCCTTACTTTGAACGGGACCCACGCTGGGCTCCTCATGACGAGCCACATCCTGCTGGTGACCGCAGGGATCCTGCTAATCTTTGCTGCCATGTGCGGCATGTACCGCTTGGAGAGGGTTGTGCGAGAGCTGATGAACAAAGATGGCCGACATGCACTGTAATGCAATGCTTCACACACAGCCTCTTCTTATGTTGAATGTCATTCAGTCCTTTTAACTCAATTTCAAAATAAAAGTTATGTTCTCAAATAGAGTGTATATCCTTTCTCTACCCTTGATTTCTATATGTATTGTTTTGTTCATGGAAAGGAATTGAAGTAAAACAATAACCTGCTGTCTATTATTCAAATAATAATAATACAATTATAAATAATTATTAATAATAACAACAATATTACATCTTTTAATAATGGTCCCACTTAAGAAAACCAAGCACATGATAATCATCTTATTGTGATATTGTGATAAAGGATGCCCAAGTGAATCATCTAAAATGTAGCCGAGCAGTGAAATCCACAAAACAGGAAGCACAGAAGTGGAACGAATGATGATCTTTCCGAGAACAATGCAATGCTGGATAGAGGCTGGGTTAAAGGGACAGTCTTTGGCAAGACCAAAGACTGTCCCTTTAACCCCAAAGGACCTCCCTGCCCAAGCAAACCACAGCAATGTATGCTCCACTTTAAGGAAGCAAACATTGGCCGCAACAGTTTTTAGAAAGAGATGTGAACATTATTCTGTATCACATCTGAGCCTGTTGTGTAATTATGGTGGCTGGAGTTGCATAACTGCCAATTAATGTTTGTTTTTTTAAAAGATTGAATAAAATCTTAATTGCTACATGGAGGGAAAGATATCTAAAATCTTAATATATTTAGGCATATGTTTACAGAATGCAATCATAAGGCTATGCCATTAGAGAGCCCATGTTTTGATCACAGAGATGTAAACACCAAGCATGAACACACACACACACATACACACACGCATACACACACACACACACTTGATGAAAAGTGACTAACAAACCGTAAACAAAACACAATGAACTGGTGAACGGTATCCAAGTTCATCACTATGGAAACGAGTAATGAATAAAGCTCTTCAGCACTCTAATCACACACAACAGTGGGCAGTAACTGTGGTGTGCAAGAAATGGGAACACCATAGTATGAGAGAGCTACCGGAAACAGGGCCTGGTGCTGGCCTTAGCCCTGCGTTGCTACAGAGAGAATCCTCCTCTATCAGTTCCAGTTCCTCTATCAGTTCCATAGCTTTACACTTTCAAGCCTCTAAAGTTGTAAACATAGAACCAGCAGACTCATCTCTATGCAAAAGTTGAGCACAGGCTAGGAATGCATTCCTCCTTATCCCATAAAAGTCCACTGAGCTCAACAACCTATTTGACCCAACCCGTGACTTTGAAAGGCGCACAGCTGCTGCATCTGCTATTTTTTGTACCATTTTGACATTTGGCAGATTACTGCATCCAAAGGGACTTATTATTCCATGTTATCAATGAACAGATATGGGCAAGGGTTATTTCCAAAGTGTGCCTACTGGGAGACAGCAGACATCACGGTTTGTGACTTTACACCCTAACCACTAGACTACCCCGCCCCCTGGTATAGACCAGCCCTGCATATATATGAGGCGTTAGGGAGCCAGCCACTGTTGGCATGGTTTTGAATATCCCAGATACCCCGGAAGCAATAACTGTTAATTCTGAATCAGAAAGGGATTACATTTGTAATCTTACAATACATTGCGATGAACTGTTCATTTGGAATGAGTCTTCTTCTTTGTATATTTCCTTTGTTTGTGTACTTCAAAGAACGTAAACAAATCCTAGCCACGTTCCAAATGGCATAGCGGTCAGTTGCTCTCGGCTGAACCTCTGCACTGATACATGCATGTGACACTGTATGTGTTACGGTATATTACAGTGAACAACCACAGCGGTGCAGTGAAGGTCCTGGTGGTGGAGCCCGCCTATACATAAAAGTCCACTCCCACCCGCAGCTATCTTTACATCCAGCAGAGAGGGGGTTGTTCTCCCTCAACGCTTCAAGCCACATATGTGTGCACTCAATAAGCAGCTGTCTACTGTTACATTCTCTCACGCTCAGATTTTCCTTGACGCTTAAAACAGACAAACAAGGACACGAAGAGGTACGTAGGCACGCATTTAGTTTCATCAATGAGTCTTCTACATTTCTGTCTCTTATCTCAAGGTGTTTACAACATTTTCTAACCGTAACCCTTCCCCCGCCTCCAATAACAGACACTCTCCAACAAACAAACACACACACAACATTTCAGACAGACGACGACAAAAAACCTTGTGTTCTTTGTGAGCGATACACTAAACAAATCTAGTTCATTCAGAGTTGCAGACGGGTAGGTGGGGCATCCCTCTTACGTAACCCCCTAACCCACATGCCCCCCCTTCACTCCACCTAAAAAGGGGCCCTGCAGTAAAGTTTGCGTTTTAGAAGAGACGGGGCCACTGCTCAGCGGAGACCTCAGCCTGTGAGCGGTTGGCCGAGGCCCGGCACATTCCACGGGGCTTATGGGTCAAAAGGAGATTGACGGAAATAAACACACAAAAAAACGAAGTGATGATGAGGGGGCAGGAAAATTTCACTGAATCAGGATGACTGGTTAAAACAACAGGGGCTGGAACCGATGATTCACCGGAGGACAAACAGAACAGGACAGGATAAAAGATAGAGGGGATTCAACAGGTTTTTGTTGCCTCCGTTCTCTCAGACAGCACACACTGGCAGAGGTAGGTACCGCTAACGCCTATTGCACAACATCACTTTTGTATGATCAGGTTTTTATTTAAATTGTATTTCATTATTTTTAGTTATGGGATGGGAAGAAAATAATACAATTTGAGTTGATGTTTGGAATGCCCAGGGAATTACGTATTGGTGCAATTGTCCCATATTGTTCCATCCCCCTTCTGTCTTCTACCAGTTCAAATCAGAGTGCTTCTGTAACCTTTTAACTGGTGGTGAATATGACAGAGGCTGATTTATTTTTTTCTAATAGCTCATGCAAATCTGCATTATGTCTATCAGTGTCACAGCGTTACGGATGCAGGGAGCGATAAGAGAGCGAGGGAAAGAAATGCAATTAATGGTGGATTGTAAATTCTTTAGCCATTACGCGCTCACTTGATTAGTAGCAGCTTTGTCCTAACCCGGGCTACAGCAGTCCAATCGGTGCAGTAGTGTTTGTTTGACTCAATCAATATTAGACAGGAACATGCGTTTTCTCAAGTTTTAATTAAATAAATGGATTGTCATTTTTAACTATGATTACAAACTTACCATGATTACAAACTAAAGTACAATCAGTTTGCACTTATCAGCAGTACCTACAGACATGGAAAATCCCATGGCAAAATGTGTTGGGAAAGCTAGGATTAAGTAGTACAACTTGTATTCAGGCACCAGCCACACACACACACACACACACACATTCCCATAGATGATAGATAAGTTCCGCTATGGTAGAGAGTTCCGCTATTAGCGAGGAAGTAACTTAGAAATGACCCCAGTGGGTGGGGTGAGTGATGACAAGACAACCTAAGAATGATCTTAAAGAATCCCACCCTTGCACTTAAGCAATAAAGATGCAGCCCACTGCTGTAATGCAATGATTATAACATATTATTACTATTGTTAGTAATCATAGTAGTTGTCATAGTAGTAGTAGACTAGTAGTATGCATAGTGGTTCAGAATACGTATAAATGAATACAAAAGGAAAACAATCAATCAATCTATTGTAGCTGTAGGTGAATGCAGCTTTTTAATGCATGGAAAAAGCATGTCTTTGCCGTTATGGCAGAACCAGTGTGAAACCTCTGTTTCACTCCAGATTCAACCATTACCACTCATGTCCTACGTATTAACCTGTGCAGGCAATGTGTCTGCCAGAGGTGCTGATGGAAATACATATAGTTCATCTCAAGAAAATTACATTCCAAGTCTCCTTTAACACTATGGTCAATACAACACTGTGGTGTTGTATTGTTGTCGTATTTTTCCGGTAAACGCCCTAACGAATCTTCGTATTCCTTGTTTCCTAGGCAACGATGGGGCTCTGGGCTGTCCTTCACCTTCTGCTGCTTCTCGGCGTCCTCGACGCCGGTCTCACCGCCTGTCCTGACGGGTGCAAATGCGGCCCCAGAATGATCTGCGAGAAATTGTCAAGCTTCCCCACCGCAGTGCCTCCGCATACCGTCGGGCTGTACATTGACAGCTCCAGCTTCCTGTCGCTCCGGGGTGAAGACTTTGCCGGCTTTGCGGGCACCCTGCGCACCGTCGCGGTGAGGGACTCCACGCTGGGAGAGGTGCGACCCGGAACGTTCGATAACACCGTCGACCTGGAGGGCTTGCTCTTCAGCGGCACGGATTTAAAAGATCTCCCCGGGGACTTGTTCAGTCGCCTCCTGCAACTAAAAAGCCTCTTACTGAGCAGCAACCAGCTCCTGGAGCTCCGCCCGGCCTGGTTCTCCTCCCTGTCGGCCCTCACGGCCCTCGACCTCAGCGGGAATCAGCTCTCTTCCGTTCCCGAGGAGGCCCTTCGACCCCTGCTCCACCTGACTTACCTGACGCTGAGCAGGAACAACATCAGTCAGATTTCCGGGAGGAGCCTGCAAGGTCTCAGCCAGCTGAGAGTAGTTCGGCTGAACAAGAACGCCCTGCGGGAGATCCCTGCCGGTCTCCTGGACGACTTGGCCAGCCTGGAGGAGCTGGCCCTTCAGGACAACGAGATCGCCCACCTCCCACAGGACACCTTCTCCAAGACACCCAACCTCCAAAAACTTTTTCTGTCACACAACCGGCTGACCATTCTTTCGCAGGGGCTCCTCCTGAACCTGCCGCAACTGTCCCACATCTCTTTGTACGAGAACCACCTGGAAACCCTCCACCCTGGGGTGTTTGGGCCCATGCCGTTGAATCAGCTATGGCTGTACGACAACAGGTTGAGCCGCCTGGAGGACGACACCTTCAGGAACCTCACCGAAATGCATCTGCTGGTCGTCAGCCGGAACCAGATCAGCCACGTGTCCGCTGGGGCGTTCAGGGGCCTGGAGCAGCTGGGCGAGGTGTCCCTTCACACCAACTGCCTCACAACTTTGGAGGCTGGCACTTTCCATGGTCTGCCTAGTCTAGTTAACATTTCTTTGGAGCACAACACCATTGGCTCCCTCCCTTCAGGGTTCTTCCGGGGAGTCAGCCATCTTGGCCAGTTGGACCTTCACAATAACTCGCTGTACAACCTGCCCCAGGAGATCCTTGATGAATTGAGCGTGGCGGACGAGGTGCTCCTGCACAAGAACCCTTGGACATGTGACCAGGGTATTGTGCCTCTCCGAGACTGGTTGAGGAAGTACCCGTCGAAAGCCAATCTCAGCCTGGTCGTTTGCGACATGCCCTCCAAACTGAGCGGCGCGGCAATCGCAGAGCTCACAGATGACGACCTGCTGGTGCCCAGGACAACCGACAGGCCTGCGACGGAAAAAAGTACAAAGTCTGATACCCTTCCCCAGAAGAGCAGCACACCCACCCCAACCGCAGGAGCCCCGTTCCCCGCCGAGAACGCGACGAGCTCGACGGGCGACGAACGAGGGAAGGAAGGGCAAGGGGTCGTGTCTAGGAACCACACCATCATAATCATCGCAGTGGTGTGCACCGTTATTATCTGCAGCCTCATTCTCGGCACCATGTGTTACAGGAGGAACCAAAAGAGAGGCAGCCGCGACCTGGAGCAAAGAAATAGGGGCAAGAGCAACTTGTACTCGCTGTAGGCTAGTCCACCCGATATACTGTATATACAGTATATATATCCACTTCCACATGCGTGAGGCAAAGGGAGTCGAAACAATATGCTGAAGGCAGAAGGGAAGCATCGTTAGCAGTGCGGTCACTGACATTGTAGAAACCGGGGTATTCGATAACCATTGATTGAGGTATTCTTAGTGGCATTCACGTACTTGCAGCCGTGCTCAGGTTCAGATAAAAAGGGTCAACTGGAAGACAGTCAAAAGATAATTTTTTTATGTGTTGACGTTCGATTAATGGCCGGAACTAAATCTGCTTTCTGAACTGTAATAGACAAATAATGCTTTATTTTTTGGACTACAATGTCACGTGCGAAGACGACATTAGCACATTGCACTAATGATGTCATCATCAAATCTGTTTTAATAGCATTGAAATTGCACTGTTATGATCATTAAAGATTGGAATAATGCATCTCACTGAATAAAAGTCCTACATTTAATGGAATTATTTGTTTAATTACTTGAATATGTTCATATGTTTATATATAAACATATTAATATCATATAATACATTTTTCAAAGCAGACATTTTGTATTTATTTTTCAAATTGCCTCTTTTGCAAAAGAGGGCATTCATCTTGCTGAGCTTTTCTTTAAACATATACATAGTTTTGGTTATCAGCATGGGCCTATGATTCATTCCCAGGCATGCATCCAGGAACCCCTCCCTACATGTGTTCAACAGGCACGGTTATACTCAAATTGTCCGTGATTAAATACATTCCAGTAAGTCGTTTTGGATTTCTCCCGTAAACAAAGTTCCTATAAATATTCATCTAAAATGTTTGATTCATGAGTTCTGTATCAGTTCGGTGTCCATCACAGATTCAACTCATCAGCAACTCACGGTCCATGTTCTGATTGGTGGAATTCCAAAAGGAGTTCTCGATCCGGGCCCCGCCCTCCCTGGACCATTGGGGAGGTTTGAGAAAATGCAGCCTGCGCTAATCAGCATGCGTATGAGAGGATACGTGTTTATTGCTTTCATGCTAAATAAAAAAGTGCTGTTACACTTACATTCTGTTCTGTTTTTCGACAATGAATCAGTAGATGTTTTTACTTCAATAATTCGATTTGTAATTGTAAATAATTAGATCAAGGATAGAAAGAGATTAAGAAACAGAACACACATATAGGCAAGTCATATGAGAATAATTGAATACTTAATGGGGATACAACTAAAACTGTCCCAACAACTAGGCCTATAGAAGATATCGGAGAAAAGAAACACAATACCCTTCCAAACATCCACCACCCACATCATCTTTATAGGATGATGCCAGGATATATA
>JAOPJJ010000016.1:3086190-3106294 GCA_027122795.1 Enchelyopus cimbrius
CGTGCGGAACTCCTGTCTGACCTCTCCGTCGGCCTTCCCACAGAGTCCACAGGTCTGTCCCTTCATCCAGTCCGCCAACTTGACCTGTGAGTCCGGATGTCATTGTGTGAGATAACTGTACGTATAACTGTACGTATTTATCCACATTTTTCTCTTGGGACTATAAAAAAACAATGACAGACAAGTATCCCATTGGCGGCAGTCCAAAAATACACGCAAACATCCGCAGGTCAAGGCAATAAGCGTTTGAATGAAAATGGGCATCACATGTCGTCATTGTAATCTTAGCCTCAAAGATTTAACATTTTAATTTTTGTACCTTCCATGAGTTCTTGTCAAAGTAGACCTCATGAAGACCGTGACTGGGAGCCAACACAGAGATACCCTCGCCCTTAGCCCTGATTTGGATTTGAGCTTCGAGATTAAAAAGCATTGGGATGAAATGTTATATTAGTGCATTGGTGTATGACTAACATGAAGTTGGCTTCCCCCATTGAAAGCCATCAGAAGATGCCGAAGATTGAATGTTTTAAAAACCTGTTGGGTGCTGGTAGGGCAGGTTGTTGATGGGGATTTGCATGCCGTTAACTTTCACAACGATGTTGTTGTTTTGGGGATACAGGTCAATATCACTAAAAGGGAAAGATGACTTTGTTATGCATATGCACATGCCAACCAAATAGACCTTTCTTCGCAGACACACAAATACTCACATGTCCGCAATCTTCACATTAATGTAGTTCTGCTCAATGTTGTCCTTCTTCAGCAGAACCATGAATTTGAGCTCTTGGGAGCAATCCTGGGCCAGAACCTGGTTGCAAGACAGGGGCATCTCGTTCTTATACCTCCTGTTGTTGAATGTGGTCAGGGTGTTCTTAGCGAAGCTACACTGGGCTGGATTGGGGGGGGAAAATGCATTTGAGAATCCACAGCCCAAAAAACGTTAAGGGATGTTAAAAATCCTTCAGCAATCATTTTACCTTCATAGACCTGAGCCAAGACATATTTGACTTTTTCACTGATGTTGTCTTCAAATGGAGTAAGGTTGGTGATTCCATCCAGAGGCAGGGCAATGGGAAGACGCAGTGCCAACTTGTAGATGGTGCGCTGCAAAAATAACAATCACAACGAGGATTGCGTGCTATTATTCAACGTGGCACATTGGAGTGTATTCCTCCTGAACACAGTCTTGATTGGACGTACCTTTGGTGATTTCATGATCACATCGAGGTCCTTGTTGGATGTTGCGACCATAATGAGAGACAGCTGCCTCTCGCTGTTGATTTCTTTCCCTTCAACGAGCCCAGCCAGAATAGAGGAAGGAATGTACTGGATGACGCTGTAAGAAGAAGAACCATGCACACATTAGACAACATTGAAACAGGATGTGGCACATGTAAGGAGCGCGGAACAGGCTGGGTGGAAGGTGTTGCTCCTACATCTTAGCGTAGGTCTTGAAGGACGTCGGAAGCTTTTCCCAGGAAACCCTCAGACGTGCTGCAGGCCTTTTGACAACCAGGCCAGTCTCAGCTGTGAGACTGGTGCTGTACTGCTTGCATTCAGCTCCCCATGCGATCTTTGTCTGTTAAAAGGACATTTTCTAGCATGAGATGAGACTGACAACAAGCAATGCATACAAGCAAAATGAACTACAAAATATGGGCACACTTTAGTTTTTTTACCTGGAGTTGTTTAGGAAATACAGGCTACTTACAGTTATTTTGTGATTGCTTAGCAGAATTCCATCAGCACAGAATTTCCAGTTGTCAGCGTTGGCCAAAGCGGCGACGATCAGCTGGACTCTGGCGGTGGGCTTGTCCAGGAACGCGGAGACCTCGTATCCCATAACCTCCTGGTCAGTCCTGATCACACGGAACACAATGGCGAAGGTAGGAGCAGCTGCGGTACCAAGGTATTTATTCTGAAAAAGGTAGGAGTGTTGCAATCACAAACAATTGGACAACAGAATACATGCGCAGCTTTAACAGGGATAACATTGAGTCATTTGAAAGACGCTTCAGATAAGCTATTTCTGACTTCAGAAATATATATCATTTGGTGACCGATATTGGAGACTGTATGAAACCCTAAAATACAACCCAATGAAACCCTAAAATACAGGTCTTACCTTGTTGTAGATGGCCTGGAAGCTCGAAGCGCTGCTCCTGCTTGTGGAGGTTGCAGCTGCAGAAGCTGCCTGGGCGATGATAGCCTGCACATTAGTTTGACAGTGGGGAATGAGTCATTGTCATTTGTCAGCACAGCAAACATAGAAACCTATGAACGCTATCATTTACGAATGACAGATATTAGAGAGCGTCTCTACCTGCTTCTTGTGGTCCCTCTGGAACTTCAGTGGGTAGACAACAGTCTGCACGAAACAAACTCAGAATGTCATCCAAGCCAATGTTGACACACACCGCACATGGCCAGTTTGTCAACGTCAAGCAGTTCCATGACCATCTCAGGGGTTGGCAAGCTTACCTTGGACAGACGGTTCCTGGCAGAGCGTGAAGAGCTGGAAGAAGATGAGCTAGACCTGGAGGAGGAGGATTTGGAGGAACTGCTGGAGCTCAGTCTGCTGCTCTGGCTGCTGCTGCTGCTGCTGCTGCTTTTACGGGCCTGGTCAGCCTGCTGCTGGGCTGGGTCGATCGCCTTGCGGTTGATCTTGGATGAGGCGGATGAGGAGGACGAGCTGGAGCTGGACAGAGCACTGCTGCTGCTGCGGCTGGAGGAGGAGGAGGAGGAGGAGGATCGGGCGGCGCTCTTTGCGCCGGGAACCAGGATCTTCCTGAGCTTGAGCAGAGCAGGTTTGCCCTGGGCGGTTTGCTCTTCCACTTCTTGGCTCAGGTTGATCTCCTTGATGAGCTTCTGCGCTGCCTTGGGTCCGACTTGGACCTCCATCTCCAGTCTCTCGATCACCTGTCCCTCGACTGTAGAAAAAAGACGATTCACAAGCAAAAGTTCACATGGCTGATCTTAAGGCACATGTTTTCTTTTCATTCATCCCATGACGGGATTGATCACATGACTTGCCATGTTTAATGTCCACAGCGATAACATGCTTTCCAATCAGTTTGTAGAGAGGGGTGTTCTTGATGAAAGCTGCATCCTCAGACACCAGCTTGACGCAGGACTTCAGTCCCATGGAGGCTAGTTTGGCACAATACTTCTTCTCAAAGCGGGCCAGCTTGGACTTGATGATGGGTTTCATACCGTGCACAACATCGGAGATGATCTCGGACGATTTAGACTAAACACAAAGAAAGGACAAAGTAAGGTTAGGAAGTCATAAGTGAAATGATGGTGCGCGACGCATTAGAAAAGACAAATGAAAAAAGAAAGACTGACAGCGCTGCCAGAGACAATGGAGTCGGAGCTAGACAAGAATTGTCTATTGATGAGGGGCTCCAAGATCTCTGCTGGAATGATTGGCACTATCTTCTCCGCTGGGATATCCTCGATGTTTCTTGCCACTGCAAAGCTCTCATATCTGTTAAGAGAAAAAAGCATCTTGCTTAGTTTTGGGAAAATATGGTATTGGAGAGGCAGGAGGCGGAGTGGCTCTCAAACCCCACACTGATGTGACCACCTAGAGCGATGAGCTTGAAGCGCACACTGTGTCTCTCACACTTCTCTCAAAATCGTAATACCTACTTGCATACGATTTTGCATTTAATACTTACATTTGTGATCAGTCACGTTATAGTATTGACTAGACTTATAGACTAGTGAATGGCTGTATTTTTAGCGAGAGATTTCTGTCTGCAATAGACATTGCAGTAGTGTCTGTTACACTCATTCACCAAACCTTTTTGCATTGTTTGAAGGAGGTGTAAAAGAAAGGCTTTAATTTACCGCACAGCTGCAAGATGTTCGGGCACAACGACGGGCAATGCCTGCAGCTTGAAGTTGCCTTCGTTGATATCGAGTTTGGCTGCAATTTTGCCTGGCAGGATGGAGTTCAACTTGGCTCTTATGAACACGGACGATTGGATGAACTCAGTGTTCACACCCATCACAGCAAAAGACTGAACAGCGATACTAGAGGAAACAATGGATGATATTTTTCATGAATCATAATGTCTTGGTTTTATTTATATACATAACTTCATGTTATTTTGGATCAACCAGAGCTACCTGGGCCGAATCTCAGTCTCCAGATTCATGTCCGCTTTCAGCAGATGAGCCAAATGGAAGTTGTCTGGCAGAGCAGGTGTTGTGCTTGCCTTGACTAACAAAACAAAGGGGAATCACTTGTTATCCCAAAAGATTGTGTCTTAAACCACATGGTGGGAGAGCAAGAATTGCCGTATCCAGTCAATGAATGTGCATGATTGTCTCCCGATATCTTGAGAATAGGTAGCATTCACAATGTGCCATATATCATCAAACTACCAAGTACGGTGTAGGGTTGTCTTTACTATGGATTCGGGGATAATAGGGATTCCCAAGGTCACTCACGCTGGATGGCGGCGTTAACAACGGCGGCGGTGTACTGGCTGAGCTCCATGGGGAAACCTGCGGCGGTGGGGAGGATGCGACGCACCTCCACAGCGAGCAAGGGCTTAGTGTAGTGGGCGCTGTATCCCGACAGCAGGCCCCTCAGAGCGGCCTTCCCCATCTCCTGAACCTTGGGTGCTGTGGCCAACTAACGGGTGCAGCAAAGTGTCATTTTTGCGGCAAGGTCAAAAGAAAAAAATTGTATTTGCATATTTGTGTCGGCAGTTGCTTAAGAGCTGAGGAAAAAGGCAAGTTGAATCTTACTGCGATGGCCTGATCGATCACCGCTTTGTCGATGTTGGCGAAGGCGATCTCCTGGCCCAGGAACTTGATGTAGAGAGAGGCAAGGGGCTTGCTGGAGGGCAGAGACCTCCAGTGGGACAGCTATGGACAGGGAGAAACAGCCCGTAGTCAAATGCATGTAGGGTGCGCCTTTTTCCCTGCATGCGTACAAACTTGTCCACTTGGTGGCTTACAGCCTTGAAGACACGCCTCATCTTGGTGATTCTGTCAGCATTCTCCATATCAGGGTTCTTCAGAAGGGCCTCCTGCAGTCCCTCTGTCCTCACTCCCACCTTCAGGAGAAGATGAACAAATTCAAGTGCGCATCGATGGACTATCTTAAGTCGATCAAGTCAATTAGAACGTTTTTACTTAAGGTGGATATTCTTTAGCGAGCTGAAAGAAAGGGCTATGCGAACGCACCTCAAGAACATCGGCTGCAGCTCCAGCGAGATAGCCGCGGGCTTTGGCAACGAAGGCTCTGGGCAGGATGCTGGCTGCGTCGTTGATGTAGAAAGCACTGGCTGCAGCGCCGAGCATCAGGGGATCTGCCCAATAGTTCCATCCAAACAACCTTTAGATGACCACCCGACCATGATGCTGATGATTCATCAAAGTGTTCCTTGGTTGTCCTTACCGCTGTAGGTGTCCATGTGAATGGCTTTGCTGAAACGGTAGCTCAGACGGTCCAACTTGGGGCTCAGGATCCTGACGGCAACATTGCATGCTGCGGCACTGCGTTGACAAAGTCACAACAAATACTCTCAGTAAGCCACGAGGAAAATTCACATGGATTTGAGGAGATATGAAGAGGACTGGCTGCTCTTACACAGAGGCCTGGTGAGCCACGGTGCTTCTGGTCAGGGACTTCATGTGCGAGTAGGTGAAGCTGGCCACCTGCAGGTTCTCTTCGGTCTTCAGAACATTGGCAAGAGCCGTTACCAGACCCATGTGAGGCCTGGTCTCAAACAGCACAATGCACGCAAGCATGCGCAGCTCAGGCTGCAGTGCTTTGTCCATGAACATCTGCACCACCATTTCTTGGACCTTGGGGAGAGAACAAATAAACAAGTAGACTCCAATCTGAAATCTTCTTGCCGATATTGGCAGAGGTCTCGCCGGAGGTTGGACGTGTCACTGACCAATCGGGGCGCCTTCTTGGCGATGTTCCTCATGGCCAGGATGGCGTCGACGTGAACCCTCAAGGGCAGGGATGCGGCAGCGGTGCCGTAAATGGGCAGGACCTTTGTGATTGGCTTCATGCTGTTCGGGTGTCCGGCGTTGCCCAGAACCTTCAGAAGCATGCTGATCTCCTCGAAGTTCTGCTCGGCAACAGCTCTGGCGATTTGATCGTGGATTGGCTGTTGAGAGAGAAAAGAAATCCTGAATTCCTTCAGCTGTCCTTGCTCGAAGAATGTTGATGAATGTGGAATACAAATACCTTAAATATAAAGATAGTGTCCTTATTTTTTACCTTGATGAGCTCAACACCACAGTTGATCTTTTCAGCGCAGTGCTTTGCAATCATGGTTCCATAACCAAGCATCACGATTTGACGCAGAGCGGGGCTCGCCGCAACAATGTTGTTGTTGGTCAGAGCCTAAAAAAAAATGCTGTGAGGTTACTACCTGTAAATATAACAAGACAACTGCCATCCAATAAAACGTAACTTCAAATGTTTTTACCCACTTCCACAATCTTAATGGCCTCCAGATCAGCTGTCACCATCTGAATAGAAGCTACCAGAGCCTGCGATGCTTCAAATGTGCTAATATCTTGAGCCAATAACTTCTCCTTGATGAATCTCAGAGTGGTTGACGTTCCAATGGCGGGAAGGGTATCTATGATCCACTGTCTAATCCACAGACAAACAGCTTATCTAAACAGTTTTGAATGGGTTTTTAAAAAATCATCAGGATTCTATCATCTAAATTACCTGTAGACTGGTTTGGTCTTGAATTGATTCCAGATCTGGTCAATGTCGTTGATGTTGGATTTACGAAGCACCTGGATCAGTTCTAAGAACTTAATCGGGGCATCTTCTTGGACCATTTGCACATTGTTGGCAACAAGATGGTTCAGGAGCTCGACAATCTAGTTGTGAAGAGCAGAACGGTCAGGTTTGTTCAAGACCCAGATAGGAAATGCATCATGTCATATGACTACTTTAAGAAATACCTGGTCTTGGGCATTTTTTATCTTAATAAGCTGAATGGGTGATTGCAGAAGCTCAGAGCCGAACTCGTACGCAATGGAGCCACGATGGAGATACTGGGCGTTCACGGGTGCAACAGGGATCTTCTGAATCTCAAGGAAAATCATCGACTGCCTATAGACGTTTAAAAAAACAAACGGTTAACTGATGATTCCCACACCAGTCCCAATCTCAGTATTTTTGACACGAGTAACCGTTGTTATTCCACGTACTTGGTCTCCATCTGGGCCGCTCCGTTCAGCTCGTTGAAAGGAGAGAACTGGATGAGCTCATCCACTGTGGCCTGCAGGATCAGAACTCCGGACGCAACGGTCTTCAACACGTAGTTGTATGCTGCAGCTCCCCTGAGGTTCTTGGAGTCCTGTGGAGTTGAGGCATGTACATACACATAAAGAGGTACACGGCACACACATGCTACTTTTTGTTGTCATATGTGGTACATTCTTATTCTTATTCTTAAGTAGTGTAAGTCATGTATTTCTGTTTGTCGTAATCATAGCTAGGATTTGGTGCTTCCCAACACTGTCCACAACATTCCAGGGCACATAAAAGCAGCTTCTGTTCACCTTCTGGCACTCGGCACATTTCTCAGTGTAGGCTAGACCCATATCCTTGATGATTCTCTCCTGGCAGTTGTTGAGATCTCTGGTCTTGGTCAACAGAATGCGCTCTGCTTTTTCATCTTCAGTGATGGCG
This sequence comes from Enchelyopus cimbrius, assembly GCA_027122795.1. NCBI lineage: Eukaryota > Metazoa > Chordata > Actinopteri > Gadiformes > Gaidropsaridae > Enchelyopus > Enchelyopus cimbrius. Next base: position 3,093,887 of record JAOPJJ010000016.1, read on the forward strand.
TACAGTGTTTTGCAAACACCCTGAGCTCCCGCCTGCGCCACACACAGCAAACACACAGGTTCATTTGAAATCGCTGCGGAGATCTTAAACATGGTGGATTTGGATTTGGTTAACAAACCTCCTGCAACTCGTAGACATTGTGTGTTTTCTTAATGTTGAGCTGCAAGACGTTGAGGACACCTCTGATTATATTCAGCACCGGGGTGGAGACACCTTCTGGGGCGAAGATTTTCCCCACCACTCCGTTGGCATACTCAAACCTGATGGGAGTCGCAAGCTGAGAAGCCAGGGCTGCCGTCAGCTTGGTGGCCGGGACGAACGCATCCTTGGAGGGTACCCCACTGTACTCAAAGAGCTCAGGTTCGGCCAGCTAGGGGGAAGATAATGCCGTCATTTGAGTAGACAGTCGAATCCTGTTTGGCCGTTTTGTAATTTTTGATTTGGGTGGGTGGTGTGGTTTCAGTGTGACGTTTACCTTAAGCAGGAAAGTAGTCTGAGCAATAGCACTGATGAGAACCTTGCTGCTGACTTTCAACCCGGACCTCGCCAGTCCCTCCTCGGGAAGTCCGGCCATGAGCACAGCCTCATAATTGTACACATATGTCTTACCACTGGCAAAGTCTGGAGCTGCAGACACAGTACCATTTAACAGCTGAGTATGATTCAAAAGCAATGGTCTGATATCCATGGAGTTATTCTCATCTAAGAGGTTTCCTTCTGTGTAGAACTATACACTTACCAAAGTTCAGATGTTGCCCAGCTAAAATGACAAAAAACAACAATTACATACTTTCCATTTCAAGAATTGTTGAAATGTTTGACAAGCAGAATAAAGCATGCAAAATTATTCCAGTTTCAAATAAAAGAAACACACACACGCACGCACATACACAAACACATCAAAGACTCACCCACAAGGGCAAGAGCGAGGGCCAACACAACCACCTTCATTGTTGGTGTGACTGTGGATTCCGGCTGTCCTGAGCATTCTTATAGAGGGGACATTCAGTTTGATTGGTCAAAAAAGGGAAATCACAATGTCAGGCTAACCTGGACCAAAACTATTTTTTGGAGTAATGGAATCAATGAATGAAAGGTTAGGGCCACCTGACTTGTTCTTGTTTGAATAGGCAGGGCTGTGTTCAACAAAGACACAAGGATTGCCGACTTTGTGAGTTTATTTATTTCCCATGTTTTATTCCCAAATTTCTCATCTAGATTCGACCATGTCTTTATCTAGACCAGGGGTTCTCAACCTTTTGGAAGCTGACTAAGATTATTTAACTCCGGTATCTGTTTACCTAAATATGAACTGCCATTTGCTTTCACCATGCCTGCTACCGCTGACAGTATTAAGCACACTCAGGGGCAAAACCATTTACAAATACAATGAAAATGTTGTTTATTATGTGCCATACGAATCCATGCTGGTCTAATATGAGAGTCAGGAAGTTGTTTTGAGATTCTGTGAAAATATGTATTTTTGTGTTTTCACTTGATATGCCATCATATTAGGTCCTATTACATATCCACATGTTGTATGCATATTGTGGTTTGCAGAGTGTGGACAAAACTGATTGGGGAGTTGAAGGTAAACCCTAAATAAACTAGTGTACATGTGATTGAACACCGCAAATGACCCCAACGAAATCCGGCAGTATTTTCACTTTATAATGATAATGATTTCTTGTATTTTATTGGAAACACCTCGTTTAGTGGACTGATTATTGGATGTGATATTTGTCACATTGTGGGCGTGTCATCAGACATATTATGGAGTTCATACATTGTCATAGTGTGGAAGATGTGTGTCATATTGTCAACATGATATTTGTCAAAGATGCACGTTAGGTGACTTCAGCTGTATTTGTGAAATGATGATCCCACAAGGAATCATCAGACCATCAAAATATTCAGAATCCTGTACAGATGGTCACCCCAATGGACTTCATGTCTCATATTTATTTGCATATCCTTTCCTTAATACATACACAAAATGTTTTCCCTCTCTTGAAGAGTGGATATTAAAATAGGTTTGGTAAGGTTTAGACAAAGGTTAAAGGATTGGTTTTGGTTTGAACCTTCAACTTCAACAGCCACCACAGCACAATGTCAACATGCTGTTAATAATGTTCTACACATTGAAGAAGTCAGGAGACTGGCCTGGTGTCTGCGTGGCTACAGGGACAATGCAATGTTCAGAATCCTGTGGCACCTTTCAACTAGTGAGAGGAAGGAAGCCATCTCTAGTTGCATGAAGATTGCATACAAATACTTTTTCAACAGATGAGTATCAATGTGACCAATGTTTTGTAACATTTTTATTAATTTTGTATCATCATTTATACACATTTTTCCACAACATCAATTAATATTTACTGATATTGATATGATTTCGATATCGATATTGATATATCTATATCATCGTTAAGCTCTCTGAGTTGAACGTGCCAAAGAAAGTGCAGGGTACGTACAAACCACCCAACTAAAGGGGAATATCAATAAAATGTATAGAAACTATTATTGTGAATATTAATACAGAAACAATATCCAACAGAAATAAACATTAATAATCCACATTATGCCAACTTAAACAATGATTTTGACAGACAGGGAAAAATGTCAGGTTAACCATAACCTTTGGACTGTATCATTGCATTCAGAGAATTGGGCAAGCAAAGACCAGGTTGAAGTATCGTCACAAATATAAAGTACGCCAGGCGTTATTTCCTATAAAAGGGTCCTGACCATCTCCAGAGTGCAGCAATCATGAAGCTGATATTACTTGCTCTCAGTGTGGCCTTTGTGGGTAAGTAGTCCAACAGCATAATTTGATATTGGATTGACAGATTTAAAAATGCAGCACTTGCAATTAAAATAAAAGAATGATAATCAAACACCTGAAAGCCATAATATTGTAAGTATATAATAAATATATAATAATAAGTAATAAGTAAGTTAATAATAAGTAATCTGTATAACATGCAGATTTAAAATTTGTTGTAAAAAGTTTGGCTGAATTTTGGAAGCATCAATTACAGCGAGAGTTGTTATTTAATTGGTTGTTCAGTTGTAATTTTGAGTTATGCTAAAGCAGTAGGAGTAATGTTACAAATGTATTGGGTTATGGGTGTATGCTAAATATAACTTTATTTTCATAATTCTGTCAATATTTGTAGCTGGGCTCTAAATTCTGTTTAGTCATTTTCATGTTCCACCCCCCTCCCCATATTTCAAATTTGCTGGAACGTAATGTCCTTTTAAGTATGTTGTTTATTTTTGCTAACTCTTTGTATTTTGCAGCTGGCACTGAACTCAACTATGGTAAGTAGATGGACCAAACACGCATTCAATTGCAACATTAGGTTATTTCAAGCTATTATTCATTTATTATCTGCAAATATATTGCTTATCCCATTCTTGAAAAAAAAAATTGTCCAGAACAAATCAATCAACATGATGTATTTTACAAATAAATAGCAATCGTGGTTGCTAAGCAGCTCACACAGATGGACACAGCAATTGACCATATGCTAATGACTCTGTTACCCCTGCTTCCAGTGCCAGAGTTTGCTGCCGGAAAGACCTACACATATAACTATGAAGCAGTTATCCTGGGAGGTCTGCCTGAGGCTGGCCTTGCAAGGGCTGGAGTCAAACTCAGCAGCAAGATTCTCATCACTTCTGATGCTCCCGACAGCTTCTTATTAAAGGTACATTTTTAAAGCATTGTTAATACATAGTATTAATAGCATAGTAACATACTATGAACACGATTCATAGGATAAGAATGAAGAATTCTAATAATAACAAATGAACAAAATAGAGCTGTGTGTCATTACACGCAAGTTGTAAGGTTAAGTCATTTTAAGTGCGTACCTTTTTCTGCTTGCCCCTTGCAGGTTATTGAACCAAGGCTCTTTGAGTACAGTGGAATCTGGCCCACCGACCCCTTTGTTCCAGCAACTAAGATTACCGCGGCCCTGGCCGATCAGCTCTCGACACCAATCAAGTTCCATTATGCTAATGGGGTTGTGGGCAAGGTGTTTGCACCTGCTGGAGTCTCTACCACTGTGCTGAACATCTTCAGAGGAGCCCTGAACCTCCTTCAGCTGAACATCAAGAAAACACAGAATGTCTACGAGCTGCAAGAGGTTAAAGACTGTTGCATGTATTTGACAAAAAAATTATAATAACAATTAACACTTTAGTATGTCAGTGCCACAACTTTGTCATTGTTTTGTGATCTCTAGGCTGGTGTTCAGGGAGTGTGCAGGACCCACTATGTCATCAGTGAGAATGCAAAGACTGAGCAAATCTATTTGACCAAGACCAAGGACCTGAACCACTGCCAGGAGAGAATCTACAAAGACATCGGCTTGGAATACGCAGAGAAATGTGCCCAGTGTGAGGCTGTGAGTCAAACCCCTGTACCTCAACATTCGCACGTGGCAGATATTGCTCCGCGGGGTTGGGGTGTCATTATTGTATTGTTTTTCGTATGGCTCAACAGCAGGGCAAAGCATTGAAGGGAGCCGTCGCATTCAATTACATCATGAAGCCAGCAGCCACTGGCGCTCTGATCCTGGAGGCTTCCGCCACTGAACTCATCCAGGTCTCCCCGTTCAACATCATGAACGGCGCTGCCCAGATGGAGGCCAAGTACGTACCCATGAGCTTTGATAGCTTTGGTGGGTTTTATAGTCATACGCGTGTTTCACACCTGCACCACAAGAAGACGGATCTATGTTGTGTTTATGTCGTCCACAGGCAAACCTTGAAGTACGTTGGTATTTCCAAAGCTCTGGTGGCACCTATCGCCGCAGCTTACATTCACCGCGGGTCCCTGCAGTATGAGTTTGCCACCGAGCTTCTCCAGGCTCCCATCCAGCTCCTGAGAATCACCAACGCTGAGGCCCAGGTGCGCAGCCCGCAAACCAAAAAAGCCACATCATGTCGAGCACATCCAAACAACAACACAGCTCACTTGCCTTGCATGTCGTAACAGATCGTTGAGGTGCTGAACCACTTGGTGACCTACAACATCGCCAAGGTCCATGAAGACGCTCCTCTGAAGTTTGTTGAGCTCATCCAGCTCCTGCGAGCGACCAGCTTCGACCGGATCGAAGCCCTCTGGGCTCAATACAAGGTCAAGGCGGCTTACAGGTTGGTGGATTCTAACATCTTACCCATAATTAATCATCCTGAATTTGGATTTCCTTTAACTTCATAATTGAGTCTGAGGTCTCGTCATTTCGGAGCACAATATAGGAAAAATACTGCAAAGGTAGAATCCAAATCCTTTCTCAGAGGGAGCATAGTCCTACTTGGAAGAAACATTCTAATTCAAAGACACTTTAGCAAATCGACAAAAGTCCCTGATTCACAAGTGTGGAGGGATTCATGAACTGGAACCGTACAAATAGTTTAAATCCATGCATCATGAAAAGTGCCCTATGACACCATGTTGATCTTTGTATGCTTGTGTTTTGCAGGCACTGGATCCTGAATGCTATCCCTGCCATCCGGACCCCCGCTGCTCTGAGGTTCATCAAGGAGAAGTTCCACATCAATGACATCAGTGTTGTTGAAGCTGCTCAGGCTCTGATTGGCTCCATCCACACGGTGACAGCTGACCCCGAGGCCATCAAGTTGGTGGAGGTAGGTCAATCTGCCAAATGGTCTATGTGTTTTCTTGTCTTTACATTTTGAAATAAACACTTTTTATACTTAATTTGTGTTACTCCACAGGCCATGATTTCCCACTCCAAAATCCAGGCAAACCCTATTCTTCGTGAAATTGTTATGTTGGGTTTTGGCACAATAGTTAGCAGATACTGCGTTGCACTGCCAGCGTGCCCAGCTGACTTGGTGAAGGTAAATGTTTTGCTTCTTTTTGATTTTGTGTGCTACATTAAGAAGGATGAAAACCCCACCAATCCCATTTTACCTTACCTCTTTAACAGCCCATCCACGACCTGCTTATCCAATCTCTTGCCAACCGTGACTTTGCCGGGGCAGTTATTGCTCTCAAAGTTCTGGGCAATGCTGGCCATCCTGCCAGTCTCAAGCCAATCATGAAGATACTGCCTGGGTTATCCACTGCTGCGGCTGCTCTTCCCATTAATGTTCACATTGAGGCCATCTTTGCCCTGAGGAACATTGCAAAGAAGGAGCCCAAGATGGTAGGACAGTTCCAAGTTCCTGACATTTTTCACAGTGCTCTGGACACTGGTTTCCGCCCGGTTTAGTTCTAACCCTTCATCTCTGTTCAGATCCAGGATGTGGCTGTGCAGGTGTTCATGGACAAGGCTCTCCCTGCTGAGATCCGTATGGCTGCCGCTGTTGTGCTGTTTGAGACCAGGCTCCCCATGGGTCTGGTGACCGCCATGGCTGACGCAGTCCTGAACGAAAGCAATCTGCAGGTTGCAAGCTTTGTCTACTCTTACATGAAGGCCATGACCAAGAACACCGCCCCTGATTACGCATCAGTGTAAGAGGAAATACCCATAACCATGATTCGTGCCTTCTACCCACTCTGGGCTACTATTGATTAAACGTAACCTTTGATGACGTTCTTCCAGTGCCAAAGCATGTGCCGTTGCCGTGAGGATGCTGAGTCCCAAATTCGACAGGCTGAGCCTCCGATTCAGCAGGGCTCTCTACATGGACGCCTACCATCGTAGGTCTTTGAGAACGACTAGGGGATTTCCTTTAGCCAGACATTATCATGATCCCAATGGCACCTTCACACGTTCCCTGTGCTGTTGTTGTAGACCCCTCGATGATTGGTGCCGCCGCCAGTGCTTTCTATATCAATGACGCCGCCACCGTGATGCCCAAGGCTATCGTGGCCAAGGCCCGGACCTACTTCGCTGGAGCTTATGCTGATGTTCTTGAGGTCAGATTTTTTGGGGATTGATGCATGATATTAGAGCATCAAATATCAAACTGTCGCCGCAACCTTCTTCATGGGAGCGTATTGGTGATGAAAGAACACGTCTATGAATTTCCCCTGGGACGATGGCCAGAACCAAGGGGGTTGTTTTAAGTGATTGATGCATTTTTCGTTGAATGTAGTTAAAAACATAATATACATTGAAAAAGGTATATTTTTTTATTAAATGTGTTCACAGATTGGTGTGAGAACTGAGGGAATTCAGGAGGCCATCTTGAAGTTGCCTCAGTCTCCTGCTAACGCTGACAGAATCACAAGGATTAGGAACTTCATGAGGGCTGTAGGTTTCTGTCACCCCTTCAACACCAAAGTATTAGTTCCAACCTCGGGTGAGGTAACAGGATGAGAGTAACAATGCTCTCCTTCTGACAGATTTCTAACTGGAGGGCCTCTGCTGTGAACCATCCACTGGCTTCAATGCACGTCAAGTTCTTTGGACAGGAAATCGGGTTTGCCAGCATTGACAAAGCGGTCATCGATCAGATTATCCAGGTAATGTGTAAAGTGACATAAACTATGATTTACTCAAATATGCACCAAAAACACATTCAGTCGGAAGCTTGACAACATTTCAAGCAAGGCTTGTTTCCCTAAACAGGTGGCCAGCGGACCTAGCGTTGCCACTTACGGAAGAAAAGCCCTGGAGGCTCTGCTCTCCGGCTTCTCGTTCCACTACGCTAAACCCATGCTAGTGGCTGAGATGCGTCGCATCATGCCCACCACGGCCGGCCTGCCAATTGAGCTCAGCTTCTACACCGCTGCCGTGGCTGCTGCCACTGTTGACTGTGAGCATCATGAACGAGCCCAGAAGCAAGCAAAAAAAATGGAATATGCAAAAATGTCTTCCCTCCGTTCTTACTTACAATGTTTTCTTTGTATTACAGTCCAGACCACCGTGTCTCCTCCTCTTCCCCAGAACTTCGCTGCTTCTCAGCTTCTTAATTCCGACATTGAGATCAGAACCGCAATTACTCCAAGGTACAAAAAAAAGAACAACCGAATAGTCATTGCGTTTCATTACTGTTTGATGATGCATTTAATGTTAGAATCATGAATATATCGACTACTGCTTTTTCATCCCTGTTCCATCCCTTTCTGACTCCCAGTGTTGCCATGCACACCTACGCCGTCATGGGTGTGAACACGGCCCTGATCCAGGCCCTCATCATGTCAAGAGCCAGAATTCACACAATTGTTCCCGCAAAGATAGAAGCAAGAATTGACTTCATCAAGGGCAACTTCAAGATTCAAGCTTTGCCTGTCGCGGGTGTCGATAAGATCGCAACTGCAATGTATTTCATTTATTTTTTGTCGATCATTTACTTAAAAACCACAATCATTTACTTGTTCTTGAAAAAAGCTAAATGTGCTCTCTTCTCTTGCAGTGTGGATACCTTTGCCATTGCAAGAAATGTGGAAGACCTTGCAGCTGCAAAGATTACTCCTATGATTCCAGTGAAGTCCATCGCCTCTTCAAGTCAAACATTCACTTCCAAGATTGCTTCCAAGTTGGCTTCTTTTGCATCCTCTCTGGGCGGTGGATTGGTGAGCTTGGGAACTGCTCTTTGGGACAAAATTGTGTTTGATAGTTTCATTTCAGTTTCAGTTTAATTTTGTGCTTTTTTGTTTTTAGTCCACATCATCAGAAATCATTCCCGTTGATCTGCCTGAGAAAAATGTCAACCTCAACGCTGCCTTTGCCAAGAAAATGTGCGGTGAATTCGAAACCTTCGGAATCAAGCTGTGCACAGAGATCGAGTCTTCGAACATCGCCTTCATCAAAGATTGCCCACTTTATGCTCTCATTGGAAAACATGTCCTTGTTGTCGAGATTACACCAGGTAAATACAAATATTTGTAATTATTACAATGATTTCAAAGACTGACAGATGCATGATGAATTGATTGGATATTTATTTGTTCTACCATTTGCCTCCAGCCGCTGGACCAGTAATTGAGAAGATTGAGATTGAGATTCAACTTGGCGAGAAGGCAGCAGAGAAGATCATCAAGGTGATCACCATGAGCCAAGAAGAGGAAACTGTGGAGGAAAAGAACGTCCTGCTGAGTCTCAAGAAAATTTTGGTTCCTGGTCTGAAGAACGCCACCAGATCTTCTTCTTCCTCGAGCAGCTCTAGTGCCAGCAGCTCAAGCAGCTCCAAGCTCCGCTCCTCCTCCTCCTCCTCCAAGTCATCCAGTTCATCTTCTCGCCGTACAAGCAAGATGGTGGACATCAAGAAACAAGCCAAGAAGGCGAGCAGCAGTTCCAGCAGCCGCTCCAGTGCCCAGAGCAGAGTGCTCTCGTCCAGCTCCTCCTCCAGTTCCAGCTCCCGTATTTCAAAGGTTAGGCAGTTTTTTTCCGCAGTTTTTTTTACAGTGAAACGGTATCCTTGTTTGAAATACAGTGTGTGAAATGATGTTCTTGTTTTGTTAATTTCAGCAACAAAACATTGAACTGAAGTTCTCCAAGACCCACGTCCACCAGGTGTTTTTTTTATTTTATTTCTCTGAAGAAATATAACGAAACCAGGAGTTCATCTATCAATCTAAATCACTTTTGTTATGCTTTCAGCATTCCATTTCCGCGGCCAGAGCATCAAGCAGAAGCAGTGCCTCCAGCTTCGAGGCCATCTACAACAAGGTGTGTTCATCAGAGTTGAAGAACCAACCGATTGAACACTCAGTGGTCGCTGGTCCTAACACTATCCCTTCGGTACGAATGGACTAGGCCAAGTACCTCGCGACGGCCATTCCCCCCGCAGTGACGGTCCTTATCCGCGCTGTGAGAGCCGACCGCAAGGTGCAGGGATACCAGGCAGCCGCCTACTGGGACAAGACCGCTTCCAGAGTCCAGCTGATCTTTGCTAACCTGTTGGAGAACGACCACTGGAGGATCTGTGCTGACGCCGTGCTGCTCAGCTATGAGAAGATCATGGTATGACCCCTTCTACAGCCCCCCCAAGTGTTCAGTTCCGCTATCGGCTGTCATCATTTTCGATGTGTTTGTTTTTTTAATCCTTGATGGTAATTTTTTTATATTTCTACTTAGGCAAAGGTTGCTTGGGGACTTGATTGCAAGCAATACAACACCAAGATCTTTGCTGAAACTGGACTCGTTGGGAAAAACTCTGCCATGCGCCTGAAGTTCACTTGGGAAAAGCTTCCGACTTCCATCAAGCGCAATGCCCATATGTAAACACTAAATCATAACAAACCTAACCATATCAATGGGTACTTCCAAATAGCTCCATGAATAACATGTGATTTTTCTACCTGATTTAGTATGTCAGACTATCTCAGGAATGCTGCAAAGTCGACAGGCGTGGCTATGTCAAAGGCCAATAACGCTGAGAAACAACTTCAACTGATCGTCGCTTTTGCAACTGAGAAATCCCTGAATGTTGTGCTGAAGACACCAAGGGTATTTTATCCTATGAAATAGTCCTAGCAAATACTATAATTATATGCTGTTCAAATATTTATGAAGAACATGGTCTTGCTGTTCCTTTAATTCCTGGTGATCAATATCCAAATATTGCTATTGCTCTACAGATGACCTACTCCAAGCTGAACTTGGCTCTTCCCGCCTACCTCATTGATTACACAGCTGATGAGCTGGCGGCCTATCAGAACAGCATGGCTGATAAGATTTCATATGTGATCACCAAAGCTCATGCAGGTGAGACCCAGAATTAAAAGAAATGTCCACTATATTTACTTTCAACCAAACGAGGACGAAAATCCACATCATTTGATTAAAACTTGTGCTTTTGCAACAGCGGAGTGCAGCTTGATCAATGACAAGCTTACAACCTTCAACCAGCGCATCTACAAGAACCAGATGCCCGAGTCTTGCAGTCAGGTTTTGGCACAGGACTGCACCGCAGACCTGAAATTCATTGTTCTGCTGAAGAAGGACCCGGCACAAAACAACAAACAAATCAACGTGCAAATCGCTGACATGTGAGTCAATTCTTTCCAGGATTTCATGGGATGTATTTGCAAAGCGCCGTACCTATCAAGCTCACTTACTGTTCATTCTCGCCGACAGTGATGTTGACCTGTTCCCCCTGAACAATGACATCATGGTGAAGATCAACGGAATCATGTTGCCCATCGCCAACCTTCCATACCAGCATCCTACAGGTACTTAACTAACACAGGGTCATGTCACTAAAGAGATTGATAAAGAGATCATATACTGTACAAATTACTTTTTTGCTTTATTGAAGACAATATCCAGATCAAGAGGCTTGGCGGGGGTATTGCACTCAATGCTCCAAACCACGGTCTCCAGGAAGTGTTTTTGGACGCCAACATATTGAGGGTAACAAGAAAACACTATGCTATGCCACGCACAATGTTTCTCTGCTATATGCTAACAAGAGGAAGTTCCTTAACAAAGGATCATTCTTCCCACAGGTCAAGGTTGCGGACTGGATGAAGGGACAAACCTGTGGACTCTGCGGAAAGGCCGACGGAGAGGTCAGACAGGAGTACCAGACACCCAACGGACGTCTGGCCTCAAACTCAGTCAGCTACGCCCAATCCTGGGTGATCCCCGCCGATAGCTGCCGCGACTCCTCAAGTAAGACAAGTGGAGGATATTGCCTCCTGATGGGGAAGGTTATTCGCTTGGTGGACAAATACAAAATATGTGTTTCAGCTTTAAACTGTGCTTTGGGTGATTTCAACCTCAGGCTACAAATGATCTTTTTTTTTAAATGTTTTTTTCTTATCTCCCTCAGGGTGTTTCATGAAGCTTGAATCTGTGAAGCTGGAGAAGCAAATGATCCTCCATGGAGAACAGTCCAAGTGCTACTCGGTCGAGCCTGTCCTGCGCTGCCTGTCTGGTTGCACCCCCATCAAGGCCATCCCCGTCACCGTCGGTTTCCACTGCCTGCCCGCCGGTGAGATAAAACAACCTTCAACAAAGCAAGGCGTCCAAGGGTCTGCTAAGTAATACAATCATTTAGCTGCTTGTCTTAACTGCTCTGCACTCCCTCGGCCCTGTAGATTCCAACGTGAGCCGCGCAGAGAGTCTGAGCAACATCTTTGAGAAGAGCGAGGACCTGAAGGAGACCATCGAAGCCCACCTGGCCTGCCGCTGCTCTGCCCAGTGCGCTTAAGAGAATGACGCCACTTTCACCTTTAAGTAGACATCATGAGACATGCCCCGACAATATCTGTCCCATTGTGTTATTGCTATAGTAGTATGGTGGAATGGTTTGGATTCCTTTCCATTACTGATTTAATGGACATGTTTGATAATGTGTTCCAATAAAGCATTGTTATCAGGACAAGTGTTGGAAATGAATTAATTTGTGATATTGGGATATTCTTCTTCAAAAAGCCATCCATGCAACATGCTGAAACTAGAGATGCACCGATCAGGAATTTTGGGGCCGATCACCGATCACCGATCACCAAAAGCAGTATCTGCCGATCCC
>JAOPJJ010000016.1:4068164-4079007 GCA_027122795.1 Enchelyopus cimbrius
CCATCAGAAAAATCATCAGAACCGTTATTACCAACCCATAGACAGTAAAAGCCAAAACCTTTCTGAGGTTACGAATACACACTCCGATAGATAGAAAAAAACGCTATCGGCGCTTTTTTGACTAAAAACGCTGCCAGCTTTTTGTAATGTATTTTTTTAAACCTTCGGCCTAACTTTTCCCCATCACAGAAAAACGCTAGGTGTGAACACGCCCTCAGACGCGCTTTGAATGATTGAACTGCGTCGAATCACATCGAATCGATTCATCTCAAATCGCTCGTCATCAACACGTACCTTTTCTTCGTATCGTGACCGCGTAGCTCAATACGAATCATATCGTCTTTTGCATTGACGAGATTCGGGGGGCCGCCCCCCCCCCCCCCCCCCCCCCCCCCCCGGCGGGCGGGGGGGGGGGGGGGGGGGGGGATCCCAACAAGGAAGTCCACAATGTGATTTCAAAGTGATGAGTGGCAAAGGATCAACAGATAAACTAAATAAGCTATTTTATATTAATATGAGGGCATTTCTTAAGATAATCTTTTTATGGTTGCAATCTGGTAGTATTTTATTCTTGTTATTCTTTGAGGTGACAGTTGTATTTTTGTGTAGAGTTAAATAAAATCCTGTGCTCTTTTGTCACTTTCAATGCCCTGCTCAACCTATCAGTCGAGGAAATCAGGCTTCAGACCGATCGAAGTTATTCTGGAAAATACTGCGAGATCGATGATCACTATAGGAGACTGATAGATATCACTGCACATAAAGACATACTTCATGTCTATGGAATGGATGAGCTCATATTTCACGTATGTTTACTCTTTATATTTTAAGGAATAAGGAAGTTGTTTAAATTTTTTCTATGATGACACGAGGTAAACCTACGTATTTCGTCCTGGTGAACAACATTAACGGTATAAAACATTACATAAAGGTCATTATATAATGATAGTATTTTAAATGACTTAAATCTGCAAATGTTTTTAATTCTTGTACATCACACTGAAACGTAAACCCTCTATGTGGTCAACCTAATCATCCCCAGCTGCTTCATGACTACACTGGAACTCTTCAGCTTCATGTTACCCCCACAGAGTGTGGACCGCTCTGCCTTTAAGATGACTCTCATCTTAGGCTACACCGTCTTCTTGTTGCTCATGAACGACCTTCTGCCAGTCACTGGCAGCACCATACCCCTCATAAGTCAGTAGGACTCTTTATTCAGAGTGAGGCTGGAATGAACTTTGATTGATTGACGTAACAAGCATACTCAAACTCTCATATATTTATCCCCAGATGTTTTCTTCTCCATCTGTCTGGCGCTGATGGTGGCCAGCTTGCTGGAGACAATCCTCATTACCAACCTCCACTCTGGCTCCGGTCGCTTTGCTCCTGTCCCCCGTTGGCTAAGAGTAGTGATCCTTCAAACCCTTGGCCGTTGTGTTGGTCTGCCACCAAAGACATCAAACCCCAGTTCAAAAGGTATGCATTTGGGTTTAATATTAAGGATATGATTACAGACTGAAGAGGTGGCTATATCAACAGAAAATCAACCAAAACAAAAATGACAAACTAAAGATTGTTCTTGACATCTGTCCAATATAGATCTAGATGCTATAAGGGAGGATAGCAAAGTGGGTCAGAATCATCCAATGCCCCTAGAGTTGGAAGACACAACCCTAGGCGAGCTGAAAAATTTAGGGGAAGACGTTGAGGCAATCTGGGTGCACCATTATATCGTGTACTGATCAGATGTTCCTTGTTTATTAAAAGTATCATCAACATATCCCCAAAATCTTGTTTGGAACCTGTCAGTGTTTTGGTCTGAAAAAATATTGGAAACTGAAACATTCAGCATTCATATCGAATTCCCAATGTGTGTAAGTGATGCATTATTTTAACCGTAACCAGATCAGCAATTCCATGTTGTTCCTTAACACTGTCATTTAAATTGCATGATCGATTTCTCTACTTTGAGATCTGGCCTTTATTAAATGGCCTTGTACCAGGAGTATAACTAAAAGATAGAAATTCGCTATTACTGTAAAACACAAGACTCTGGAATGTACAAAATAACATTGAATTAATGCAGATATACCTTGTATTATTTTTGTATTTGTTTATTTATGTTGCTTAATTTACTTATATAAGTTTCTATTCAACAACATTGATAGTCTGGCGTTATAATTGATTTGCCTCAGGTATACTGGTCAAGACAGTTTTCTTTGGCAGGCTAGCATTTTCCGATGACTTGCGTTAGCCTAGCACCAGCTAACTAAACCAACTAGAAGAACTGAATGAAATGTGTTGAAAACGTCTGGCTCACACACACTGGCTCACTTGGAAATGAGGTCCAATGTCCAAAATTCTGAACTATCCCTTTAATACTGTATATGTACATCTTATATTAAACAAAACTGCAAACACAATTTTACACTGAAGAATTGCAATAGGATATGCTTCACTATAGAAGTATAGTATAGAAGCTGATCAGCATTGCAATAACATTAGGTTTCAGGCATTTTCCTTAACATACCTAAATGCAAATACCAAACTTATTTTACATAGTAAACACAACACAACATAACTTCAGGGGCTTAGTGAACCTATAGGCCTATTGAATATGCCAGCTTTCTGAGCTTTCTCTGAACGAGCCTACAGTAAGTTGGAAATTGGTAGGAATCAACAGAATACTTGATTGAAAATACTGTAAAACAATGGAGCTGAAAAAAGGAATTGAATTTATCTGCCTCAGTTTGATGCTGTTTCATGGTAAGGTGCATGTATATATTATATATTATCATATATTATTAATACATCTGTGACTCGGTAGTTGGTATCTGATGTTGTTTGGATTTTTCTAACAAAAATATTTGATGATTAATATTGAATATTAACCTTTCCGGACTGCGGACTACATAGCCACCGGATCAGCTTTGAATTGTACCAGCCCAGATCCTGAATCACTGTATAATGCTCTGGAAGAAACGGTATTTTCAAAGAAACATCTGCGCCCTGTGAAACAATTTGGAACACCGACAAATGTCTCTGTCTCTTTCATTTTGGTTGGAATTTTGGGAGTAGTAAGTGGTTCCTCATGTCCGCATAGTTTATTAACCATATCTTTTTTCATTTTATATGATACGTGGGCGTATATACCATTATCTTTAATGGTACATGTCTTGTCTTTGTCTTTTTTTATCTAGAATGAAAAAGCACAAACACTTACAACTTTCATATGGCTTCTTCTGGTAAGTAAACACTATGCATGAATCAATTACCTTCCCATTTTTTAAATAACAATCATTGCATTTTGTAAAATATTTTTTGTTGAATTTAGGAGTGGGACATAGAGGGTCTGAGCTGGGATGAGAAGGAATGTGGTACAAATACCATGAGCGTGAAACGTGAAAACCTGTGGATTCCCGACATTTTCATATCAGAGTTGTAAGTCAAAATGTGGGTGGAAGTGTATCATTTAATGAAAATGGCTTGAGTTAGGTTAAATTAATGACACTATAAATGGTATGTAATTGATTAAATGAAAAAAATACATATATCAGGTTATTTAGAAATGGATTGATCATTTGCGACTCGAATTCTCCCCTAATAACATGCTTTATTGCAGCATGGATGAGGACGTGTCCCCCAATTTTCCTTACGTGTTTATAAATAACAAGGGTCATGTGTATGATGATAGACCAGTCAGAGTGGTGAGCTCCTGCAAATTAGGAATCAACAGGTTCCCTTTTGATGTCCAAAACTGCTCTTTGTCCTTTGGATCTTATGTACACTATGGTAAGCCTGGAACAAAAAAAGAAGAAAAAAAAAGAAAGAAAAAAAAACAAAGTATACACACAAACAGAAAATGATTATTCCTATATTTTCAGACACGGAAATACGCATGATTATGGGACGTTCTGCAGAGACGATTCTAGCAAATACCAGAAAAGTCTTACAGACTGCGGGCGAGTGGGAGCTCTTGAACATCACATCAACTTCAGCTGTTCAAACGCTGACTTCAGGAGGTTTCCAGGATGTAGTATTTCATGTATATAAAGATTTCAAGTGTTTTATTTAAATGATTGCATAGTAGAAATATTTTACTAGGATTAACATGTATGCAACATTGCCAATTTGTCTGTGCATGTCTTTGTGCAGTACACATGTCATTATCCACAGACTATCCACTAAAAACTAGCTTGTAGAATTCCTACTTCCACAAAAAATATTGTATGTGCGCAGCATACAAATATGCTTTCAGCTTACCAGAGTAAGCTGAAAGCAATTAAATCAATATTTGATGATAAATAAGGTATTTTTTATGAAGACCATTTCCTAACAAGCACGGAGGCTATAATCAGATTAACCCAAGATGCAACCTTTGTGCACTTATTGTTTTTCTCTCAATAGATTATCATAAAACGCATACCACTTCTTTATGTGGTCAACCTCATCGTCCCCAGTTTCTTCCTTGTCACACTGGACCTCTTCAGCTTCATGTTACCCCCAGATTCTGTGGACCGCTCTGCCTTTAAGATGACCCTTATCTTAGGCTACACCGTCTTCTTGTTGCTCATGCATGAATTGCTGCCGGTCACTGGGAATAGGACCCCCATTATCAGTAAGCAACAAGCCCTACATCAGTTTTCAACCCTCTCCCTTTCCTTTCCTTTGAGCTTGAACACATTACCTTAAACATGTATAGTTTGTTGTGTTTGAACACCTGCGGTAACCATTGATCCTTTCTGCTAAAGCGAGTTTTATTTGCAAAGCCCTTAATCGCAATAAGTCTCTCAGGGTGTCTCTGGCCCTTTGAGAGTTGAAGGGTATAAATTATAGGACACACACACACACACATGTAGGATGTTTCATTCGAATGCTTACTAGATTAGAAGCTGGTTATAATTTTTACGGCATAAATGCTATCAATCTTATAAATATTTTTTAAACAGCAGCAATCATTTTTAAAACTATTCATCCGCATGGTTTCAGTCTTCTAGTTGTATCATCGTAGCACACCAGATAGTTTGATGGTTAATGTTTATGTTTTTGTTTGCAGATATTTTGTTCTGCCTCAGTCTAGCTCTGATGGTGGCCAGCCTCTTAGAGACTATATTTATCACAAATATCCAGAGCACCAGTAACTACCATGATGTACCTCGCTGGGTTAGCATCCTTGTGCTCCAGTACATAGCCCCAATCACCTGTTACAACCCAAAAGGACCGGGCAACAGAGTCACAGTCAACCTCAACCCCAACCGTAAGCACAGATTTATGTCAATGTACGACCAATGTATGATTGTGTTTTTTCTATCGTTGTTAAAGCAACACGCCACCATTGTTTCATACTGAACTATGTTCTTCCCTGATCTTAGATGAGTTGATGCACACCTCTCTCGCCTCTGTGCGTGCACTCAATCGCTCTGGCGCGCAGTTCTACTTTGCTAGCATTTAGCTTGGCCCATTACATTCCTACGGATCCAAACTGGGGTGAAGTTAGAAGCGACCAATTCCACGTCTTCCTTATACCCCATACGGTTACACGACCCTAGTATGGTTACACAAAATGAAACATGCCAATTAGCGGATAAAAAAGGATAACTATAAAGTATGGTGGAATAACTCCTGCAATAACTTCACCCCCGTTTGGATCCGTAGGAATGTAATGGGCCAAGCTAAATACTAGCAAAGTAGAGCTGCGCGCCAGAGCGATTGAGGCGAGAAAGGTATGTATCAACTCGTCTAAGATCAGGGAAGAACAGTTCAGTATGGAAAGACAGTGGCGTGTTCCTTTAAGATAATAACTACTGATTTACTGACTAATATCAGACTGTATCACTATAACAAGACTATGCTCATGGATACATTTTGCTAATTAGCGTTGGTTCATTTTTCTTCAATAACCTTGTCAGTGTTGTGATGAATACCATCCAGCTGTGGTCAATATTGCTCTTCTAACCCTCCTTGTTCTCAGCAATCCAACTCGTCACTAGTGTGGAGATCGGGGATCATTTTGAGATCCATAACCCAGTTTCACCGCCTCCGTTCATCTTAACTGACCGCCAGCCACTGAAACCGGCCCAAGATCCTATTTTGGAGGAACTGAGGAAGCTGAGCCAGGACTTAACCTCAATCAGCCTTCGGTTGGAGAGACACTTCAAGGGAACACAGAAATCGTGCGAATGGAACATGATTGGAATTGTTATTGACCGGTTTCTCTTCATCATCTATGTTCTGTTCAGCTTTACCAGCGTGATCGTCGTCCTCATCTCCTGGATGTAATGTTCACATTTTGCAGTTAATGTATTGTTTGCAAATGATAAACCAGCTCATTTGGCATCAGTCTTGAAATCCTCATCCCTTTTTTCGAAACAGTCGTCTAAGTTTGGTAGAAGCTAGCACAATCCCCGAGTTTATCCAGTTTGTCTGCTTGCTTTTATGGCTGCAACACACTGTGTTGTGAGTCATAAAACACTCCAAATAATATACATAAAAACAGACAAGAGATATATACAAGAAAAAACACCAACAATGCTACTGACAGCATTGTTGTCTTAGAAGCCTGTATTTCCAGCCAGATTCCGCACTTCACGCTCAGGGTCATTTAATGATGTAGTACAATCTTTAATTTGTTACATATTTACCTTTAAGTACAACCAAACCATAACAATGATATGGAGAGGGCAAAATACGTGTTTGGACATGTCAGGTATTTTCGTTTATACAGTATGTATTGTCATTCTGCACATTGCACAATGCCTGATTGTTTATTAATGTATGTTGGCCAAAGTGAAAAGTAGAACCGAGGGTTGAGGGAATAAACAAACACCTTCAATGTCTGCTTTGGACCAATTCATTTGCATGAGACGATATTTAGAAAAACATGAATACATAAAAGATACATCTTTACTGCAAGGAAAGAATTGATATTATATATTAAAGTAGATTAATCTATATTTCATTTTTTTCATTAGTCCTTTAGTTTAACAGTTAACAATTGTATCTCCTCAATACAACTGCAATGTACTTGTTTGCCATTATGTCCTGTTTAATAAAAGGCAACTTATATCTTTAAGCTATTTATATTTGTAAAACTCATCACAACATCACAGAATGTTCCTTTAACATTCATAGGAAGATTTGTTTAACCCTACTAATCTAATAAGCACTAGACTGAAATATCAGTGTGTGTGTGTGTGTGTGTGTGTGTGTGTGTGTGTGTGTGTGTGTGTCCTATAATGTTTACCATTCTGCTCTCAAAGGGCCTGTGAACCCCTCAGAGAAGAACTGTGATTAAAGGCTAAACAAATAAATTGACTTGTTTTTAATCCCCTGAGCAGAGGTGTTAAAAAATACAATGGATCAATGGTTACTGGAGGTGTTTAAAAACAACATGATTAGGGTTTTGTTTCAGTTGGGGTGGGGGGTTCTGGGGAGTTTAAAAGCCTGGAAAAAGTAAGGTGAAAAACAATGGGATTCATTTAACCAGCATGACTACATCATATTTCAGTTTCAAGAACCTGATCTTAACTTCACTACAATTTACAGGTAATGTCAATCTAATGATAATCTATTTAGCTTTCAAATGTTTGTAATATCGCATTTAATAACTGACTGATTTTGAATAAATAACAAAACATAGTAAAAAAATACAAGATTTGTGCTCACTTTTCATGCCATTCATTTTATTTGCCATTGTTTATATTGCAAGTACTTAGATTATACAGAGTCACAGAATAATAGCTGAAATCTATGAATATAGGATTCCTGCTGGTATTTTGTCACATTTAATTAGATGATTTTTGGCAACACAGACACATTTAAGTTAAAAAAACAAAACATTGACTTGGGCCTCCAGCTATTTGGACATGCAAACGTACATAGACTCAATAGTTGGTAAATATTGGTGTATGCAGGGTGACAAAAACACCTTTTTGAAGTGATGACAACATTTTCAATTGGTATTAAAGGGATAGTTCAGAATTTTGGACATTAGACCTCATTTCAGTGTGAGCCAGGTTGTTATTTATCACTGGAGACGTTTTCAACACATGTAATTCAGTTATTCTAGTTGGATTTGTTCGCTGGTGCTAGGCTAGCGCTAAACTAGCGTAAGTGAACGGAAAACACGGAAAATGTTAACCTGCCAAGAAAAACACCACTCCACAGTACACCAGAGGCAAACGCCAGACTATCGGTGCAAGTCTGTGTTGATTCTGATCAACTGATGATTCATGTGATGCGATGTTAGTTTTATTTCTATCAACACAGACATTTACATTAATAGTCTGGCGTTTGTCTCGGGTGTACTGTGGAGTGGGTAAGACTGTTTTTATTGGCAGGCTAACACTTTCTGTCACTTTGTATTAGCCTCGCACCGGCCAACTAGCCCAACTAGAAGACCTGAATTAAACGTGTTGAAAACGTCTCCAGTGAAAAATAACACCCTGGCTCACTTGGAAATTAGAATTCTTTATTAAATCAATATTCTATTCTATATAAGTTTAAATGCAATAGTACGCTAAATAATGAACTGTACTTTTTAGACAATAGTATTCAAAGACATTTGATGAATCTATTGGTGCTTGGTTAGTAAAATGAAGTCCCTCTGCGTCAGGCTTGGTATGCCAGGGCAAGTTGTCCTGTAAAGAGGGCCACAGCGGCCCCACCTACCAGTCCCTGCAAGACGTTTTGGACCTGAAGGCATTCCGGCCGGCGGTGAACCTCAGCAACCCCACCATCACCAACATTTCTTTTACACTCTACGCAGTGCTGGGCGTGGTAAGCAGCATAGAGAGAGCGCTATTGAACCGGGTCATGAGGATGCATATTAGGTATGCCATTGCTTCCTCTGGTTTTACTGTAAAAAGTTTGGCTAATTTGCTGGACGCGTTTGGAGGGATCTACAGGGGTTTACATTCGGCTGCGGGGGGGGATGGTTTTAGGCTGTAAATGGTTTGGCTACGACTGTACTGTACTCTGATCTGTAGGCTGATTTGAAAATGATTTTGCCCTCATTCTAAATGACTCACGTTGTTCTTTCCCATCTTTTTTTAGAATGAGAAGACTCAGATTCTCACTACGTTTCTTTGGCTGAGATTGGTAAGTAGTAGAGCTTTTGTAGTACCAACCTAAAGTGTTTGATAAATGCTTGTGCTGATCACCAACTGTGTTAATTTAAATTAGAAATCAACTTCTTTATTCAACTCCAGTACTGGCAGCATGAGTTTCTGGTGTGGAACCCTGACGAGTGCGATGGTGTGACCAGCATTTCTCTCCCTGTGAAGGACCTTTGGTCTCCGGACATCATTGTTTACGAATTGTGAGTCCACTTTTTAACATGTAGCTCAATCAAACAAAATTCAAAGTTTGATTTCCATGCTACTTAAGCATTGACCTAACGTGGTAAAGTCTTGAGTGGATTGGAGGAGGAGGATCTGTTCCATGTGATATGCACTATCTTCTGCACTCTGTCCAGTTGAACTTTGACAAAACCTTTCGCAGGTACTCCAAATTTCAATGTATACAGATTTGGCCTCACATGTGACTGACTCAGGATGAAAGGTATTTCAGGGAGTTACGGACATCGAATGCGTTGTGTTTTCCCCGTCTCTGAACGGCTTGTTCCAGTGTGGACGATGACGTCTCCCAGGCATGTCCCTACGTCTACCTCAACCACACAGGACACATCCGCTGGGACCGGATGCTGCGGCTGGTTTCCTCCTGCAACCTGGAAATATTCAGCTTCCCCTTCGACGTGCAGAACTGCACCTTCACCTTCGGCTCCTACATGCACACCAGTAACGCCCCACACGTACCGCAACTCTTCATTTACATTTACATTGAGGACATTTAGCAGACTTTCATCCAAAGCGACTTACAAGTATGTTTTGACAAAGAACATAGATTCAACATACCACCGTAGATCAGCTAGAATCAAGAACAGTATAAACGAGTTTCAAGCACTCTTCTGAGCAGAGCAGCTGCTATTCAGCAAGGATGCCTTAAAGTGCTCTGACTGAAGTGCAACGGATACAATATCATTTTCTTTTGAGGGGAGGGGGGACGAGAGTCATACTATATGCGGGGTTGACACCAAGGTGGCTTATGAACAAATACGTTTTGAGTCTTTTCCGGAAGATGGCAAGTGATTCCGCTGTCCTGTCATTGGCCGGGAGCTCGTTCCACCATTGAGGCGCCAGGACAGAGAACAGTCGTGACTTTGCTGCTTGACCGTTGTTTGCTCTCAGTGAGGGCGGTACCAGCCGGCCGGCTGAAGTAGTGGAGCGAAGTGTCGCGCTGGGGCGTAGGGTCTGACGAGTGTTTGAAGGTAGACGGGTGCAGTTCCATTGACGGCTTTGAAGGCCAGGACCATCGTCTCGAATCCTTCCTAACCAGATTCATACTCTTTCCGTGTTCTCTTCTCACTTTCTCTCCTATCTCCCTTTATTGCACTATACCTCAGTAAGGGATGTGAGGGTGAGTCCAGCCCTGACCTTTGAGGAGATGTCTGGGAACTCCAAGAACTACCTGGAGGCCAGCGGGGAGTGGGAACTGGTGGTCATCTTAGGAGAAACGTCCATCCTCAAGTTTGGTATCGATGAGTGGGACATCATCACTTTCTGGGTGAGACGGCTCACATTTGTATTCAAGGTCAAATTCCAAATGTTACATCGTCTCAAAATAGGGGAAGGGCAAGCAGTTTCCGGCCTAATCACATCTCAGAACCTGCCCAATCCAATAAAAACACGCCCAGACCAAGTTGGCAGACATTTATTCACCCGCCCAATGTATTTTTTCCCCGACTGGCATAAAGAAAAGTAGCCCAATTGGGTGGAAAACC
>JAOPJJ010000016.1:4120464-4131139 GCA_027122795.1 Enchelyopus cimbrius
AAAACACTGCAGCAGTATTGCGCCAGAAAGAGCTTGCAATGACAGCATGTCAATCTACATTGTCCGAAAGTGTACTTTGGCCACTTACCGACTCAGATTATATTGTAACCTTGTTAAAAGGAAGACCGCATCCCATTCTGAAGATGCCATTCCGCACACTAAAAGGATGTACATTGACAACGCACTATGTCCACAAAGCATTAAAAGACACCCAAACCCTGGACCCCAGGTTGAACAATCGCACAGGTTTCCCTTGAGTCCCTGATAATACACTAAGCAGACCAATTAATGCTAGGTGAATTTCACCTGCTGGGTGTATTTCCTTCTCTTCAAGGCTCCCGTAAATCCTCATTCATATGGTTATGAGATCACACACACATTCAAGATCGATACCAACAATGCCACGCATTCTTCATGCAAGAAAAGTCAAAGAATGAGGTCAGTCATTCATTGTTCAGCGCAGGCTGACTCATGTGCGAACACAAATACACACACCCGAGCAACCCAAGCTCATACCTATTGCCGAGGGGTTTTGACCCCAGTAACCTGCTACATGGGAAGGCTTGGAAGAAAGCTGTGGACGGGTTCCTGCATTTTTTTTCCATGGGGGGGTTGGAGAAAAAGAAAAAGAAAGGGCGAGAGACAAACATGAGCAAAGCAAAGAAAACAAAAAAGGGAACCAAAGACAGAGAAGGCAGGCCTGCAGTCGGATATGACACAAATAACATGCAAAAACAAAGAAAGGATGTGACCGATAGAATAGCATTTGTACTCTATAAAGCTTGAGGATGAATCAAGGTTTTTTTCCGATAATATCCTACCCTAAAACTTGTCAGACGATTTAGCAGAAAGTGAAGCAACAACCGAGGAATCAAAGCCCACCTTGCGACAAAACATGCACAAAAATAACACCAAAAAGGATTGCCCATGACATTTACATTTAAAAACTAGTTGCAGCTGGCTTTGGTTTATTGGTTTATTTATTGGACATGGTGACACAAAGAGAGGACATCACCCATGCAGAGGTGCACCCTGCTTCTCTTTCTTAGTAAAGGCAGTCACTGAGCTTCGTCTTTGGACACACTGGTGGCAGAACAGTGGCATGTGAAAGCTAGCTTACAACCTGTTGCCCGCTCCTTTCATATGATACTTATGCACACACAACTTATTTCCATGTTCCAATGTATGCACAATGTGAATACATTGAATGTGAACAATTACTTTGTTCACATTCATATTTTAAATAAAAGCTGTAAAGAAGCAGGGTTTTTTGTCAGTTTACACAGACATCCGTTATGCAACTTTGCCTTCTCTGCAACTGAAGGGCAGCTTTTTTTCCAATGAACTTTTCATTGTTAACACAGATGTTTTAGAAGTAAATATTATGGCACAATAGCAAGAATGCATACGACAGTGAAGAGCTACAGGGTGGCCGCATGATTCAATTTAATCCTTGATTGGACCAAAAGCCGAATGCTGGTCTCGGCCACAGAGCGCATTGTGTAAATGTACCATTGAACATGCTAGGTAGGCCACAAGGTCCGGGAAAGAAACGCACAATACTGGGGAAAATGATTGACAGCAAGATAAAACAGATTGAGAGAAGGCAACAGCAAGAGATAGAGATAGAGAGAGAGAGAGAGAGAGAGAGAGAGAGAGAGAGGAAGAGAGAGAGAGAGAGAGAGAGGAAGAGAGACAGCAAGCGGAATACAGGGTGAGATACAGGAAGAATAAAGAGAGGATGTGAGTGTTACAGTTGTGAGTTGTCACAGGAAGTTGGTCATTCATTACAGCAAGGCAAGTTTCTTCACACACACAAAAACACACTCAGATTCCCACATACACACACCGTTCCATTAAATATACAAACATTTCCGTATTTAAATAAGTTGAGAACCAGAATTTGCGTGCATTTCATAAAAACTATAGAGCCTGCAAGCAATCACATCCTTGGTGGAATCTAACTAAAAACTAAGTTATATAGGTTGGTGGTACAAGAGTAGGTACCAAAGGAAACCTGTGGGAATGGAAAAACCCAACCACAACACCGTTCATCGGTTAAAGTTGACATCCCTCTGTCTGTCAACTGACCCAGAGTCTTTTCTGACTAAAGACAACAGACAGAAACAGACTAACGGACCCAGAGAATACAATGTACAAAATGAAACTACAAAATGTGTGCCGAGCATCCATTCCTGCATTGACAGGAATGGATGCTAGTACTGCGTGTACTAGCGTACTGCGTGTATCCGTCTCCATGAAAGATTTATCGCCATCTCAACATTAAACAGTAGCAGCCCAGATATGTGCCTTGGCCTCCAACAAGGTGTATAAGTGCTATTTGAGTACACTCGAGAGCGAACACAACAAAAAACAAAGCATACCTCAAGTAGCTCAGTTGAGCGGTCGATAGATTGACAGACGAAATGTGAGACCAATAATTAAAAAAGAGAACATTTCATCAATGAAAGACGACAGGTGTTGATTTACAAACGTGTGTGTTAACGAGGAATATGAGATGACAGACAGGAGCGGAAACAATTTGCCAAATTAGGGGCCTCCCATAGGCCAAGAAAATCCTTGCATTCCCATCACCTATTTGAAGGGAGCCTTAGAATAGTCTTGTTTTGAAGTGTTTTTTATGCGAATTGATAGGCCCGAATAATAATGCCAAACTAGATGTGATACATCTAAAGCTACAAACTTGAACTGCACAAATGACTGATGACTACCATGCTGTACAATTGTGGTAGTAGCCCACCATACACCTGTTTTATATACTTTAGTATGATGCTTTCTAGATGCCTTCTGCTTTGGTCTAAAAATACCATTCAGTTTTTCAGGTTACCAGAGGAAACCCTCGTCGCTGTAATGAAATGATTTCTGTGATGACGTATAAACAAGGGAAGCTGGAAACTGAAGAAATCTTTTGAAGGAGATTATGTGGTTGACCAACAGCCTTAAAAGAAATTCCCTTACAACACATATAAATGTCACCCACGCCCGAGTCCTGACTTGACAGACACTGAACACATCTCCTTGACGAGAATTACCCCTGACCCATATGTACGGTCGGGTCTGATTGAACAGGACCACATTTTTCTTGGATTATCTACTCTCAAAAGCCCTACAGCCCCTAATGGCTCAGGCCTCTGCTTGTCTACAACACAAACCGGCAAGAAAATCTGTAAATGTCAGCAGACAGGATTTAAACTGTTTTGTATGCTCGCGGATGAACGTGCGGTAAAGTGTTGAGTGCATACAACAGTTGAATAGCTCTGTCCTGCCAAAAAGTGCACTGCCCCAACCTAAAGATGGGCCTTTAAGCCTCACAGAAAGCGCATGACACTGACAGATATGCAAACACATCTCCAGGTCTCATGACTCCTGCTTGACAGGATGCACGCATGCCAGAACTCGTCAACAAACAAGCTCCGATACTTCAAGCAAACCTTCAGGCCTTTCATTGATCACACGATGAGCTGACCTGAAGCGGCCCAGTTTTGCATTTCAGAATGCATATCGCAGCCCTGCCAACCACTGTGAAGGCCAAAAACAAATGACATGGGATATGGGAAGGTTTCACATTTACATACTGCCGCATAGGGCTACTGCAAGCAGTTAGATGTGTAAATTAAGGGAGAAACTTTATGAAGTAACCAATCGCCTTTGAGAAATGAAGTGTGAAAAGCTGAAGCAAAAAACTAGAATTTAAGTTGCCAAACTAACCGGGCTCTGTAAGAACACTGTTCTTACAGAGCCTGTGGTCATCTCAGATATGGTACTGTTCTGAATGAAATAAGTGATAAATCATATTCTGGTTGGTTTACATTTGATTTGATTTGATATCGAGTAGATAACTTTAACTAGATACATTTACTCAATCTAGTCCGGAAACCTTCACTCCTTTAAAGTTGAAGACCCTATAATAACCAGGAAACAAGAAAAATATGTACAATACAGAACTGCTGTTTTGAACACACACACACACGCACACACAGTACAATAGTGTCACTTTTCGGATATGAGCACACAACCTTATGTTCTTCCGTAACACCGGGAGGTATTGTGTATAGAACTTTACAGCTGTAGCAGGATGCTGGGTAAGGGTGAGTCAACAGTCAAGATGATGGGCTGGAATATAGTGCTGGGACTACGCAGCGATTGGTCCACTTTACACAGTGTAAGTGAGAGAAAAAAATAGGGAGGTAGGAAATTTGGGCTGCGAGTCTCTCTGTGGGGCCAGCCAGGCCCTCCGGCGAGTACCAACAGCAAGGACCAATGGAAGCAAAGCCCCCAGCTGTGCAGCTATTCAGCCATAACCACAACAACAGGCAGGTCACCGCAGCACGGACACAGGGTTGCAGCACGCGAAAGCTCGCGGTGGAAACGTCAAGGTATTCCGAGTTATAGTGACAGAACACTACTGTCCCAAATCCCAATTTGGAACTAGAATATGAGAAAGATGGTGGAGTGTGAGGTCAGTCAAACCAACCACAGAAGACGATCAAGCAATTGAATCATATAAAAAACAGGCTGCCGCTTTACCAAGCGGACAAGCTAGATTACAAAATAAAAGAAATGCAACACACACACTGCTATTCTCCAAGAAGAGGCATTCGTTTCACTGCATCCGCTCAAATTGCGCCATGAGTCACCCTCTGAATTGATATCCTGTCTGGCTCATTTGGCAATGTGGCAGATGATGCATCATCAAGCTGCCCAGCAGACTGTTTCACTGAGGGAACAGGCACAGACAGTGAAGCAACGCAGACAATGGAGAGCTCCAGCGCGACGCTGACCCTTTGAACCCTGCGAGCGTTGGCCCACAGGTCTGTTGTCTGTGCACCGCGAGCCAGGGCTGCTCTCCCCAGCGGTACAGCGCAGCTCATCCCTCAGATAACCCAACCCAGACAGGTCTGTCTGGTGAGCGTAGGACAACATCCGACCGATGGTCACGTGGAGGCCGAGCAGGAGAGAAAGCAGGCTCAAGTTGAAAGGGGAACATTGTTGACATTGAAATGGAATTAAAAAGGGCTGCGGGTCGTCCGGGGGAGGACTGTCGTCATAACCTTGAAGAAAATAATTACAAAATGGATTAATGTCTGCGATCTTAACCTTTTCATTCATTCATTTATTTGTTTGTTTTGGATGTAATTCATATTTCCCCTTAAATAAAATGTTCATTAAAATGTTGACCACGCAATCCAAGGAGAACAATAAATCCACTTTGGGTGATTTCTACAATATTCTAAAATGAATAATAACATTATCTTACTATTTGTCATATTTGTCATGCCTTTCTATGTACATTAGACATTAATAGAGCAAGACATATTCCAATGGTCCATTCACTCTTGTCTGAAACACAAAATGTGAGGTAAAGTAACATATCTACAACAATCTCCAACTTCCCGGTAGTGAGAAATTCAAACACTGGCCACTGCTAGTTCAAACATCCGAGTCATGCTCTTACAATTTCATACCGGTGTTATAACCTTCAATGTGCACCCTATTTAACCATTTCCAAGCCGTCGTGGGAGGATTTGCTTTTAGCGTCCTCACTTGACATATATCCCCATGTGCCATTTAGCAGCCTGCCCTGGCTTTGATTGTGTAGATCAGTTTATATCAATGCTTAGTCAAGGTGACCTCATTCACACACATTCTTTCGTAGAAGTCATCAGTGCATTTTCAGCTTCTTGACATGAAAAACAATTCATCCAACTGCCGCTACTGAATTACATTACGGGAGCGGAATTCGATGAAGCTTCGCCAAATAGTTCTAGAGGGCAATTTTTCCCGGTGACGGGCAAACAAACACAAATAAATATGTGATCCGTTGGAAGACAAACTGAATCAATGGTCATGGGGCCCCTCTGATGTTGCCTAATGTCGTCTTCCTTACATAATCCATGGCAACGTTTCGGATATGGAATTGACCACCGCTCCTCAACAGACCTGTTGACCATTGAAATCATCACGCCATGATGGGGCTGCTGCAGCCAAACCCAATCAGCAGCTTGAGAGATCTCAACACGTTGGTGCACTGAGATGAATGGCACTACCGGGCCTGAGCTGTGCCTCATCTTCCAATCAAGGGCTGTGCACTTGATCAATATCAACCATGATGGAGCATAGCTCCATGTTATTATTTGAGTGAACACACAAGTCGCATATTCGTTTTTTGTGAATTATGCCAGGGTGCGGTCACGTTTATCGACTGCCGTCATTGTTTGTCATGATTCAGCCGGCAGGGCCTATTATACGGTTATACATCACCGTAGCGCTGTCATAGACTAAAAAGTAAAGGGTAGATGCAGAATGTGTACAAAGAATCTGACCCTGCTTGGGCATACAGTGTGAAAGCCTAAAATACACCAGTTATCACCCTCTCCACAAAGCCTCTAGGAGCTGCCCATGGCAGATCAGTCAGGGGTCAGCGATGGCTCAGTTTAGTCACGACTCCCTATTTGCCTTCAACTCATAAACAGCTAGCTGTTCAACTAATGAACTTAGGGCTTGCAAAATGACCAGAGAAGGAAAGCAGGGGACAGCGAAGATGAAAGTAATCTTTTCAGAGACACTATAAAACATACAAACATTACATTCAAAGCAGCAAACAAGCACTTCTCTATGGCTGGTATATGGGGTCTGAATGTAACTAGCAGAATAGATGATGGTTTTGATTAATTTGCGAGCATGAATTGTCCATGTCAAATCAAATTTTTATTCCATTAACTGTATACAAATAGGATTGAATGACGGAAATATTTTGTTATGATGTTATGAAAAGAAAATATCACAAACCTACCGTGTACATTTTTTGGTTGCTTCGCCCTAAAATTGTAATGTTAGCCTCAAGATAATAAAGAGATTATTGAATTTTAAAACTTTACTTTGCTCCCAGCAATGAATGATAATTATCAACTAGAAGATGAAAAGGATAAAAAGGATTACAAAAAACAACATACAAGCAATGGCTTTACTGTGAAGGAAACATTTGAGTTTTAATGTATGCTGTATTACATAGTCACTGTGAAACTACCTGAGCAACCGTTTAAGGGGTAGCTCTGACTTTATGTAAGCCTGCTGACAGATCTGTTTCAATCGATAGGGGAGGGGAAGTACTAACTGTGACTAGAAGTTGGAAACATGGTAACAGAAAGTCGGGGGAGACGGGGAAACGGTATATCAACACTTAAACATGTGGGGAAAGAGACCACATAAAACAATGTTCCTCTCTCACGTTGAATCTGATTCAATAACTGATCTTTAAATATAAAAGAGAAATAAGCCACCACAGGCACCAGAGGGCCCGATCAGTCGGTGGTAGCCAATCAGAGCCAAGAGGAGGAGGGATGACTCAAATGCAGCTGCCAGGCTATCTACACATCCTCATTACTCAGTGTTCAGACACGCCAGGCTCGAGGGGAGGGCTGCTCCCCTCTCCACTGGATGGATTGGACGGCTGTGACACAGCACCATGGTTACTAGAGCAACTGCTTGGCTCTATGAACCCAGGCCACTTTGGCTGGCTTCTGGAGTCAGTAAGCTAGTTGGTTAGAGTGGGGTTGCCAGTGATTCATATTTTGAATTCATCTTTCACTTCATCTCTGCCCAAAGGATATGATATGAATGTTTTGTAATATGAATTAATGACAGTGAGAAGTTCTGAACTATTAACATAAAATACATTCAATGTTTTCAGAAGATACTCGTCGTGTTTACTTACATAACCCAATGATTCATTTTTATGAAATAATACATTCTGATATTCAATGCCAAAATTGCCGATCTGATTTGTATTATAATGTTAAATCTATCAACTTTAGACAGAAAACCAAGAGCAAGGAACTTGACCAATGCCAGTGCAACATAAACACATCAAATCAGGGGATGTGCTTCATTGTTTAACATTTGATTAACACAATGAGGACAAGTTACATGCACAGGAAGAAATAATTCACAAAAATAGTCCATCCAACATTATAGACATATTTGTGGAGAATTCCCATTCAAACTGATAACTTCTTAGACCATGACAAAGGATAGTTTTTATCATAAATTAATCAAATGTGCTTTAGAGAGAGAGAGAGAGGTAGGAAGGGGGCGGGGCGTCACTGTTAAACATGTGACACCAGCTGCTGAGAAACTGCAGTCAATCTGATTCCCTTAAAGAGACATTTCCATGAATAGACTTTGACGAGACCAGCCACTTTGAGT
Organism: Enchelyopus cimbrius; assembly: GCA_027122795.1. Lineage (NCBI taxonomy): Eukaryota > Metazoa > Chordata > Actinopteri > Gadiformes > Gaidropsaridae > Enchelyopus > Enchelyopus cimbrius. The sequence goes on from JAOPJJ010000016.1 coordinate 4,128,691, forward strand.
TTTCACTTCCCTAATGAAGTAAGTTGCGTTGGTTGGTTTCCAGTAAACACCAAGGACATTATGCCATTTACGGATTTCAGAGTGTAAAATTAGGCCAGGGATTAATCCTTTGTGGCTTTCATATTGTGAAAACACCAAACGTATGCTTTTCTGGATTCAGATTGCAAAACGAATCTAGCTAGCATATATGAAGGGTCGGTTATAATCCTTGGGTTAGACAAGAGCAGTACAACCAGTTTTACCAGTAAGTACCTGGCTGGTACTGGTTAGCATGCATTTAAACATGAGTATAAATTCCCAGGCATCCCAGCTTTACTTACCCAACTTAACTAAATACACTTTCCAGATAATGCAAAAATAAATCTTTTCACATGAGTATGTGTGTTATAAATTGTTTCATGGCTTTTGGTTCATTAAGGGTCTTGCAAACACAGCACACACTGACCGAATTCCATTCCCCAACAGCCAAGCCCTGAACCAAACAACCGGAACTCTTGCAAATCCCAATCAAGCAAGCAATCAAAAATGGGAATTTGCTGCATTCTTGTTTGCTGCATTCATTCATACTTGTTTGCTGCATTCAACAAGTTTGATGTTTGATGTGCTCCTGCTACAATAATCGTCTATCCGCAGCAGGTTTCTCGATTGTTCTTTCTGTCGGGCTGTGCTAAACTGTACAGGTAGCCTAACACAATTTTCAAATAAAATGTGTAGCATGTGTACTAATTTGTACTCATTTCCCTCATCCTCACTAATTTTACATTTTGACATTCCAGAAAAGTGTCGTTATATCTATCGTCATTGGAGGAGGGCGGTCGGGGAATGAGTAAACTTGAACATGGTGAACATGTGCAAACCGGAACAACGTGAGAACATATTTAGTCATAGGTACTCGACGTCAGCCTCTGTTCTGTACGAAAAATGGAACAAGGAGCTGACAACAAGCTAGCTTTGGTCCTTGGGATGCCTTTCAAATTGTACAGAACATTCTTTGAATACGTCAAGCACTCAAAAGAGTATTTGTGAATGAGTGACCTAGCACGCGATGAGCAAGTTAAGTTAAGAGCAGACCAGAAGTGTCCAGGCTGTGTATCTAATTCAATAAACACCGCTTTCCATCACAACGTGAGTTAGTAACAGCACGACAGGCCCATTGAGCTGGCTTGTTGACTTGCTTTAGCAGGTCCGCCTCCTGACCCCTACCTGGGGAAATTCGCCAACGGAATTCTTAAAAAAAATAATAATAATAAAGGGGGTATATACTTTTTTTTTGTTTTACAAATGATAAACATGTGGCTGAACATCACAGCCCATACTTTTCATTTCCATTCTGAAGCAGACCATTGGAACCAACACTCGGTAGTGGAACACTTTAGCTGAGAAACAAGTTTGCACCAATTCATTTGGCATGGCTGTAAAATGTCGCCTTGAATGCAAACACCACCGCCGCTCCCCATCATCAACCCTGACGCACCACCAAAGGCCTCAAGCAAAGTATTTAAAAGAGGAATAAGACCTTTTTATGGAGTCTAAAGACTGAAAGGTATTTTAAAAGCATTCCTGATTATTTAAACCTGGGATTGCGACGGGACTGAAACGGTGTATTTGCAAACACCAGTGCGTGTTGGGCGGGGATGAAATTAGACAGGGACACAGTGGTTGTCCTTGGATACCTGCAAATAAAAATAAAACAGGAGCCAGGCAGAAGGGAGGAAGGGTGAGAGATTGAGAGACATACAGCGAGGCAGCGAGAGAGAGACCGACAGGGAGGGAAATAGAGACAGTCAGACAAGGGGGGGCGGGACAAATTAAAGGGACCAATTGACATTTATAGTCACAGCCCGTCAAGACAATGGGGAAAGACACAATCAATGATCATATCAGAGACAGGACGCAGACGGAGAGAGAGGGATGCAGAATGTTTTAATTAGAAGGAGAGGGTCTGGAGGGCTGGGTCAGCGCCCGTCACTCTGCAGCGAGAGCTGTTCAGGGGGGTCCGTCCGTCCGCGTCAGTAGGGCACCACAGGAATTAATTCCTGGAAGTACGGTTACGGACCCTATCCGTGATGACAAAAAAAATGACGTTGCCCCGTTGTTTATCGGCAACATGGCAACAAAGCCCGGAGCGTCTCTCTCCATCACCCCCTTCCTTTCGTAGCACCGTACCAGAGGGCCCCAAGCAGCCTGACACCAGTGTGGTGCTCTGGGGAAACACGAGGCCCCAGCGTGCTTAGGCTTACTTGGAGGCGTGGGCTTTACCATTAGCTCATTATTTGCATTCACTGTACTATGTGAGCATCCAGCGGCCATGCATTCCATGCGTGTGTGTGTGCGTGCTGGTTTGCCATGAAAACAACACACACACACACACACACACACACACACACACACACACACACACACACACACACAATTGTTTTCGTCAGTGTCAGAAAGTAAGTAAGTTAAT
>JAOPJJ010000016.1:4259110-4272792 GCA_027122795.1 Enchelyopus cimbrius
CCCCCCCCCCCCCCCCCCCCCCCCCCCCCCCCCCCCCCCCCCCCCCCCCCCCCCCCCCCCCAAACTGGGACCATCTATTTAAAACTCAAAACTCACCTGCATCCAGAATGCCCTGGGCCAAGATGGCGCCAAACTTGGCCATGACATCATCGTGCTTGTCGTTGATCACCTTGGAGTATAGCTGTCTGAATTGGTTCACCTGCAGAGACCGGGTTGAAGATAGTGTCACTCAAATCACACCGTGCAACGCGTTTCAAATGGTTGGACACATTCTTCCCTGGACAAATTAACTTTCACAAAACTGGCTTTTGTGCCATGATAATATTTGAACCGAGTTCAGACCCATTAGTGAAACTCAATATCTAAACATGCTAAATCTAGCACTGAGCCTTGAGGTCTCAGAAGCAATGCCCAGGTCCATAGGACATCAGAACTATGTCTACTCTACGGTCTAAGGCCATGTGTAAATAGCTTTGATGTGGCAATAATAATTCACCATTGACCTGAAAGCCACTTTTCCATTAACCTCAATGGTAGAAATTACAAAAATATGGTCTTGAGCACCACTAAATAAAAAATACAGAAACTAATTGCAGGTTTAGCTTTCCAAACTCGCTACTTTATTCGTAATTCTCTGGTAGTATGAAGGACAGAGTGTTTGCGGGTGGTTTTGCAGAGTCCACTGCCATTTTGCAGGCAGACTCCTGTGGGAAATAACTGTATCAGAGGCTTTCTTGAATGGTTGCACTGCATCACCCTTAATACAGAATTTAAATGGTTAGGACTAATGCACAGTTGGGAGGATATATCTGAGTGGATTAAAACAAGGAATTGAGCACAAAATCTAATGAGTTTGCAGCACGTATAAGAACCAAGAAGTACTTCCTCCAAAACTGAGAATTGCTGCAAAGAGGTGGGTATTATAAGAGCATGAACACTAAATTGGCGTTTATTATATCAAGTTTGTTACCAGGTCTCCCTGTATATAAAAGAAGGATTATCCAGTTTAAAAACAAAGGTAAAAGATGGCGCCCATATACAAGAAGCAAAGGGTCTTGGGCACAAAGTACTATATCTATAATGCCAGATTAAACAATGAAGTTAGATTCAACTTTGTTTATATTATGGTATTCAGTGAAACGCAGCCAAAAAAAAACAGAGGTACCAAGGTCATGATGGTGGAGGAGGATTCTCCAGAAATGTGTTTAGATGGGCACTCTCTTTTTTTATTTTTTTCATTCCCGGAGAAAGAGAGCAAAAGGCTGCGGCTGTGAAGTAAGCGAGCGAGAGAAACTACACAGACGAGGTCTTTGGAATAAACAGAGCTCTGGGTGCAATACCTCTTAAAGTTCAACCGTCCTGGAAAAAGACACCTCTTGCGAAACCGTGCATACCACCCTCAGGTTGAAAGGCTGTTGCTGTGCGAGCAGGAAATCGCTCAAAACACGCCTGGCACTTCTTAAACCGCCATTACGCAGGGCCGCTGACGGCAGGCCGCTGCAGCTTTCTGTACCCCTTTTGTTTCCCCTCTTCCAATGACGACGCAAAAAAACATTTGGATTTTTTTCAACTCAAACTGGCATTGGATGCCTTAAGGGAGTACACGCGTGTGGTATTCTGAAAGCAACCATTCACAGCAGAAATACAGGACGGGGTTCGGGGAAGGTTCAATTTGTTGTTCGTTAGATTTCGGTACATTGATAAAAACGTGCATCAACACGGCTTAGAGACTGTGAATAAGAAATTGTTCTTAATGATCTGCCAGGTTAAATAAAGGTAAACAAAAAAATAAATAAACATGGCTGAGGGTGGACCTGGAGACGGGGAGCGGGCTTACCTTGGGGCAGGTGACTTCAGACTGCTGGATCATGATGAGGGCCGAGGAGATCAGCGCCCCCTGTCTCACGTAGTTCACCGGGTCGTTGGTCATGGGCTCCAGCAGGTTTATGGCCTCCTTGAAAACCAAAGCAAAAGCTTGTGAATGCTGATCAACCTCGGGTCTGCAGGGCTGTGGCCTTCAAGAGAACCGTGAGGAGTTATTACAGGGCTCCAGACTAACTCCAGTCACTAGGAGCACCCCCCCATATTATTATTAGTGCTGTTGTGATTAACATTATTAACATTCTCTAACGGTTAACACTAGGTGAATGAAACGATAAACAACATTTTAAAAATTTAAAACCTGGCGAATGTACTGGTCACACATGTGCGACCAAATGTAAAATTCAGTCGCACCCTTTAAAATGTTGGTTGCAAAACGCGACCATTTGTTCGCACTCTGGAGTCCTGCTGCAGTGTTTTTAACTAGTCTGGCAGGAGTTCAAGGGCATCGGGCCAGCATGTCATTCAGTGAGGTTTAGCCCGCTGACCTGAAGTAGGTACTATATTATTCGGGAGGTGGCCAACCAGAGACCATGATAAGTTTGAGGCGGGGAGAAAAAAAGGAAGAAAGTTTAAAAAAAAACCCTGCTTGACGATGCACAGACCCTGGCTCTCCCATAGAAAAATAAGCAAGGGGTATCACTGGATCCCAGCTTGGACAAAAGGTCTGGAAGAAAGGAAAGGTGTGAGTCATGAGCAGTCTCCTGGCTGTCATCACAGCGAGGGGGCTTTAAAGAATGGAACCACACTCAGAACATCCACGTTGGTTTAGTCTGCCGCATGGGAATGATGAGGATCCAAGGCCAAACCTCGCTTCCATTTCCTCCCAATGGATGCTGGGAAGCAAAATGAAGGTTCCCTTACTCTTCCTCCATTAATACACCCCCACCCCCTCCTCATCCCACCTCCGCCTGAAGTCCTTTGTTTCTGATACACTATGGAGGGGGAAAAATGTATAAAAACCGAAACTTGGGGTGGGGGGGGGGGGTGCACTGCACTGCTAGGAAAAAGAGAAGCAAATGTAGACGACGAGCGAGAAGGAAAAATAAACCAACGTTCCGCTGTTGCTCCTGGCCGGGGCTGGCAGAGACAATGAACGAACCAGGGCGGTGCACCGTAGTGTGAAATCAACGCCACTCCACCACATCCTGTTCCTGATTGGCCCAAAGGATTTCAGTTGAGGATGTTTAACGTCGGGCTTAATCAGCAGGCGAGCTTGATGCACACCGGGGTGGTGCCGCGTAGCCGTTTAGCATCAGCAGTGAGGGGATATTTATTATGCTTTGCTTTGTTTTTGGGGCAGTGATTTAATTTGTAAGGCGTCACCAACATGACCACAGCCCCTTTGATTTATAATACAATACGTTTGGTATGAAACTTATCTTTCTCATCCCACATGCACATCTACCCAACCCTGTGTAGGATTCATTAAAAAAACAAACATTTATTGTATATCTAAGCAGATTTAAGCCGTGCCCACCAAAAGCCAGTCTGCAGTAAGCTCCTGCAGAGCAGAAGGAGGATAATCACGTCTTCTAGAAAATATGGCAGGTGTATAACTGATGACCCTGGTACGCAATCCCTCCAGCAGGTGACCCACTTTAGTGCAACACCACATCATTACTCTTCCCGAGTGAGGGGTTCTTGTGGTATATTCTGGGGGGATAATGTGCTGCGCTTTGGAGAGAGAGAATCCCTGAACCGTGGTAGTTTGTAGAACCTCCGTTCAATAGAAGCCTACTGTTCTCCTGCGGTTCTCCTCCAGTGACCCTGAGCGCGGGATGAAGCAAGCGCAGACATGGTCTGGGCCGAAACCACTTGAGGGGGAAGCCCACGTCGTGTTTAGACCTAGTTGTCGTATGTTTCTCTTTCACTAGACCACGGCTGGGTCGGTTGAAAGGGACCAAGTCTTAAAAAGCGTTCACGTCTGTCTGCGGATACTTCGAATGTATCCAACTCATTTTGGACGAACTTTGATCATGAATGGTTTATTATTTTCAGCAAGTCCACATAAAATAAGCATTTTAAAAGCTTATAGAACTCGATCACGAACGACTGCAAGACTCACTGTGACCGGTTGATAATAAACGATAGATATTAATTGTAAAATGCAATCGTGAATATGAAGATAGTATCACAAGGCTAATAGGAAACATCTTATGAATCTAATTTTATTAGTGAGCTTTAATGCGTGTTCCTTTTTAACACGGCTCTCACTTTGAAATACCGATGTACACTTAAACATGATCCATTAGCCCCTGGGTTACCAACACGTTTTGCCACATCACATTTGTTCTGATGACATCATTAGCATCGACAGAACAACATACAAACTGTTGCCTTGCAAAATATGCAAAGGCTAGGTGAGGTGAATCTGTCCTCGACCGACAATCAAGCCTTCATCTGAACCGTGTCAATAGGACCCAGTGAGCCACAAGGGTCAGAAGTGCACCAGGGGTTTTTCTGAACGCGATGGGATGAATGAGGACAGCAGCAGTACTGCTGCCAGTCTGTCCAATGTTACATTGGAATTATGTAAAATATAATAATAATAATAATGTAAGATTCTATAATCCGTTTTGAGTAAAAGGCGTTATTATACTGACCAGGTCATGGCTGACCAGGCACAGGTCTCCGGACAGAACAACAACTGTTAACGTTTCGAACCTGGAACTCGTTTTGGTCTACATATTAAAAAAAGGGTTGGTGGTTGAGGTTGTGAAATGGAAAACAAGGATGCCTAAATGGTCTATAAGCTAGGCCACGGCGTCCTTGAGGGAAAGCGGTTTTTTTTTTATTACCTTGTTGCCTGTCCCGGCGCAGCAGATGCCCAGAGCCATGGCTGCACCGCAGCGGACGTGGGGGTTGTAGCTTTCAGACAGCAGAGACACGACACTGGGGCATTGCTCTGGAGTCCTGCACAGCCACAGGACCATGAACCAAAAAACACAAGGACAACATATTCAGCGGGAAGCCAGTTATAAAAGTCATTCAAGCCATGAAACCCAATCAAAATATATGCAAAATTAAAAAACCCTTCAAAACTTTTACCATTAGAATGAATTCAGTAACCACTTTGGATTGCATTTGCTCTTGAGCATGACGTGTTGTGCTGAGGAGCTTATCCCTAAATAGATTGTGCTGGTGGTTGACACTACCAGCACAATCTACATGCTTGATGAATGAGGTCATTAGTCCCGCAATAATATAGAAACATCACCCTAGTGTATACTGCCACACCATCGTAGAGCTATTTACCATAAAATATCTTCACTCCTCTGACACCAACAAAGAACATGCTGCAGAGTGCATTTTCCAAAATGCCACAATTTGGAGTTTAGTCAATTCCAACATGTGTTTCATATTGCAAAGAATCCACAGGATTTGAAACATTGATGGCACCGGCACCCAGATGTTTCCTAGTATATAAAACCATTGGTCTTAAAAATAAATAAATGGAAATCTACCCTCTAAAAATGTGTCACTTTTGTGGTGCGGGGGAAAAAAAGTTGGTTGCTTGAAAATTGGTGACCCGTATACCGGGATAGCATATTCACACCCTGAATACTTCGAGCGTCAGATACCCTTCATTGTACGTATAGAAAGCATGGTCAACAAAGCCATTGAAATACAGGCAGTTTTGAGAATGGAAAGATCTCTCAATTTGTAATTATGGACAAACGTGATTACCGTCTGGGACAACAGCGACTGACAGATCAGCAGCAGGTTAATGAAATGAGTGTGCAGACACATCAATAACGTCCACCTACGTCGTGTAATGTTTAATGACCTTATGACGCTGTGGGACCCATCAGACAAAGGCTGATGACATAAATATCAGAATATGAAAAGGGACACGCCTTCGGTGTTGCTTTTAAAATTCACATAAATCATAACGCAAGCAAAAAGCAACACCGTATGGACAAACTGTAAGGGATGACATATGACTTGCAAATTTGAAAGCATTTCATCTATTTTCAATAAACGATATACTTTTATACGTGTTAATAATAAGAGTATAATGATGATACGTATACTCATGTATCAAAGTCATGTTTTAATGTCAAAGTAGTGAGTAAAGTTCTTGTAGCTTAATTTGGAATAAAAAAGCCTCAAGCCAATATCATTACTGCTGACCAAAGTTATAGAAAAAATAAATAATGTTAACAGATTATATTTCAGTGCAAATAAAGTTATGAAAGAAAGTTACAAAATAATAATAATATTAACATTAGATTTCAGTGCAGTACAAAACCAATAACAACCATGCCACAGTCTCCACAGATCTGTGGAGATGACTCATCATTACCCTTTATAATTTCCCAGTGAGGTTTCAGTTGAATGTAACCATAACTGGGACATGTCAGTTGAATTGTTATCTGAAGTAGTCCACCAGGACCTGGCAGGTGATACATCAAACGCACAATAAAAAGGGTTTTCAACTAGCATCAGAGTAAATGCAACAAATCTCTCACCACGGTTCTGTTCCAAGCTCACAAAAACGTCAAAGAGGAATACACTTTCCCAGAAAGGGGATGCTTTGCTGCGTCTAGAAAGGTTGACTTGTCCCCCTCTGAAAACACAAGCTCATTGATACTATGGAGGAAAGGCCCCAGAAGGCCAATAAATAAACTACAAATGTTTATTCATTTGCGTGCTGATGATAATAAAAAACTAATAAAATCTCAATGAGCAATAAATATGTAGAGATGATAGCTGACCACTGACAATAAATGAACTTCATCTGCTGCTATCAATATCAAATGAACACCATTTCCTAACATGCCACAAAATAAACAAGCAGAGAGATGATAAAGGAAGTCCCATTACCCTTTCAGTGTCGTCAAATTACACAACAAAGGCAGATGCTAAATTAAGCTTCAAGGGGATCATCTAAATGCCAATTTAGTCTCAATAAAGTCCGGAAGGTTGAAAGCAATCAAGTGACTAAGCCACCTGAGGTGTGTGAGTCAGTGTTTTGAGTTGATCTTCACGTTGCCAAGCATCATCCCTACTGGCATGTTTAAGCTAAGCCTCTCCTGGAAGAGGACTTAATTTCACCAATGGCAATCAATCTGGGATATATGGATAATCTCCCAATTACATCAGGAAGGTAAGAAGGTGCTATTCTAGTCAGGTAAAGCCCACAAGCATATCCTGGGAACAATATCAACGTTCGCAGAACAGGCATATGCATGCCAAGCATGCAAACAGTTTAGGCTTGCACTATGTGGCAGCCGTCAGTTTGTTCAAAGGTCTTCGGTTTCTAATTCATTGAGTGTAATAATGAGTGTAATAAAATGTCCAGAGTTCCACAGAGAGTTGCGCATCTGTTGTCGTCCGCTCTAAGGCAGTACATCTTATATGAGCTGTATATAACTTGGCTGTTTACAAAGTAAATCTGCCTTCTTTTGCATGTTGTTCTAATGTGACATCGTCGCTAACTCAACTCGTCAGCTGTGAATAAGCAAAGTTAGTAGTAACTAGATGTCCCGCCCACTGGCACTGATCTGTAATAGGTCAGCAGCGCAATGGGTTCCTTCCGCAACCTGTGAGCGGGTTTGAAAGCGGGGAACTTGTGCTTGTAGTCTTACTAGAATCCCCCCAAAAAACACTTCCTTATACAAATCGTCGCAAAAATTACAAATCGACGCAAAAATCGTCATTTTACATCATTTGTATAAGGAAGTGTGAGAGGTAAATACTGATTTCTCCCATCTTAGGGGAAAATGAGTGAATGTTGGGCTAACCATATTAAAAAATATGACTGCTTTCTAACGATGCAACATTTAACGCAAATGGGTGAAGTGTCCCTTTAAGCTTTTAATTCTACATTTGAATTAAGCTCAAATGAAGACTTCAATTTTAGAAACTATATGAAGTTAAATCATCTAGTTAGATACCAAATAAATCATTCATTATAATGCATTAGCTTCTCACAGAGAGATTGATGGCGATTGCTATTAATAAAGTAGACGGGTCATTGACCTGCCAGCCAATGAACAGACAACAGGAAGTCGACAAAGCCGAAGTTCAACAAATCTAAACAAATTATACATTTTGGCACCCGAATATCTGATTTAATTATCCTGTTTCCTGTTCATTAAATAGATGCCTTAATAGAATATGAAGAGGACCAGGACACAAGCACAGAGATTGCCTGGCATCGTTTGTTATCACGCCATACAAATTAAATTAAATCTACCAACAAGATAGAGAGTCAGGGAATGTCATTTTCAACAGTCCCCAAACCCCGAAATGGCTCATGTTACAAGCAAGGGATACGTCACTAATTTAAAAAATCAATAGAATGTCAATAGAATTTTAGCCAGTAAGGTCCATATTACTAATGTCCAGTGTCACATCAAATTGTGCTATTAAGAGGTATTAAGAGGTAGAGCAATAGTCAGCAGAGTACTAAATATGCCCCCTCACCCATTGAGCACTGTAGTACCCTAACCATTCGGTCCCTAGATACAGAAGAGGATAGAAATTTAAAAAAGAAAACAACCAAGGAATGCAACAATGGAATTCTGACTATGATTTATAATAAATGTCAATTCAGAATAAAAGTCATTCAATCATATAATGCTGAACTCTGCTACAATAAACACTAGAAAAACAGGGCAAACTTGTTCTTCTAAAATAAATCAACTTTAAATGTCCCTAGCCATGCACTCTGACAATGAATGAATGACGCCGGTGTGAGTGGAAAGAATGAACCCATACACATCCCTGCAGTTCAAACTGCAAATCGATTAAACTGCGCTCAATGGTCCGTAGTACGCAACACCAGCTGAAACAGAGCTGTGGCCATCTTTCAGCAGGAGAGCAGCTTGCAAGGCAAGACCAATCTCAAGACTGGGTCAGCTGGTTCCACCTGAATTGGGTTCAAGAGACATCTATCCTGGAATTCTGAGTATTAGTGTGCCAATTGTGTGAGACAGGGATGGCTAAAATGTGCACGTAGATGTGGGGTTGTTACATGGCAAGTAGCAAAATAAATACTAACGTAGACTTCAGGAATATGCTACTTTACTTAGTTGACATGCGTCTGCTTCTTTTTCTTTTTTTGTCTGCTTCGTAGGCACACAGTGGAAAGAACACAAAAGTCATGACAGCTCTTGCGGCCTGGACTGCGAACAAACAGTCCCACTAAACCAGGCTCAGGTTTCAGATATAACCTCAGTAGGGCAAAGGATCAAAAACACAAAAAAGCCTTGCACACTTAAGGATCTAGGTAGGTCATTTAAGATGAGATGTGAACATATGTAAATTGCTGAATTTGCAAAGCATGAATCCTACACCCCTACAGCGGCACATGTGAGAAACTAAACAAACCATTTTTTTTCTTTTCTTCTCGTGGACGAGAGCACAGAAAGTGACAAATATAAACAGTAGGGCGGCTGTGTTGAAGGAAATTACCTCCCAGAACCCCTGGCATTTGGCCAGCACAAAGACATTCATCTGTTTTCTCCTAAGCCTAACACATGGACAACACTAAGGGAGAAGAGCGGGGGGGGGGGAAGAAAGGGAGGGATGAAGGTAGAGGGGAGAGGGAGGGAGTGAGAGGGAGGGAGTGGGAGTCAGTGAGATGGGAGCACACAAGCTGATCAGAGACTTTTAGTAAAAGGCGTTAGGCAGAGAGCGAGAGGGGGAGAGTGGAGTTCGGCTATAGGAGAGAAACTGGGAAATCGCCGGAATGCTCTGTACGTGTGGACGTTGTAGGTGATGCGAGTGAAGACCGGCGATTCTTGCAGGAGCAATACAAGAAGGAACTTCCGCCTCATGGCATGCCTCCGGGTAGGACAGCCTTAACTGGTGCTTCCAGGGAAGAGCGGAAAATAAACTGGCACATTCCAATGGTTCAGATTTGTTTCAATATCGAATTGTAAACTTTCAAGGTAGGGAATCAGGGGAGGGGGGGGTTTGCACCTTAGAAAATGTGACTAGCGGTATGTAAGAACAGGGCTTTTGTGTAGAACACAAATACAACTCATGGAATAGAGTTCTTTTTAAAGAAGAGGTAAGGATTTTACCTTTTCACAGAACATTTCACAAAGATGACGGAAGACCATAACATTTCAGAAAGACGCCATCATTTTCAGTTACAACTTCACACATATTTACTAGACCCTTCCTGTTATAGTGTCACACATCCTGAAGCCTGAAATAGGATTACTATATCATAGTATATCTATCAAATTCAATATTTGTATAATTCCCACCAAAAAAGGGTGGAAAAACATTTGATATTAAATATTTTTCTGTGAAAAGAAATATCCCTGTTATGTTGGATAAAAGTTAAAACCAATTGCCACTGCCTTGTGTAATGACCGGGCCGCAGTGGGTCTGGAACGAATAACGACTGTACAGGAACAACCCCTGCCATTTGTTACCATAAGTGTCACAGTTAATTAGGACAACACTCAAAAAGCAAAAAGAGAATAACACTGCCGTTATTGTTTCTTTAACAGAGTGTTTGTAAGGCAAAGCGTGGGATGAGAAGTACCGAAAGCCCTGGATTGAGAAGCGCTTTGGAAGGACAATCTGTGAATCTAGCGTCTATCCTTGGATTGGCTCGTTCCGAGCGTTTGGATCTTAAAATCATTGCGAGACCACATTGGGTCCAACGCTGGGCACTGACCGAGGGCTCCTCTTCCAACCCCTGGCAGTGAACAGTGCCACCTTGCCGCAGGACTCGGCACGTGGGGCCGAAACAACCATGCTGACCGAGTCTCCAGGGCCAGCCAGAACAGAGCCCCGACCAGTGACCCTCTCAGTAGCTACGCCATGTCCCAGCCGGTGGTGGCTACTACCCTGGAGCCCAACGCCACGGAGCCGGGCGAGGGGCTGGCGGTTCGGCTCCAGTGGGCTGCGCTCCTTATCCTCATGGTTATCATCCCCACCATCGGTGGAAACATCCTGGTTATTCTCGCAGTGTCGCTAGAAAAGAAGCTACAAAACGCCACCAACTACTTCCTGATGTCTCTGGCTGTAGCTGATCTGCTGGTGGGAGTCCTGGTGATGCCGATTGCTCTCATCACAGTTCTATACAGTAAGTCAATGCAGAAGAGTGAGCCAGTGGAAGCCAGGAAGCACGTTTTCCTCTGAATGCTGGATGTCATACCAATATCCTGATTATTGTAAAAATAATAATAATACAAGCTTGATCCTTGAATATGTGTCTTACTCAGCGCTTCATATACTTGACTAAAACACATTGAATTGACTACCAAACTGTAGTACCAGAATGAACTACCAAACGTCACGGCGAGGCAGATAGCTAGCGAGAGCGATATCAGAAGTGTAACATGAAAAGTTTGATAGATCAAGTTCATGGGGTTTCTGTTAGACATACATAGCCTCTACAGGAGTCAACAACACCCATGTATCATGGCATCCAATTCTTATTCATAACAAGAAAGCCCTTTTTGTGTTCAGCCTGACGTCTGGGTCAACAATGAGAAAAACCTTGGTGATTAATTTGGGCTGCAGGGAGTTTTCAAATAGGATGTCGGCAACACTGGTTACAAGCTCCGTCATCAATTATACGCCAGATGAAAAATAACAAGAGATAGTGGAAAATAAACACGCTACTTTATCCAGCGGTTCATTGTTGTAGTGTTGTAGGCACTATTTAACCGACTATTGCTATGTTACAAGTTACTGGAGCTGGAGCTGCTGGGCTTCCTCGCACCCAAAAATAAATAAATACAATTTGTGCTTCAAAAGAGGCAGGATGTCATTATGTTTTGGTCGTTTTCAGTAGGCAATGGAAACCTTTTCCTTTGCCTGAGAGTTTAACGTTAATTATTTGTCACATCAACATAGAAGCAATGCTTAATGCTTTATACATCAGTTTGTTGAGGCTTACTGTTAGGACTCTGTTCTAATGCTAATTTCCCTTTACCTGAATTAGAAAATATCCATGTAAATCAACCCAAAGAATATTTGGATGGGAACAGGATTGGCCAATTACAACACTTCAATTAACTCCCTATTGAAAATGGGTTAAATTTCTCAAAATACAGAGTGAATGGACTATAGTAAAAAAATAAAAAAAAGTTATAGTTTTCCACATCTGCTCAGCAGATGAATTCATGGCTTTGCTCAGAGACAACACCTTGAACATTGAAATTGGCCTATTTTTACAGGTGAGCTATGGAAGCAGGCAGCAGTAAATCTAAAATTGCCAAACCTAATAAGTTAAATGCGTTATATAGATGCTTGAGTCGGGAATCGCTTACTGAAGTGTCAGAATATTAACGCACTACCCGGCACAGTGTTTATATTGAAGATCAAGAGAAATATTTCACTTTGATGCATTAGACTCACTGAAATACTTTAGGACTTGTGCTGAGTCCCAACACTTGTGCTGAGTTTTTAGAGGATCCCTGGAACAAAGGATGTAGTAAAAAAAAAAATAATAATAATAAATAATACTATCAAAGGACATCTTTCAAATAGGCTCTACTGTGAAACGGCTTTCATCCATCTCATTTGCTCGAGTTTGATATGAGAAGCCAAGTGCCACCAATGCAATGATAGGTCCACTTTAGAAGTTGAGGTATAAAATATGGACAAAAGAGTCCTTTTGTTATAGAAGTGAACAGGGACAAACACACACACAAACTGTGTGCGCGTGCGTGAAACACTTAATGAAGCACTAAGGTGCTATCCAGTCCCTTTTTTACAGTTCTCTATAGATGGGGATTAATACAAATGCCATTAGTAAAAACGCTACTCAAATAAATACAGACGGCTGATATGGTCACATATATTCAAGTTTGCAGATAAATACAGATCATGCAGGCTTCAAAGCATATGACTACCTAATGGAATTAAGGCTTTTTCTGTGTTTAAAAGGAACAACAAAGGAAACCTTTAAAATAAAATACTTTTTAACAACAGAAGCTTTAAACCATGTTAATGGGAGGCTGGAATGGAGCCAATGTAATTACTTGCCAAATTTGCGTGTGGAACCATAAATAAACAGCTCTGTACTATGCGGTCTTTAGCACATCTACATAAAAAGCTTTTAGCTCCATAAACAGTCATCAGAGAACCCTTTTTTTTCCAGTACATTCATTCCTAACCCAGATAAACAAACACACATCTTTACATGAGAGCTACTTCTGATCCCTGGCCATTGTGGCACATCTCCCATAACTGGTGGTATGCAGAGAAAAAATGTGTTTGGAATGGGAGAGGGTATTCAGAGGACAGAAAAGTAAAGCTAATGGATGTTCCATCACAGGAGATAATTTAGGATCAAGAAGAATATTCAACCAGTTGTCCTAATGGCATGGTTGTTATGGTGCCTTTGTGTAACAATGTCGTTCTTCTGACTGTTCTCAGATTCTGGGTGGCCTCTTCCGGAGTTCCTATGCCCCATTTGGCTCTTCCTGGATGTACTTTTCTCCACTGCCTCCATCATGCACCTGTGTGCCATTTCCCTGGACCGTTACATAGCCATCAAGAAACCTATTCAACACAGCCAGTACAAATCAAGGACTAAGGCCTTGGTGAAGATAGCACTGGTGTGGCTCATATCAATTGGTGAGTACGTTACGACAGATGTTTGGTTTAAGCGCGTCCACTCCTAGCTTCCTGGGTCCCGAGGATATTGAATGCATGTTTAATATGCTGCGTTTGGCGACAGTTTACATCAGGTGGTTTGATGCAGACTGTGGACCATTGAAGCCGGATGCAATAAAAGTAGATACTATGTAAACTATTGTGATGTTGGAGACAAGGGGTTGCGTTATTAAAATAACATTAGGCCGGTCGCATGGCGA
>JAOPJJ010000016.1:4347704-4364630 GCA_027122795.1 Enchelyopus cimbrius
TTAACCGTTGGTTGACCGTATCAACGTTAACCGGTCAATCTTGACGCTTGTCGGTTAAAAAAAAATTGGGGTCCGTGTGAACTGTAGAGTGTATGTTGGTTTCACTTCACACTAAAAGATGATCAGATGAGGTGACTATTATTGGAAGTTGGTCAGACACCACGCGTCGAGCCCACTATTTAATTTCTCAAGTCTTATTCCCGCATGCGAGCGGTGGAGAAAATGTAAAAATAATAATTATGCAAAAAAGAGTTCTGTCCGTTATTAGAAGACACACGCAGTGAGTTAGACCTGCCTTGGCTGGTGCATCTTTTACGCATTCTGAAGGTGCCTGTTTTATCATGTTGCAGTTTATCAGGCAATATTCCGCATAAGATGGGCTTGGATTTGGAAATTTGGAATTTCAGGATATTCAATGGTAACGGATAAGTTAATGATAATCATCTTGCTTTATTATTATTAGCACTACCGTCTCCGCCAAAAAACTATACAAGCGGCAATACAAGCTTGAAGGAAAAACAATATTGTAGCCTTCCCAGCACTGTCAGTACATGATAGTTATTCTGATAATGTCATAGCATTCTACAGGGTCTCAGCTTTCCAAAGAGACCAAGCATGTGATTATAGGTCATACTATGAAGGATCAGTCCTCTCTAGAGGAGGCGCTGTGCAAAAACCTCGATAATGGTGAAAAATGGCCCGATATCGTTGAATAGAACTCCTCATGGTGTAACCTTACCAGAGAAATGACTCTATCAGTTCACCATCGATGATGACATTGTGATGCCTATAGCAGTGGTTCTCAAACTTTTGTACCAACCAAGAAATGATTTGTACCACCGGAATTCAAATAAAGTAGCGTAGGCCTACATAGATTTCACACAGAAGGCATTAATATTAATAATATGATTTATTATTCACATTACTTTACTGTTGCAACCATCTATGTAAACTCTTGTATTGTATTTAAACACTTGCAATGTGACAATACTAACAATAGGCCTACCCAGCAAATGGGGATATCATCTGGCATATAACACCCCCCCAGTCAATCTAGTGAGGTTATTAACAAGTATACTGCATTAAAACATTTGCAGCACTAAATATACATTTTGCAGTAAACTATTCATTCATTTGACGTAAATTGCACTGCATCAAAATATTCAAAGAATTTAAAATAAATATTCCAATACTGGAGTCAAACATTCCTGGTATTTCCTTACAGTTTTGCGTTGTTTGCTAGCCGGTGCTGAAGCATCACTAGCACTGCTCAATACACTGCAATTGGCACTATTGGCACTAGCGCTAGGATCATTAAAACCTTCACTGTTGGCAACTTCATCTTGTGCTGTGCTGCTTGACACATTTGCCTAATTTTTCCTCCCAATATTCCCTGTTGGGGGGCCAGGATTGTGATGATTTGGCACCATTTTTTGTTCCCCCCACTCATCACAGCAGTTGGTCAATGCAGGCTTAATATCGCATATGACTTATAGCTAATTCTCCAAAGAAGAGGCTAGCATAGTAAACATCTCACACACACACACACAAACCATACGTACAGAAAGATTAAAGCCTAGTTTAATTTTAATTCGATGACTTGGAAATCTTGTGGCTTATGTGTTTAGTGTGTATGGGTGTAAATGCTAATATATTTTTTAGCGATTGCTTCAACTTTTAAAAAATGAATAAAAAATGTCTGTGGTACTCCGCGTACCACTATATGGTACACGTACCACAGATTGAGAACCACTGGCCTATGGTGTTGTAATGTGGTATAATATTCCTGGTTTTGAGAACGGAATGTAATTGAATGACCATCAATGGAGACCTCCATGATGTTAATTCATCACATTTAGGCTGTTGTTGTAGTTGTTACTATAAACACATTTTAATGTCCGAGGCTTTGGCTTTAGTAAATGTTGCATGATCATTCATACTGTATATTCAACTAAATTGTATCATTCCAAGTAAACGTGAGCATTCAATCATTGGACTTATAATCTGATATTTTCTGTTCAGATCAATGAGTTTGTGGATGCCAGGGACCTGAACATGGGGGCATGGTTCGAGGCCCAGATACTGAAAGTTACCAAGGGACCAGAGATGACCACAGAGAAGGGAGAGCAGAGCCAACCAACAGACGAAGACGTGCGTTACCATGTCAAATACGAAGAGTAAGCTGCATCTGTGTTCTTGACATTGATATTAGAAATGGGAATGTTTTGATAGTGAGTCATTGGTAGATGTACCTGGGATTGTGTTAAGTGGACATCTGTTTTAATGATCTTTTGTTTGTGGGGATAAAATGACTTCCCCTATGGTTGCTTGTGCATGTTCAGATTTTACTTTCAATTGTTCTATATCCATACTATGGTTCAGGGATGGGCATTTGATAACATTTTCTTAGTCGATCGTTTACTAAGAAAATTAACAATCGACTATCGATTAATCATTAATGTTTTTAGATCTTTCTTACAAGAAGAACAACTTGTGCATTTTAGCTGAACCTTCGGTTAGGCATACGATGTATGCGCTGCGGTGCTCTAAAGCAGCGGAACCTGTAGCTGTGAGTTGGCATTATTAAACAGAGACCCTCGTTTGTTCCAAAAAAGAAACATGGTAAACAATTACTTAACCAAAAACATAATACTTGGATCTGACAGGTTTTGTCAAAGTGTAACTCAAAACTAGCCAAGGCTCTGAGTCAAGAGGTTGAAAGCGATAATCCTACCTAACAATTTATTAGGCTACTTAACAAAGCCTCATAAAAAATATCTACTGGTAGTAACTCACGCGACCGCAACCTGGTGACCGTCAGTCCAGCCGCAGAAAACACCTGCTCTGAGGGGAATGACATTGCCCAGCCCTTTACTGATCACTTTCCACCAGTAACACTACGCAGCCCGCATTAGTTTAATCTGTAATAAATTTACGTGATTGACGAGTTCTTAACAATCAATAATCGATGGTCGGTTACTCATGCCCATCCCTATATGGTACCCCTTAAAAGAAAATGCATTCAGTCATTGGTGTCAGTGGAAGTAAAGTGTCTACAATGTCAGCCCAAATCTGTAACTTACAAAGATGACTTTACTCTAATGCCTCAGCTACCCAGAAAATGAAGTGGTTCAGCTTTTGGCCAAGGACATCCGCCCACGTGCCCGCACAGTCTACCAGTGGCATCAGCTGGAGGCCGGCATGGTCGTCATGGTGAACTACAATCCCGATGAGCCGAAGGAGCGCGGTTACTGGTACGACGCCGAGGTCCAGAAGAAGAGGGAGACGCGGACCGCACATGAGATCCATGCTAAAATCTTGCTTGGGTAAGGGGCTTCATGGCTTTTTTTACTTCAAAAGAAAATGGTACAGTTGTAACAAGAGGAAATCAAGCTTTTTCTTCATTATTAGAATTCAAGCTGAAACCATTTCTTTTCTCTGGAAACCTTTTCAGATGGTGAGTTTAATTGACCATTGAGACCTATCAAGATTAGTGCAGTGCCTGAATTTTGTATAGGTTTAGTTAACATCTTTTTCAAAATACCCCAGGGATGAAATACGGCACTGAGACATTCAGCCATATATACTTGGCGTCACCAGTTGAGTTGTCACCATACTATATACCATACATACTATATTGAGTTTACTTTATGTCTGAGGTGAGGAGTAGACGTCATTAATGTTACGGTGTGGGGTGCAGTTCATATAACGCAGTACTCCGTCAGTAAAAGGTCAAGTAAAGTGCTAAAGTATCTCAAAGTTACCAAGGGGGATGACTAAGTTGTTTTTGATCGAACATTTAATTAATTAGGCAACATTTCTTTTCAGAGATGCTGGCGACTCCCTGAATGACTGCCGCATCATGTTCCTGACGGAGATTTACAAAATTGAAGAAGCTGGGGCCCTCGACAACTCTGCTCCAGGTTCAGAAAGCCCTCTGAAAAGTAAGGATTTGTCTTTGGGGAAACTTGTTATGACATTTACTTTTGAGTCGCTTTGGACTAAAGAGTCTGCTAAATGTAATGTAAATGTAAACATGAGATGGCTCTGGAGTGTTTGTGCTGATTCTCCTTGGATCTCCCTGGTTCTTCAGGGTCAAACGGGCCAGAGTGCAAGCACTGCAAGGACAACCCTAAGAAGAACTGCCGCTGGTGCAACTGTCATGTGTGTGGCATCAAGCAGGATCCAGACAAGCAGCTGCTGTGTGATGAGTGTGACATGGCCTTTCACATGTACTGCCTGGACCCCCCGCTCACGTCCATCCCTGATGACGAGGACTGGTGAGTTGGCTCTTTCAACAATAAAACATACAATTGAAGAATCTTCCAGTGCGTGTCATGCAGTTAACTCTGAAATGGTTGCTGATGAAGTAGCACATCACAGACCCACATTCAATGGCAAGGAATAACTTTCAACTTTGAAAAGGAACAAAGGGGGATTGATTCTTCATCTACAATGTTCATATTTACCTTTTTTGTAGTCAGGGTGCATGAATTGATATATAATGGTATATAAAATGATTGTATTTTATATATTATAGCTATAGTATTTTATAGCTACTGCCCTGTTTCAGGTATTGTCCTGGTTGCCGCAATGATGCCAGCGAGGTGGTGTTGGCTGGTGAGAAGCTGAAGGAGAGCAAGAAGAAGTCCAAAATGGCGTCTGCCAGCTCTTCCAGCCAAAGAGACTGGGGAAAAGTGAGTTTCCTTGACATATTTACTGTTAAAACATGATGACCTTACGCCAAGTCTGATATAAATATGAATCAAACTGATTTCTTTTCTCATTATTTTCAGGGTATGGCATGTGTGGGTCGCACTAAACAATGCACCATCGTGCCTTCCAACCACTATGGCCCAGTCCCTGGTGTCCCTGTTGGATCTCAGTGGAAGTTCAGGGTGCAGGTCAGTCACTTCCACCCTTGTAGCAAGTGGCAGCAATTACAATGGAGGAAGAAGGAAGTATTTCTTCTAAAGGCAGTTTTATACAATAGACAGCAATTTTTTATATCATCGCACGATAGCTTTTTCACTTCCTTTAATGTGTACCATTTCACTTGTCATTAAAGTTACTCCTATGTGTCCCCACAGCTGAAGCCATTTAACTTGCATCTGTTTGACAAAGTGCTCATTTTGTGCTTTCAATGTATTTTCCCTGTATGTCAAGGTGAGTGAGTCGGGTGCCCACCGGCCACATGTTGCTGGTATCCATGGAAGAAGCAATGATGGTGCTTACTCTCTGGTCCTAGCAGGAGGCTATGAGGATGATGTGGTATGTTAAGATCGCATGGTTATTACTAGAATATTCTG
Source organism: Enchelyopus cimbrius (assembly GCA_027122795.1). Classification (NCBI taxonomy): domain Eukaryota; kingdom Metazoa; phylum Chordata; class Actinopteri; order Gadiformes; family Gaidropsaridae; genus Enchelyopus; species Enchelyopus cimbrius. The sequence continues at coordinate 4,353,014 of JAOPJJ010000016.1, forward strand.
AATATTACTACTAGAATATTATGTGAATTATACCATTCAGAAGGGTGTGCTGGTTTGACTTCAACCTCTGCTGCTGATTCTCAGCCAAATTGTTCTGCGTTGGAATACCGGTATTTTAATATGTATACTGAGATTTGATATATTGTAGAGAAGGCACGCAGGTTCTGATGATCTATGTTCTTGTTCCAGGATGATGGTAATGAGTTCACTTACACTGGATCTGGAGGACGGGATCTGTCTGGCAACAAGAGGACCGCTGAACAATCATGTGACCAGAAACTCACCAACATGAACAGGTCTGCAGAGTTGCTGTTTGCTGTAGCCGTAGACTGGGCTGCTATAGCTATTAGTAAGGCAAGCCTGTATTTCTTTAGCCACATGCATGGTTTCTATAGTCCTTGGAACAAATTCTTCAGCTGCTACATAGTTGTCATTTGGTAGTTCTTTGTCCTTAATCTTAAAATGTTTTTGTTTCGGTTTCGTAACCAGGGCACTGGCTCTGAACTGCAACACTCCCGTGAACGATAAGGACGGGGCTGAAGCAAAGAACTGGAAGGCTGGCAGGTCCGTCCGAGTTATTCGTAGTTCAAAGGGTCGCAAACACAGCAAATATAGCCCAGAGGACGGCAACCGTTATGATGGCATCTACAAGGTAAGCGGTGTTGTTGGTGCCTCAAGGGTACACGTTGAACTGTTGCTCATGTCATGTTGTTCTGATTGGGTCCGAGGTATTGTTGGTGACTTCATATCTTTTAATTTTGTTCAAAATTGAGTTCTTTGAATGACCTCAAAGGTGTGTGTTGTATAATGCTATATTATACAATGTGTAAATAGTACTTCTTTAAAGGTGGGGTATGGAGTTCTCTTTTTTGGCAATTTTTGCTAAATTTGTTGAAATCCTTATCATATTCCACTTACAGCCACTGAGTTGGAAGCACTGAAATGGAAATTAACCAAGTCAATCATCTGTGGAACGGGCAGGGCTTGAAATACTCCAGCCAATCATTTTGAAGCCACCGAATGGTATTGGACAGGAAGCACATCAATCAAACGGTCGTACTGCATTCCCCCATGCGTGACCCCTTCGTGCACCTATGCTACGCTAGGCTGGCTGGCTGGCTCTCGCACATCTGTGTTTCGTACATGATGTTCTTGGAATGGGTTAAGTCAGAGTCAACGTTGAAGGAAAGAGGGTAGGACCGTTTGAGTGTTTTGCGAATCCCATACCCCACCTTTAATTTGACCGTATGTTCTTTCAAAACGTATTGAGCTGTGTTTGAAGCTCTATGGGAACCCTGACCTTGGTGTCATCCCTATTTTAAAGTTTTGTTGGCTATCTACCTACTCCTCAAACTTGGTGTCTCCTACATAACATGACATGTTAAGATATAGGAGGCAGAACATGTGCGTCCTCGTGGTTCATTTGAAGTCATGACCTGGGTTTTGTTACCATTAGGTAGTGAAATACTGGCCGGAGAAGGGAAAGTCTGGTTTCCTTGTGTGGAGGTACCTCCTGAAGAGGGATGATGACGAGCCAGCCCCCTGGACCAGAGATGGCAAGGAGCGCATCAAGAAGCTGGGGCTGACCATGCAGGTGAGGACACATGATTGGATCATGCTTGAGATGGATACGGGTAGATGGCAGGGGTTCAAACAAACTTTTTTCGCCAACGTCCCGAAAACGTCCCCAAAAACATTTTGAACCGTCACGAATCGTCCAGAATTTTCCCAAAAATCTTTTTAAAATGTTGAGTTGTTACTTACTGATAATATAATAAAAACACACTACATTGTGTTGACAAAAACATTTATTAATTTCCAGACTCAGACTGCCCCTCTTTAGGCTTCAGCAAGCGCAACATTGTCGAGTACCGTAATTTCCGGACTATAGGCCGCACCCACTAACTTTTCCCGGAAAGATAAAGTTGTACATATATAAGCCACATTTGTCTATAAGCCGCAGGTGTCCGCGTTGTAACATGAGATATTTACACAGAAAGATGTTGCACAGAAAGATATTTTTGTACTTTAATTAAGTAGTACAATTATCATTCACAAATACGTACTGTAAAAAAAATTTCTGAACACTTGCCAACCATTTTTCTAAACGCTTTGACCTAATCAGGGTCGTGGAGGGGGGGCTGCAGCCTATCCCAGCTGATCGCTATCAGCTTGCTTTCGGTAGCGATTGTATTTGCTTTCATTCGGATCTGCACGTACACCTCGGCCGTCTGCTCTGTGTTCACCCATTCTTCAAGAAAGTTATCAAGTTCGGGCTGTCTGCTTTGCCAAGCTTGGGAGCAGCAGCTCTTTGACAGCCAGATTGATCGCCTTTAACTTGAAAGCTGCATCATGCATGCATTTCTTGGCGTGTTTCCAATGAGGACGGTGTGTGCGTGAAGCCCAAAATGACTGATCTGAAGCAGTGCTAGGGCAGCAGCCTGCAACATTGCTGCAAGCAGTCTCTGCGTTTCACATTTACCTTTTCACACAAGTCTTTCCCACCAACCGCGTACCCGTTCTGGTTCGCAGAAAAAGTTGAAAACTTAAACATAAAAAATTAAGTCGGTGCCCACAAAATTATCTTCATCCCGAGGTCGACCCGAGAGAGAATATTGATCCTCCTGATGACGATTATTTACGTCCCCGGGACGTCGTTAGTTTTAATCCCTGGTAGATAGAATCAACCAATGCATGACCGTCGAAGCAGTTATGGCCCTTAAATATACCCTTATTCAATCTTTTTTTTGTTGTTGGTCACTTCCCCATGCATTGAATGAATGGCTATTGGTTCCTCCAAGACAGTGACTGACTAAAGCAGATTATTCTGCAGGCTATATATGTTTTGATTTGCATATACAGTTTAAAGGCAATTTTCAAGTTTGTGCAAATGAAATCAATGAGCCAAAAGAGGTTGTGTTCCCCCGCCCATCCACAGTATCCAGAAGGCTATCTTGAGACCCAGGCAGCCAAGGAAAAGGAGAAGGAAAACAAGAGCGAGCCCGAAGAGGAGACCCCCACCAAGGGCAAGAGGAAAAGAAAATCTCAGGGTACAGGTGAGTTCAGCGAGATTAGAACCATTATTTACCTTTTGCAGATATGAACTACCTTTATTGGGGATATTTGAATACTGGGCATTTTTGGCAAAGCACAGTAGCCAACAGTTAGTGAGTGGAACGAGAGCGAGTGAGTAGTGGATGGATTTCTGTTGGAGCGTGGAGCGCTTTTCAATTTAGAGACCGGAGATGCCGCTCTGTTCCGCTCCAATTTCGCTCCGATACCGCTCACACGGCGAGTCTGAGGCATGCCCAAATCTGCCCAGAATAGAATCCAACAATAGAAGAGGGCACAGCTTCCTTGGTATCGTGGCCAGTTTTATTGTTTGGACGTTTCGGGGACACGCCGTTATATTCGTCTTGTGTAACAGAATTACGTGAATGATTCCAGGGTAACTTTTTTTTACAATAGTGCTACTTTCTGATTGTCTATTGTGCACGTTCTCTTATTTCGATCAGCTGGTATGTGGCAGGCTCAACTGAGAACTCCAGGCAAGACTTGCAGCTGATTCCTGCCGGTTCCATCGTGAGGGCGTCCCGCCAGAGAATTATTGATTGTTGCAGCATATTTTTCTGTGTGAGAAATACAATGTGTGGCGGGAGATTGTGACGAAATACCTAAAAGAGTGACCGTCACGCTCAATGCATGACACTTTACAGAGCACTTTATTTACCTAAAGTACGAAAGTGTCCTGCAATATTGGCATATATAAGCCATTAATCCTACGGATGTGTGTGTTCACGTTGCCAAGCTTGTTCGCTGTTGCACTTTATCTTTTAAAATACTTTTTCTATGAGTTAAACATATTGCCATTGCTCTAGTTTCTTTAGTATTTAAGTTTTCCGTTTAAGGTCGGTGGCAATTCGTAGTAGATCATTCTTCCTTTTTTCAAATTGGAGCAAGTGTGGGGCGATTTCACTCGCCTGGCCGTTACCAGCCTTTGACTTTGATTCTCTCCCGTTATTCAGTCTGGGACACCGTCATTGGATTTAGATTTCTGTCATGGGCGGAGGCTTGTGTGAAGTTTAACATCATTGGAGTTCCAATCAGCAACGTTTGATAATGACGTGTGTGATGTGCCGGAGGTAGGAAGCCTCTGCGTTCACAGTAGGAAACAAATCGCTAGCTACCTGTTCTGAGATCGTAGTGGCCATGAAGATTCAAGATCATGGATGTGAACGACGTGTGCCGATGTTGCAAAGCTATCCTGAGAGTAGAGGGGAAAAAACGGCATTCCAAACTCTTATTTGACAAAAACCACCTGATCGGGATTTGGCAGCGCTCAGCTCTGCTCACGAGCTCAGGTGGCCAACCATACCCCCTGTTGAGCTAAAGCCTTAGAAAAGGCTTTAGCTCAACAGTTAAAAGCTAATTAACATAACAGTCATTGGACTCCAATGGAATGGTGTTTTACAATTCAGTTTTTTAATGGCTTACAACATTTGCGACTTTAACATTGCAAGTTCTTAGATTTCTAACATATTGAATACTTGATGTTTCTGCTAGACTCCGCCAAGTCCTCCCCAGCCAAAGGAACCCCTAAGAAGATGAAGGTGGAGGTTTACAAGCTAACCGGGGAGCAGAAGTCCCTGATTAAGGAGGACGAGGCCAACAAGAAGATCTGGATCGAGGCCAAGCAGTCACTGGCGCTTGGACCAGTAAGAATTCATACCTTTATAGTCACCCACCTGACTTGATGCTGCACCGATATTGACTTGTCATCATTTATATTTACAGGCTCCGTTTTCAGCTATCAAATTCTGTTATCATTGACGGTTGTGTGTATTCTCAGATGGGAAAGTAGAATCTCCTGACTGTATGAATAAAGACAACTTTATATATAGGTGTTGGAACATTTGTTTATATTGTAATTCATACACACAACCACGCATATGTAACAATGTGGGATGTCTTTTTCTGTAGAAGTTCCTGAGCAAGGTTGAAGAAATGTTCTTGTGCATCTGCTGTCAGGAGGTTGTCTACCAGCCCGTCACAACAGAGTGCCAACACAACGTCTGCAAGGTAAAATCTGCTGCTATTTCACGGACACCATGTTATCCTACGATCTGCTGCCCATGAAAATTATGAGCAGATCTGTAACTATGGGATAATGTTGAGGTAATGGACAATGCCAAAGTTTCATTGTAAAATTAATTCACTCTGATTTGACATTTTGTGGCATTTTTTATTGTTCTGCCCAGAATAAATGCTTTCATCAGTTTGCAAAATGGTTTTCCCATTATTGACCTAGCATAGGGTTTCTCAACGGGGGCCGTACCATCCCCTTGGGGTGTTCGTACAACCTAGGGGGCACTGGGAACCTGAGTTTGTGGGGTTTTTTACATTGTAAACTTTCATAGTTTTCAAATATTTTTGGTGCAAAAATAGGCTACCTGAAATAAATAGGCTATTTTCATTTATTGTTTCTAACCCCTCTACCGTCTTAGCTACATGTGAGTGTTATCTCTATGCTCAGTGGTCATACAGCGCAGTTCGGCTCTGCACACACACGGTTTGCGGGTTAATAGCCTGTTTTCCTCTTTCCGCTCGCTGTTGTTCGGTTCCTGCTACTCTGAGCGTAGTCTCCAGGAAAAGACCGTTGCTATTCAAATACGAAACATATCCTGATGCGCGCTATCTGTTACGTGATTGGTTTGATGGCTAACTTTTTCAGCTGATTATTCACACAATGTGCATATATGTTGTTCACGTGATGTGCAGATGATTTTTGTCTATGAGAAAAATTACTCGTCTTATTGCGTACATTTAATTTTCCTATTGATAAAAAAAAAGTATAATTAGGCATGTGCATTTTCTGAAGAAAATGCTAGGTATTCAGAGTCCACGCACCGCCTACCTCAGGCACCGCCTACCACACGCACCGCCCACCACACGCACCGCCCACCACACACACCGCCCACTAAACGCACCGCCCACTAAACGCAGCGCCCAAACACACACGCGTAGGTGCACACACACACACATACACACACACACGCACGCACACACATGCTGACACACACATAGGAACACACGCAAGCAAACACAGACGCATAGTCACACATTCATTAAGGCAGACTCCTAGTGCCCCTCGCACTGCCTACCACACACACACCAGCCACCCCACACACCAGCCACCACACTCACTGCCAACTACACACACTGCCTAGACACACACGCGCACACACACGGCATAGAGAAACAAACACACACACATGCACAGACAGACTGACACACACATAGGAACACACAGTGGAGCATAGGCAAACATAGATGCATAGAGAGACATATTCATTAAGGCATACACCCTATTAATAGCGGAGGACATTCATGGGAATTTTGGCAGCCCCTAGTGGCGTTGTGGTGTGTTATGCTTTACAATTAAGAGTAATTGCTTCAGAAGCAAATACTTAAATTGAGACTGTGACCTCATGGAATGAGCCATTACCACACAACTTTGCACACACATTGAGGGAGGGACCCTCTGTGTGTGGCAAGTTTCAGGTTTGCACCACCTTCCTAAGCGGACTTGTGGTCGTTTTTGTGAATTAGCGGTTAGCTTAGCATAACTTCAAATTGACCCTGCAAGGGAATGAATGTGAATGATTGAAATGTGCATTTGCATTCCTTATAAGTCGGCCATTTTGTTACTTTTGTCACTGTTGTTCATAGAGCATGTTTGCCAAATTGTGGCCCTCAATGTTATTTGGTTTCTGAGGAAATGTTTGTTTTATATTTTCATAAATGTTCACTGTACAGAAAAATAATTCCAGGCGGACATTATGTCCCAAGAGGATAATCAGGGGGGCGGGGCTGACGTTGACCGAATGTTACAGCGGCCCCCCTGCAGGCCAATCGGCGAAAGACGCTAATATAATCTAAGTGTCCGGGCTGACTACTGATCCCCCCAATTTGAAAACCTTTCACCGGTGTGTTGCGGAGATATAGGCCATCAAAATTAAAAATCGGAATAATACCCATCCAAGGCAATAACAATAGGTATCCACAGATACTCTATGAATACCTAATAATAACTACATTACAACTAGGGGTGTGAATCTCATGTAAAAGATGATACGATTCGTATTTAGATGCATGGTCACGATACGATTCAAGAAAATCTATAAATGTATAGATTTAGCAGGTTCCTAACGGTGAAATATGTTTTTCTTCCAGGAATGTTTACAGAGATCTTTCAGGGCCGACGTGTACACCTGCCCGGCCTGCCGACATGACCTGGGCAAGAACTACGCCATGAACATCAACAATCCACTGCAGGTCATTTTGAATCAGTTCTTCCCCGGATACAGCAGTGGACGATGACTACACCCTCCCTCTGCTCCAGGAGGATGCGCAATGAACTGAAAAAGGGGAGACTTTCAGTAGAGGCAACAAAGAATCATTTTTCTCTTAATATATATTTTTTACATGAACCTATAAGTAATTTTGGTGGATTTTATTGCCATCTCCAGTTAATTCTATTTCCAGGTTTTTTGGCAGCTTTGATATTGAGTGTGGTTACCTTTTTATTGAAACTGCATTTGAAACTTTTGTACATGTAATCCTAGTCCGTTACAGATGCCTTTTTTTTAACCTCACATGCTTGGCATTATGTCTCATAAACAATAACAAATGCACCTCCTAATGTTTGCCATAATGTAACTAATGGTTGCAGTACAACAAAGTTCCTCTACTTGTTAACCACACTCCCTCAGACATCCTCTCTAGCAAGTCCAGGTGGTGGACCAAATGTGACTTTTTTTGACCAGGTGAATTTTTGTACAGCTTTTTTTTATTTTATTATGCTGCTCCCTAGCCGTTTACCCTGTCGACCGTTCCGTTTGACGCGTCTTGACACCTGATTTTGCAATCAGTTTTTAAAAAATTTATTAAAGGATTGCATTGTTTTTCGTCTGCTCATTAGTCCAGGTGTTGGGGATTTTTTTCTTCACCAGTATTTATTCTGCTATGCCGTGTCATGTTTTCATTTTTATGTTCAAAAGATCACGGTTGCTAGACAGCATTCCTAAAGTCCAATTTATTTGTGTGTTCAATTCTTGTGGTGAATTATACTGCTAGCTTCCTATACAGTTCTGATTTAGGCCGATAAACCAGTTTGCAAAATTTTTCCAACGGTCCCAACCATAGATTTAGAGTATATTTTTATTCAAATTTAATGACCGCATACCTTTCCATTTTGTTATCCGTGAACTTTGATGCGATTAACCCAAATGTATTTGAAAACACTGTCCAAATGCCATTTAGACATTTAGCATAATCTTATATTTCTATAATCAATTTATTGGTCCTTCACAATGTTTATACCTTGTTTTAGAATAATTATAGCATTTGAGGATTTGTTGAAAAATGTGCATGCATTTGATTACTGAACAAAAATGTTGATTACCACTCTAGAGTACTGTTATCCCACTGTGTATCTCTCCCTTCATGCATTTGCCTCATCTGACAAAGGGCTAGAGTCTGACCACGATCAAAGATTTAAAATGCTTAATGAAGAGGGAATTTTTATGTCCAACTTGTCCTCAAAGTCAAATGTCTTTGAATATAGTTGCTGAATATAAATCTATAATTCTGAATTTGTGTTGTCGGTTGGAGGAGAAATGTGTTGTTTTTGGGTCCCTGGAGTATTATTCTTTTTTAAATGTTATTCTTAACCTAATTGGGGAATAGCAAAGTCACAGGAACCCTAATGAAATGTCGGATGCAATATAGTTTAAAAATACTGAAATGATTTGCTGAAATGACTTCATTATTTCCTTTTTGATCAGTCCTGGTTCTGATTAGTTAAATTTCAAACTTGATTGATAACCAGGCACAGGGAAGCAACTGCCAGGTTCTTATTGCTCAGCAGCAAAGTACAATGTACCACCGGTGTGCCCCCATATCAATGCTGGTTTCAACAGTTATATCAACAGTTTGTTTTTAATATTGGAGTTTGTCGGGTTGAGTATAATGCACTTAGGGGACCCATGAGCGGAGAATTGAGGCTAGATGCTGCAGAGAATGGGAATACCTCAAATATTTACAAGAAATTGCATTGACTGGAAACTGTATATTTTTTATTGTATATTTTTTTGTTCCACTTTTAGTTTTGATATATAGGTTTAGAATGCTTTCTACTTTGGAATTGTTTGGTGCAAAATGTAAACACGTTCAGTATTTTATACAATAAAACTGAATAAATAGATGTGTTAACTTTTTTCTGGTATTAGGTAATTGTTATAGTAATTGATAGTACATAGCATTCGTTATACAGTCTTTTCTGTGTTCTGCCGTGTGAACATATTGCATACCACGTTATTATTTCATAGTATATATTGTTTCGCCAATCAAGACATAGGATATATATATATGCAAATATAGTTTACGTGCACGACTTGAATAAAGTTGCATAGCAATTGAATGGCTAAGTATGTTTGTTATTGGTTCATCCGATGGGCCATCAACGGCATATTAACAGTATGGATATCTATGACATCATCATAGATATCGACGAGCCAATGGCGGAGTTATATTTCCTAAGTGGGCGTGGCGTGTTCCCGACGGAAGCGCTAGCTAGCTATGCTAAAAGATAATCGATCCTAGGAGATTTTAACAAAACGAAAGCAAATTGATCGGGTTTACGCAGGAAACATCCAACTGCAGGAGGTAATGTTACCGCCTGCATTGACAATTGACTTGAATCTCCGTTTAAGCCGTGTTGTCGCTGTGTAAAATACTGTCGTCACCATGTTTTGTTGACTTTAATATTGCATATAAATGTTCAGCTAGCTAGGTGGCTAAAGTTAGCTTGCGTTCATAACGATAAGATGCTCGTACTTTCGTTAACGCAAGGTGCATTTGGCCTTTTGTGAACACAACATACATATGAATTGTATGCGCACAAACACACCGCGTTGTTGCTTAAAATCGTATTAAGACCAATATGAAGAACATTGCTCATGTATGGCAGCACTGCTAATGTGCGGCATCAGACCTCCAGAAGCCAAGGGACGGCGACAGACCAGCAAACCTTTGAGTGGTTCAGTGCGTTGTTGGCACAAAGCTCGGGTTTGTTCGAGGATATGTTTAGAAACCTAACGAGTGAGGGAAGCAGCGTGGAGGCCTCGTACCGACTATTCGACTGGGGGTGGGGGGGCATCTTAGTTATGTGTCGTTTTTGCTAGATTTGACTTGTTTGTTATTGTTATGTGCTTACATTTTGCATAGTTGAATTATTTAATCCACTCATTTTCGTATTTTACTACAACCGTTTGTATGCATATCACCATAATGATGCACAACAATACCCCGTTGTCAGCCAGGTACATGTATGATTACAAATATCTTATTTTTTACTCTGCCAAACACTACGTCGTCACGAAACATCCATACAATTATTTTCTAAATTACGTTTAAAAACTACGAATCCCTATAAGTTATACTTTACAAACAGGCGATTTTCTTCGCTTTCAACTCATTAGTTCCCAATATTAATCATTGCCCTCTGTGCGGTGTCAATACATTTTAATGTCATTATTTTTCTTTTATGGGAATGGGATTAGAATACGCACTGCTCATTCCTTACATGTGTAGAACCGCAGCCAAGCAGCGTGACCAGAGAGAACCATTTACTTGCCTTGTTCACGTGACGTGTCAATTTTGCATTTTAGTTTTTCACTCTAAAATTCTCTTTACAATTCAGGCACCCCGCTAGAGCACACAACGAATTCTAAGTAATAACACGTCTAATCAAATCGACATGCTTATAAGTATAACATGTTGCCTCATATGTATCTGCATAACTATGGATTCATACTAACCATAAGATGTCAGTATTGAGCAGTCGATGGACACGTTAGATTTGTTTACGTCTCCATATAGATTTTAAAAACGAGTAAAACAAATCTGAACACATTGCTTGTATTACTTCTGTTTTAAAAGTATGCCCAAATAGCACTGGTCCTGTCTAGCTCGACTGGTAGAGCATTGCATTAACACTGCAAGGCATATGATTTCATGAGATTGATGCACTTCGCATTCTTGCTTCACCTACTTTGATTACACTCGAGGAAAGTTAAGAAAAGAGTGTCATAGCTTTGTGTCATCTTGTGGGAAATGTTAACCAGAATCTTTAACCAGAATGTTATGAATACGTCTGAATTAATGACAAATCATATAACAAGTAGTTCCGACCGAGGAATCTGATTGGTCGACGAGACATTTTGACCGTGCTCAAATCAGCATTACAGCACGCCTGACTCATTACTCAAAACATTACTCTGCCAAATCTGTGGCAACATCGATAATAAGAAGATAAAAATGAAACGCGTCCGAGTTAAAGTGTATATGACAGGTTAAATCTTTCAACAACCAATGTCAATATTTCAATAACCACTGTGTACATAATTCACCCAAGAAATATTGATTATAAAAAAAAATCTCAAAATAAAGGCCAACAACTTTTACAGCAGTTTTTGTAACGGCACCATATTTTGTTATTTTGTTGAGTGGTGACGTCATAAGCGGCAGTCGCCCCTCGCTGCCGTTGCATCCTTGC
>JAOPJJ010000016.1:4372553-4386348 GCA_027122795.1 Enchelyopus cimbrius
GCAACTCTCACGCATTGGCTGTGAGACACATGCACGCAATTATATTGTTAATGGCAATTATTTCAGAGACAATTAATCGTACATCAATATTTAGAATTGTTGCAACCATATGTGCCCTTTTCACAGTTATGTGGTTTATTATAATTACTGATACAAAAGGAATATTATGGTACTTTTACACTCGATTTTATTTATCCTTTCTTAAGGCTTCGCTGCCACCACCACAGGACTCTGTCATGGCCAAAGACGCGCCGCCAGACGTTCCCATGGATTCGCCTTCAGACCCATCAATGGCTCTGCTGATGGAGTCCACCACAGTCACACACAAAGATACATCAACTGATAGTGGGACCAGGCCCATGGATCCACCAATGGAACAAACTACCACAGCCAAAGAAACACCAATGAATCCAATGGTCACTCCCACATGTCCATCAACTGATCCTGTGGCACGGCCAATGGATCCACCAATGGAACCCACAGCCATACATACAACAATGAATCCCATAGCCACACCCATTAATCCATCAATCCATCTTGTGACCAGGCTAAAAGATCCAAGGATGGAACCCACTTCCACATCCATTGATCTCCTAATGAATCCCCTAGACACACCCATGGATAAACCACTGAAACCAAGGGCTTCACCTTTGAACCCATCACTGGAAACTCTTACAGGAACGTCTATGGAAACAGCCATTGACAGGCCGATGGAGGCTGCTGATGACCTCCCACCCACTCAGGCCACCCCTCCTCCCTCCCCTAATTCAACACTCATCCAAGCCCAGGACGGTGCACCATCCCAGCGAGTGACTTTGCAAGATACGACCCCTGACCTCGCGCCCCCACTTAATGCTACCCCCAACCGGACCTCTGTCCAGCCCAACGACCCACATTTCATTGGAGAACCAGGATCGGTCCCTGAACCGCCACCTTTCCCCCCATCCCCTCAGCCGGCCCCCGCAGCCAGCGCTCAAAACCCCAGCTGTAAGATCATGACCTTTCGACCCACCATGGAGGAGTTCAAGGACTTCAAAAAATATGTTGTGTACATGGAGACCCAGGGAGCTCATCGTGCAGGCCTGGCGAAGGTATAGTTGCCCCACCCCGCTCACATGCATGGAGCGTTCACAAACACATTTAGCAATAGATATAGCAATATTTAGACATAGAAACTATATTTCTCCATGTGGTTTGAGGACACCTTTTGTACTGCAACACAAAAATCACTCGGGCACTCATTACAGCACTCGGTATAAAATTTAGTTTTTTGACCGGTCTGGCATTGTACTGTTTGGAATGGTATTTAACCTTTTATAAATATACCAGGATATATACACTTTTTTTAAAATGGTAATACATTTTACAATTATGGCACCTATGAACTTTAATACTCTGACTACTATACAATCACATGGGTTACACCACACTTCAAAACCTTTCGTCGTCTTGTGTGAAACCACACACCAAATGCAAATCCCCTAAATGCAAATTTTGCTCTCCTAAGGTGATCCCTCCTGAGGGCTGGAAGCCACGCAGGTGTTATGACACCATTGAAGACATGGTGATTCCCGCCCCCATCATGCAGGTGGTGACAGGCCAGTCAGGCCTCTTTACCCAGTACAACATCCAGAAGAAGTCCATGACTGTCAGCGAGTACCGGAAGCTGGCCAACAGCAACAAGTGAGCAATTACGCTCGGTGTAGTGTCCCTCAGTTCATCAACAAGGGGTAGCAGAATTATGCTCGAGTCCTTTTATATTCTTTGAATCTCCTTCGATGGACATTTAAATATAGTAATCTAGCAGACACTTTTATCCAAAGTGATTACCAGGTGAGGCTGAAAACAAAAGCATGCAAGCCAAATTGACATGGGTGCAAATCTTATTGCTATCTACAAATACAGTTGCTATCTACAAATCTATTGCCACATCCATAGCAATGGGGAAGCTGTAAACAGTTCCTTCAGACAGATAAATCGCAGATTAGATCAACATTGCTACAACCTGCCAACCCGTATAACATCAGTTAACAATATATCTGGGCATTGAGCTCCCCTGAACTCGTAACAGGAGAACATGTATAAATATGTAGTCCCTTCAACTTCAACACTATCTCTATATACAAGTACATATATAGCACATATACATATATACATCTGTATCTGTTTAGGTACTGCACACCACGCCACAAGGACTTTGATGACCTGGAGAGGAAGTACTGGAAGAACTTGACGTTCGTCTCGCCCATTTATGGAGCTGACGTCAGCGGGTCTATCTATGATCCGGTAAGAACCGCTTATTTCACTGGTTCCCCTGTTGTTTTTCCAGCAAAATAATTCTTCATCCAAATAACTTAATAATAATTCCATATGATTGAGAACAATGTACTATTAATTGTTTTTAAGGGACATCCCTTGTATAGAAAAAAATGCTATACATTTAGTTTGGGGGACACATTTTCATCACACAGTTACCTTGGTTTTGACACCCTAACCACTACACTAGGTCCGCCCCAGTCTGACCCTGATGGTGTGTTGGTATTCTCCCACAGGATGTAGAGGAGTGGAATATCGGGCGTCTGAACACTCTGCTGGACATGGTTGAGCAGGAGTGTGGCATTGTGATCGAGGGGGTGAACACCCCCTACATGTACTTCGGCATGTGGAAGACCACCTTTGCCTGGCACACGGAGGATATGGACCTCTACAGCATCAACTACTTGCACTTCGGACAGTCCAAGTCCTGGTCAGTACCCGACTCCGGGGCCGTTGGACGTCCTTGCATTTACAATATTTGATGTGGAAGGACTGGGAACAATCAGCATAACATGCAAATTGGATTAACTACACAAATCAAGAGCGCTCCAAAATAGCAACTGGACAGAGTGCTTTAGGCATCACAAAGCCATGTTTGTAGATATTGGTTTCTGTTGTGAAACTTATTTATTGCATATTTTGAAAATAAAGAGGTAGAGGTAGAAAAGGGTGACACAAATTAAGTATTTACATTGAGTTATTTCACAATGATTTAATATAACGACTAAATTAGTTTTCATCCAAACATTCCACAATACCACACAATAGATCCTTAAAATGGGTGGCCCAAGTAGGACTCCTAACCCAAGTGTTAATGCGATGCTTTACCAATTAAAATACAGAGAAGGATTATAATTATCCTCTTTTGGAGGTTATTTTTTCAAACCACTCCGTATTCCACACTACTCTTATCTCTAGCAGTGACATTTGGTGATTTTACACCCAGCCATCTGGTAGACAGAAACTAAATGCACGTAAAGCGGTACATTTTTCAGCGGTGGCATCACGGTAGTAACTGACAAAATAAAGGCTTGTGTGGGTATATCCCCATCTTCATGTTTCTTTATAGAAAGGGCCCTATGTCCTGTTTTATATTCATCTCTCGTACTTAAATAACTGAGCCCCTCCCACCCCCACACATGTTCTTCAGCTCATTTAACTCTGTGCAGCCATTTGTGAAATTGGCACATACACACGCGCACAACCTCTCATCTTTCTAAACATTTATTTTTAGAAGGAGCAGGGCTCCAGACCGACCAATTTGGTCCCACGCACATTTTAAGTGTGACAAAAAACTGTGACATCGCACTGGCACACCTGATGCTCGTGTGGAAACATGCATTTCTTTCGCAAGCGCAGCATTCTCTGTGTTCTCCTGTGACCAAATTCACATGCAATGGTAGGATGATAGCGTGGTCTTTGCCTCTGATTGACTGTTGTCCTGTTTCACTGCTCTAAGTTGTGTGTGTTTAAAAAATGCGATGGACCTGAGCCGGCTGAGCGAACATGACTGGTTGAAACAATTTCCCTGGCTGAGGTATGACAAAAGACGGAACGCAATGCACTGCGTCTACTGTCAGGAGTGCGGTCAGAATATGGCCGGTAATGGTGCATTCGTAGGTGGATCAACATCGTTTCGTATTGAAATGTTAAAACAGCACATGTCCAAAAAGCATAAAACTGCATATGCCGCGTGTCGATAAAGTGGCTCCTCTCCCAGCTGAATTTCAGCGTCAGGCAGTATTAATTAGCTACTCTGAGGAATCCAAAATGATCCTAAAATGTAATGTTGCATACAACATTGCCAAGGATGAGTTGGGCTCCAGACTAATTAAAAAGTTTGTCTGGAGCCCTGAGTAGAATATCTTGGTGGTATAATGGTTGATTTCGTTATTCTGAATAGAGTAGGTTGCATATTTTTTGTTTGCTCAGTATTTGTGACGTGAGAGTCTGTTCAGGCACTTGCTGGTGAAAGGTTTGAGCTATCTGCAGTATTCTGATTTTCCACTGGAGGTCACCGTATCCACACGCAGTCATATATTTAGTAGAAAACGAAGACAAAATATATTTCCGCTCCAATTTGATGGTAACTCAACAACTTAAGTACAGGTAACCCTATATAGTATTTAATGATATGGACCATTAATGTATTCATATCCCATCCCAGAGGCTGGTGTAGTTTGATTATGCCCCTTTTTTAGACTGCAAATTGGTTATCAGGCTGCAGTGTTCTAGTTTTTCCTTTTTTCACCCCATCCATTTTTTTCAAATCTTAGACTTGTTGCTCATATGGGGACCCTATGCAGATTTATTTACACAAGCAGACTTCCGTGGGTTAGCATTTTGATTGACATGCAGGGTGACGGTGGTATAGCTCATGGCAATGTGAAGGAAATACACTTTTAATTAAATTTGACTTGTCCGGATCCTTGAATGACAATCAGAAATTGCGACTTGATCTGTTTTGTCCTTTTATGTCTGGCAGCATAAGGTTTACCTAAGTTGGCTAAGGAAAAATGGCAAAAAAGTTACTGATGAGTCAGTAAACACCCTCAATGGCATGTATTAGCCAACAGGTTACGTTTTAGAATTTTCCTCTGGCCATTACGCATGGATTAAAGTTCTCAGTGGCTACGGCGGATTTCCATCAGTCAAACTTCACAGAGGCGACTTATGAAGTCAATGTAGATTGAAGGAGAACAAGTGTTGGCTGATTTTTATTGACAGATTTGTTACACTCTATAGTCAATGGTATCATTAACAGCGTGTGTGCACCTGACCAATGACAGTGTAGTGACCCACACAGGTCGGGATCTAAACACGGAGTGGCGCTAACGTTTAGCTGCTTAGCTAGCAAGGACTTTTCGCGCTGCTACGTTATAACTTAATTTTTGAGTTAAGTCAACACGTGAGAACTCGCCTGACACGGAGAGTCTCCTGTTGTGTGCTACATGTGTGCAATAACAACTACAGTCTGGACTTTGTCTGGAGTGTATCTGTGTAAACAGCTTCATGCAGCGTCTCTCCGTCCCCTCTTGCACCGTGAGTTACCATGGTTACAGAAACGCCCTGAAACTTTATAATGACTTTTTTGATTAGTTTTGACTGTACACATTTATGAATGTAGCCTGATTGTAGCTCAATGCTGAAATCTTGTATTATAACATATACAACAAAGCCTCAGAGCTTCTTTGAGTATTAACAGTATGTTAGTGATGACAGGTGAAAACTCGCCATCAGACTGACAAGGCTGCAAAAGTTGCTGTTTGTATGATTTATACAGTTTGATTTCATAGATTGAAAATTACATTGAAAAGACAAAACATTTGAAGTGTAAATAGAACAGCTGTTCAGATCATCCTCCTGTAAAACACTGTGGGTCAAATATTTAAACTTGCATTAGAGAACATGGTGTGGGGTGAGGCTTATTTTTTTTAGCATATGTCAAGGCATGTGCCCTGTAACATGTTTCACAAATGGGGAATATGACTTGGCTACAGCTCGAATAATTTTTTCGGTCAAAATATTTTTTTTTGCTTAAATCCAAGCATTACGAGGTGAGTCGAACCGTGACTCACCTGGGGCGTTACACCCTTAGTACAATTTTTAACTAGTCCCATAATTTCTGTTCTGCTGTTGTAGAACACAGTGTTAGTAAACGGCAGTATCGTAAACCTACAACCTCTTTCCTGTTAGTTTGTCACCGTAGTTTGAGTAGTTTGAACAGTATGCCTCACAGTAATCACATATTGCACTATTCTTCAAAAGATCTAGGAGTTTGAGCAGGAGTTTCTTCGTTGGAGTTCTGACAACTTCTCTGCCAGGGTGAAGGGTGTAACTTCTGTGGCTCTCACCATGACACATGGGCCGGATGATAGTGGAACTAGCTTTCCTGTCAATGAAAGCAGTGTACAACATGACTCAAGATGATAACTGATGATGATCGTAATAACTATAATACATTTAGTATTTAAAGCAAATATTATGCCTAGTAAAATATAATCGTATGTATTCTTCAATAGTGTTCACTTTCCTGTACTGTAGTATTTCCCACTAAATGGTATGCAATTCATATACCATTGTTTTAAGAGGATATACAGCACTGGGTGCAGGCATGCTAATGTAAGTTGCAGGGGTTGTAAAATGCTCAACAACCACATTGTGCTTTGGGAGCTCAGATGCCCTGACTGTTGGAACGCACCCATTGAATAAGCTGCGACATAGTCACACTCTCTCTTGTGCGCTATGCTCTGTCTAGTCTACCTTCTCACTGACAACTCGTGATCTGAATAGGGATGTTAACCGATGACCGTTTAACCGATGGTTGACTGAATCAACGTTAACTGATCAATCTTGCCGCTTGTCGGTTAAAACAAAATTGGTGTCAGTGTGAACTTTGGAGTGTGTGTTGGTTTCACTTCACACAAAAACATGGTCAGATGAGGTGACTCATTGGAAGTTGGATGGACACCGCGTCTCTAGACATGTTTAATTTCTCCTCAAGCTGCTAGCAGCGGAGAATATGATCTCTAAATTATTATGGACAGTAGACTAAACACTATAAGACTACAGTTAGCCATCTCATTGCAAGATCTTTTTGTGTGAAGTGAAAGAAATTATCCCTCACACTCAATTTTTCATAACTCACCTGTGTGTACTTAATAAAGCAATAAAACATTTGGCACTAGGGGTTTATAGGGTTCTCGAGCTCACAACATTTGGGAAGACGGCAACATGAAGCGTGCAAAGAAAAGTAGTGTGTGGGAAGAATGAATGACACAGAGAATGACACAGATGTAAGTTGCAACTTGTTTGATACAGTGCTTAAGTACAGTAGTAGCACATCATCTATGATGTGCCTGAAAATGCGACACCCGCAAGCCTCTACGGGCGAGAAATAATTATTCAAAAAAGTGTTGTCCATCCGTTATTAAAAGACACACAATGTTAGACCTGCCTTGGCCGGTGCGTCTTTTACGCATCATACGGCATGCATTTTACGCATGCCGGGGCAGAGTGTGAGTCGGAGGCAGAACGGAAGAGAGGTAAGCTGAATTACGAAATAGCAGGCGGCTGCCGCGGCTCAAAATGGCTGTTATTTCAAATAACACATTTTAATCTGATCGGGCAACCGGCACCAGGGAGCACTTAAGGGTTAAATGCCTTGCTCAAGGACACCTCAGCCCTTGAATTTGCATCTTCTCCAGCAACTGAGCTGGACTTGAACTGGCGACCCTGAGGTTCCCAAGACGAGTCCGCCAAGGCCAAGTCCTCTACGGACGAGCTACTGCCGCCCCAAACTAATGTTGCTTTGGCTACACACTTCCATGGTGTCTGCCTGGAAGCCTCACCCGACTGAGGTGCATAGAAGCTACTGGTTTAATGTCCCAAACTTATTTGTCATTCAAATGCCCTCTTAAGAAAAGCTTAAATGATGGTTACCACAGCACTAGTGGTCCTATCGTGTGCCAGTTAAACAATTTCACAGCCCTAAAGTTTCCTTGTCTGCTCACTATGGCTGCGGGCAACATAAAGGGGGATAAAAGTTGACCTTATCACCACTGTGATGAATGGTTTCTGCTGCTAAAAGCGCTCCCGTCCTTTTTCTGTCTGATTGGTGTGGTTTTAGATTTGGCCTGTAGGAGGTGTTGTGGTACCATAACTAAGCTCCCTTCTTTACGGAACCTTTTACGCAAATATACTTCAATGTTGTTCTCTCAAGCCCAATGTTACATGTTTCAAACTCTATATGTTTTTTCTTATTCAATCGATTTTCTTCTTTGGCATCATCCAATACAAATATTAGCAGATATTCAGACATCTAGGGATTGTTTATAAAAGCATATGGCCCTCACCATTGTTGGTGACAAATCTTCACTGAATTGGATGAGCAGGTCAATCCTAGGGTTTCTATTTGGGTTCTTAGGTGTTTTACTGGTTATGACCCTAAAAACAGACAAAGACACAAATGGAGGGATCATAGTTGGTTTTTTTTCACCTTGAATTCTTCACATTTGTGTATTTTTTTTTTCTTTCTATGAAGCAGTTTTTCTTTAGTTAACTGTTAAAGGAATATTCCGGTATTTTACACTGAAAGCCTTATTTCCAGTTTGTTTACGATGAAATAGTTCGGTTCAGGTGTTCATTTCGCCGAAAGGCTGTGTTTAGAGAAGTTTAGGTTTTTTGCTAGCCCCACTGTAGAGGTAATTGTGCATGAATCATCAGTCCTAAAGCAACATTAAACGTTTGTTTGCAAAGCTGTGAAACTCACCGAGTGGTCACTGGTGTTCGTTGATGTTCGACCAAAAAATCTGAGCAAAAAGAACACCTGAACCGATCTACTTCATCGTAAACAAACTGGAAATAACGCTTAAAGTGTAAATTACCGGAATATTCCTTTAATAAAAACACAATAGGCTAACACAAAATGCCACATTTATTATCTCTCAAATTGACAGTTGATGTTGTAGATGTCTCCCCATGTGTAGTTGCTTCTAGTTAATAACTAAAGAAGTGACTAGCTGACTGATGTTAAATTCTTGAATGATGTACGGGTTCATTTGAAATATGTATTTATACTGTACCTTTCCATTGCCTATTCACAGGTATGCAATCCCACCTGAGCATGGCAAGAGATTGGAGAGGCTTGCGCAAGGTGAGTCTCCTTGTAACCCCCCAAGACACACACTTTATACTCTTTCTCTCTCTGCGCTTCTCATAGCAGGGGATGCTGTGGTCAGGCATGTGGGAACTGCACACCCCTCTACCCCAAATTGGGTTTTTCAATAGAAATCCATGGATTGTCCTGTCACAATCACTGACCAGGGTGTAGTCAACTGGTTTATAATCCAGTTGACATGGAAATGGACACAGAACAGAGGATAAACATACAGACAAACATCATATTTGATAATGATATAATGATAATGAATCTGCTAACAATAGTCATTTGCACAACAATTGCACACATACTTTATTAAGTCAGGTTTTTTAGCAGAAACCATGAATAAAGGTCAGATGAAAATGTGGAATAATATTTTTGGGAAAACGATATACCTTAGACTGAACAGGGTTCCAATGTTAATTGATAGGATCCATTTCAGTATTTTCTTCATGTAAATGGCTGCCAGTATTTCAATTTAAATGTAATTAATTTAACACCTTAAATCATTTGTAACCAGTCACATTCCCTAGGTGGTTTTGTGTTGAAACACAACCAATCCCATTTTTTTTTCATAAAACCCATCTATCTTTTGTCCTGTCCATAAAGGCACACAAAGTCAATCCAAATTCGAAATTACTATTAAGTTTTCTGCTATTCACTAATAAAATAAATAATTTTCCTTCATCCTCAATCCAGCTGTAAGCCAGAGTCCACTCCTGTTTAACAAGCACCCTCCCACCCATTAAAATGTCGCTAGGCACATGCTGTTCAACCAGCAATCCTACCCATTGCACTGAGACCAGCTTGTACGCTGATATAGCCCACCATGCACTGGCTGGACACTCCCACTTGTGATGTCACTACAGGGTGTATTTTTTGAAACACCTTGTACTAATAAACATCCCACCTGGAGTGATAGGGTCTCGTTCTACTTCTAAGAGAGCATATTTTACCATTGTTATACTTTACCATGGCTGTAGCCTATCCCATGTAAACTCACTGCACATTTTTACTATACGCTACTATACGCTGACTTTGCAAACACAATCTCTGACCAAATTGGCTTACACTTATTTTTGAGTCATTATTCGTGAGCAGCCAACAAGTGTGTGGGTCCTCTCTGAAAGATGCCTACAGGGTAGGCTGTGACCTTTTTGGTCATACTCCGAACCAAGGACGGAAACACCCTAGCCACTGCGTTGTCCTCCAGCCCCTTGCGTTTAGTATACAATAAGCAATGGTGGGGATGGTTGAAATGCTGGGGGTTTAGGTGCAGCATACACGTAGAGGTGTGCTGGTGGTGTCTGGGATGGGTGACCTAATTTTTCTTTGTTCAATTCAAAGGGCAGACTGGAAGCTCTAACTTAATATGAGCCCACAGAGAGGCAGCTGAACCAGCTGCATTTTAATAGGGATTAATAACCCAGCGTTGTCTGCACATTATTCACCTTTTATCAGCCCCACCAAGCAGGCAGGCAGCCAGGGTGGGTGTGTGGGGGGAGGGGAGCTTTGTAGCTGGGAACAGACAGTGGAACAATTGTGTGTAAGTAGAATGATTAAATAGACTCCCATTGTAATCAGTCATTTGCGTTGGAGTTTAACTGGGAGAACGCTCTGGCGCCCCCAACCAGCCCCATCAAGGCGGCCAGCAGCTGAGGCCATACAGAAAGATAGACACATATTCAACGGAGGAAAGAGTATGTTGGAGATGAGTACTGCCTCATATGGGTGGCCTCTTGCACAACATCAAGAAAATGATTGTCGAAAGGTTGGCCCACTGATGTCAATTCACCCATTGGGACCATAAGAGAACGCCAATGGCACCAATGGTGTATTATTTTCAGGTCATAAATGCTGAACCTTTCAGCTGGTAGTCAAAATGCCCCAAACATTCTTTACTACGTACTAAGGTGTACGTAGTAAAGAATGTTCAGGATTCAGCCCTTGTGATTCTCCTTGTGACGGGCTTGTTTGTTTTCTCTCCCTGAAGGCTTCTTCCCAGGCAGCTCACAGGGCTGCGATGCCTTCCTGAGACACAAGATGACCCTAATCTCCCCGTCCATCCTCAAGAAGTACAGCATCCCCTTCGACAGAGTGAGTCCTTTGCTCTACTGGTCCAAGTCATCACCATCTTTTTCACCCCCACTCACAACACGGCCACCTCCACCATGACTACACCTTCCTCTACCACCCCACCATCTCCACTACAACCTCCACCATGACCACACCCACCTGTTACATCCTCCACCATGACAACACTCACTTCTATCACTTCCAAATTTTCCACTACACCCACCATAATTGACCACACCCTCATCCACCACTTCTATCACTGCACTACCAATTTCTTTTTTATATCCCTGCAAGTCCTTCCTTCACCGAATACCAAACTTTTAGTAACAACTTTACCTTAAGTGTATTATAAGTATTTCTAAACCTCGACTAATATTCTAAATCTGGTTAAAAGTTATGGTATCGCCATTCTGTTTCAGGCCGATACTTAATGGATTTGCTACCAGTGATTGAATGTAGCAACAATTATAGCTCCATGGGTCTGGGAGCTTGTTCCCTCACCTACCAGCCTTGCCTTGGGCATGACCAAAACCATTAATGTATACTTTTATGTAAATACATGTTTCCTTTTATTAAAATAGCCTCTTATTATCAGGATCGCGATTCCTTTGTATATATATTTTTCTATCTTTTCGGTTTTGTATTTCATTTTGTGTTCGCTTGTGAATAATAAAAGGCAGACAAAAACCCAAACCCTCCCAGCATGCAGAGATAACGAGCGAGAATGAGCTGAAATAAGTACTGGAGTTACAAAAAGTTTTCTTGGGTATAAACTTGGTATGGAGCAACCCCAGTCAACCACCCACCTCCACCCTCCCGCCGGTGCTCTCCCCTGGGGTGTCATTATCAAGTTACGGCACCTGCAGATGCCTCTTGCTCTACGTGGTGTACAGGGGAGCTCAGATTGTCACTGCTTTGGTGTATTTGAGATTGCGGGAGGTAAAGTGGAGCTGGGGTTCATTGGTATTTTTCTATTGTTGGGTTGATATTTCCTCCATTTTGTTTCATGGATCAGGTCCAAATACACAGGTTTTGCTGTGTTTTATTGGAATATTGGTGAGTAACACAATCCAAACTGAGCTTTAACCATACGCCACGTGGCTGATGTCATAAACACATGAAACAAGGGCATGAAAAAGGGCCGTCCCTTAGCAACATTTACTTTGACAGACTTAAATGCCCACAGAATCACAACCTCTTGCTAGCTAGGCATTTATTTTAGTAGGTATTACAATTCTTCAATAGGATTACTTGGACCTTCTGGGAGGTGTTGATTTATGATCAACCACATCATGCAGTGTTGCTAAGCTCCACCCATTCAACACCAGCCTATTTGTGCATGAGCCATGGTTCATGCTCAGGTACTGATATATTGGTACCGTTTAGCCTCAAGTGGAGAGAAGGTGAAAGCAAATCTTGTTTTTATCAGGATCCTGCTGGAAAATCACTTTACACTTAGTGACATACATTCTAGAATTAAAAATTTTTACGATACTGTGTTGATGACATTCATTTTATTGTCTGTTTGAGGGAGAACATTTGAATATAACTACTTGAACACACCAGCCATGAAACGAGGATTCAGTGCCAATCACAATTTTTGCGTTGAGCTTGAAAATATTCTTGGGATCCAATTCTAATGGTAATCAGAGAACTTGCTGGTGCAAATTTAAAATATCGGCGTGCTGCAGTGTTTTTTGTTTTGGCAGTGAGTTTTATTTTTATTTTGGCTGTAGCGTCTCTGAACTATAAAACCAGCCCGGTGATGTTTTGTGTGCAGAATCAATGAGCTGTTGACTTTCAGTCCAGAACCCCCTCAGTCTTGCTCTTTCGCCCAACAGATCCAACCCAAACCAAGTATTCATTTGTTGTCTGTGTGTGCTGATTGTCCCACTTGTAGAAATGTGTGTATGTGACTTGTTTACGGACGTACTATGTTGTGGTGCTGTCTCTCGTAGCTCGTGCCCCTCTTCCTCTTCACCATTTACTATGTTGTGGTGCTGTCTCTCGGAGCTCTTGCCCCTCTTCCTCTTCACCATCTATTTCTTGCATTGTCTGGAATATATTACATATTTCAGATGTTTTTTTATGTGTACCTCAACCATTGGTTTTGCCCACTCTTTGACATGGAAACAATTGTATTTATTGGTCGGTGTATGTACACTTCATGTTATAGACTGCTCTGCACACACCAAGTTTCCTCTCTGTTCTCCGAGAGATATCTCATGGCAAATGTTACAAAATATATTCCATGTTATCCATGATAGTATAACCACCAGGTTCCTCCTTATGCTTCAGATAACTCAGAACGAAGGAGAGTTCATGATCACCTTCCCCTATGGATACCACGCTGGCTTCAACCACGGCTTCAACTGCGCAGAGTCCACCAACTTCGCCACGCTTCGCTGGGTGGACTACGGCAAGATGGCCACCCAGGTGAGGTGTTCGAATCCTGGAGAGATGGAAAACATTAAGATCAAAGAAGTGTATGCTCCTCCGCTTTTAAAACCAAGCTCAGATTTTCGAGCTCTTTCCTTTTCTCCCCCCACCCCTCCCCTCCCTTCTCCGGGACACGTGTTCAACTTAATTGAATGTCTTCCACTTGTTTTCTGCTTGGCCGCATGTCTGATTTATTTGGTGCCATATTCGAGCAATCCCCCCCCTGCACACACACACACACACACACACACACAGGATTCTTACCTCCTAGTTTGTTCAGCATGAGCAACTGTCCATGAAAAA
>JAOPJJ010000016.1:4393942-4409476 GCA_027122795.1 Enchelyopus cimbrius
CCCCCCGCCCCCTGAAGGACTCTGGCGCCCCCCAGGGGAGGCGCGCCCCACAGTTTGAAAACCACTGGCGTATACCAATACAATCATGTCAAATAATTGTTGAACAGTGTGTATGTATACTATCCATTTTTTTCAGTTTGTGTAAAAATCAAAAAGACCAATTTTTAAGATTGTTTATTCAGTGTTTATTCCAGCTTTCCTTCCCAGTCATCCACCTCGAATGTCTTTATCTGCTTCCTGTCCAGAGTCTTCAGTCCTGATTCAGTACCTGACTGACGAGATGGGCAGGAAGAAGCAGAAACGCCCCAAGAAGTCATTTGTCAAAACAATCCCCATCAACACGTTCGAGGAGGCCTTCGAGCAGTTTGCCACGGCCGGCACCAACAACCCTGCGGGCGAGCAACTACACACCTGTAAGATGGAAACTTCGATGGAACCTGCCCAGGTAAGAAACGGCCAATCCATCAAATTCTAATGGCCCCAACCAGGGAGCAGAGAATGCGTTTCCCCGCCCACCCAACAAATAAGATCACCTTGTTATAAAGGTCTATTCCAGTCCATCTCTGTGGTTATGTTGAAATCACAGCTCTGTGATGTGTCCCTGTGCCCCCCACACCAGACCTCCTACTCCAAGATGAAGAGCAGACGTCACCCCCTCACTAAGCCCCCCAAGCGCTCTCCTCTGTCCATCGTCAAGCAAGAACCCTCCAGTGATGAAGGTCGGTCGCACGCCTCACGGAAGGGCTTTCATTTTACACACACATGTTTCATCCTTTCCGTCATTTCATTTGTCACTCTGTCACACCCATTGATTTTGCATAATCCCTATCGCTAGAGAACTCAACAAATGTATTCAATAGAAACACTTGATACATTTACGGATTACGAGTCATACAGTACTAGACAGTCATGAACTATTGACGTTTGGGTCATAAGCATTGGTGTACAAATCAATGGCGATAGCTGGGTTTTCTGTCTCGGTCTCTGGGGCTTCATAAGCGTAGGAACACCGGATAGGTTTCTGTTTGTCAAGACGCCATGGTCACAATCCCATCTTGCTCTCCACTTTCCTTCCCACTTTCAAATTCAGTTTTTTCTTCTCCAGTCAAACCAAGTAATGACGTTTATTGACGGTTTGCCATGGTCTGTCCTGTAATGATGATGTCATCTGAAGGTGACTTTCTTTCTTTACCAGAACTACTTTGTCAAGGATAGTCTTTGATCGCCACATGTAGTTGGCATTTAATGTTGCATCAAAAGAGAACAATGTTTTTTTTATTATTGTTGTACATTTTAGGGGGGAATTCCAAATGTCTATATTCTCTTAATGCTAATCATTAGGTAGAGATTTACATTTTGCGACAATAAAATGTAAGTATCCCCGTTGCCAGCATTAAAGGAGAAAGGAGGTTCTGGGATATGTTGGGTATGATAACGAGTTTGAATATTTTATGTTGAGCATAATAAATTCTATACAACGCAAAGCTAAGTTAGATGTTTTTATCCGATTCTACCGAAATGCTATACGTTTTGAGTCATGGGGGCATCGGCTGATGTCAAAAAATAAATCTCTTTTTTTAAGCCACTTGCAAGGCTAGTAGTAGCCTGACACTTCTTTGGTCGTATAATGAGGGTCTTAACATATAAAATGAGTCACTGACAACGTTGTAAATGTACAGATAGTTTATTAAAAAGCATATTTTATACACACAATACCTTCAGTAGTTGGACGAACACAGAGCAAGCGTGCTCGCTCGCGCACATTCTCAAGCTGGGCTGTATACCTGAACAGGGGAACTGGGGGCTCGTGTGCACGCTTGCTCTGTGTTCGTCAATCGATTCTCCAGCCTCATAAAGGACATGACATCGACGTACACTTACAAATTTGTCAATGCCTTGTTTTATATGTTCAGACCCTCATACAACCAAAGAAGTGTCAGGCTACTTCTAGCCTTGTAAGTGGTTTAAAAAAAAGTTATTTCTTTTTCAGTCAAAACGACTCAAAACGTATAGCATTTTGGTAGAATCGGTTAAAACATCTTTGCGTGGTATAGGATTTATTTTGCTCTACATCAAACGTTCAAACTCGTTATCATACTAAACATATCCCAGAAACATTTTACACCGGAGTTCTCCTTTAAGTTGCTTGAGATGTAGTATCAGCTGTATCATTTTCAGACAAAATTATTTTCCACGATTGGGGGTAGAGGGCTAGCTTGGCCATTACCAGCCTTTGACTTCGATTCACTCCCGTCATTCAGTCTGGGACACCATCATTAGATCTTGATTTCTGTAATGGACAGGAGGCTGGTGTGAAGTTTAAAATCATTCCCTTAACCATTCAGCAACGTTTGGTAATGAAGTGTTATGTTATGTGCTCGAGGTAGGAAGCCTTTGCTTTCACAGTAGTAAACAAATCTCTAGCTACCTGTTCTGAGATCGTAGTGCAATGAAGATTCAAGATCATGGATGTGAACGACGTGTGCCGATGTTGTAAAGTGATCCTGAGAGTAGAGGGGAAAATACGGCATCCAAACGCTTATTTGAAAACAAGATCAGTGTTTTCAAATACACTGTCAACTGTAGTTCACTGTCAACTGTTGAACTACAGTTGAAAGTGAAACTCGGCGGGCAACTTCGACGTCATCGCTCTCAACACCCCCCTCTGTCGCTGATTGGCCCGCCAAAAATTGAGACACTGGAACTCGACAGAAGCAAGCTCTTTGCCAGACTTTACGGTGCAAAATCGAATTGGGCGGAAGTACGTAGCTGGTATCACCAGGCTAGTAGAGGGCTAAAGCGGACGAGAATAAAACTATTTATCGAGAAAAATTCATCTCATGCGTTGACTCTTAGATGTGGTACTTTTATTTTGAATTCAGCTAAGCATTTTCTTTTTATAATATTTGATAGTTGGTAGAGGCTGTAGTGCAAACGTTACAAAGTGCATGTATAATATCCTCCAGATTTTCCATATTAAGGCTTTCCTTTAGTCAGATGTATTTGTTAGATTTGAGAGCTTTTCGCTCACACTGGCAATGCCTGTTATGCAGAGTTAGCCCCCTCCTTGCCACTAGAGGGGGAGATGAAGAAGGATGAGCACCTGTGGCAGAACCGTTCGCCAAACTTCCTGGCCGAGAAGGCCTTCAACGCTGCCGTGGCCAACCTGGAGCCCTACTGTGCAGTCTGCTCATTGTTCTGTCCCTACACTAAGGTAGGACCAAACCTCCAAAACCTCCGAAATGCTAAATACCCGGTGTTAGGGAACAGCATAGTCTTTGTGACTGTTTGTGGTGTGACTGAATGAAAAAGTGAGGTGCATATTAAAGATGATTCAAATTGAAATGTTTTTTTACAATGCCAACCAAGTGAGGACCTTGAAACATATTGAAATACTAGTATGAATACTCATGGTAGAGCACAGGTAAGAGACACACAGTTATTGAACGACACCAACCATCAATGCTGGCTTTTAGCTGAACTGGTAGTGGCTTTAACACTGCCAGGGTATGAAGTTTTCCACTTGGGCCACCCTTGCTATGAATGTATTGTGTGATATGCTCAGAGTTACCCAATGGTGTGTATATATACAGTAGTATCCGGTAGTTTGCATGTGCTGTGGTTTCCTTGTATACGCCAGCTAGCATTTGGAAGTACCTGCCTTCCTTTCACCAACGGGATAGTGTTTTCACCTTCAGCCCACCCAGGAGCTCTTCCTCTCGGACCGCCACGGCGGCGTCAACCCCCGGCATGGCTGCCACACACGGCCCCTCGTGCCCGAGATGTGCTTCAGCGCCGTGGCCAGCAACACGGAGCCTGTCCCGTCCAACTCTCACATCGGAGAGGACGGCACCAGCCTGCTCCTCTGCTGCTCCTCCTGCTGTCTGCAAGTGCACACCAGTGAGTGTCTGCAGTGCAATGGGTGGGATGGGAATCATCATTTTTGTGGTTTTTGTTAAGCCTGGGCTTTGGACAGAAAACGCTTACTAAAGACCGCTTTTGTGAGCGAGCTACAAAGGCAAATAATTGACCAATAATAAAACCTGGCTGGAACTACAACTTTATTGCCAGTAGGGCACTGAAATTCTTTCTGAGTCTGTGGGAAGGCCCCTCAACACATTAAGGACATATAGGTAAACACACAGATATGCAAAACAACGCAAATCAACACAAATGACAGGTAAGGCATTTTACAAAGACATAAGAAACTAAATACCCACGTAATCATAACAGCTCTGGAGTGTCATCTTGGTGTGTTCAGTAGTAGAATGGACTAATGTACAAAGTAGTTTTTAAGCCTATTGCAGTTGAAGGGATTGACTCTGAAACGCCTGTCTCTGAAACGGCAGGAGCTGATATTCATTATTCAGGACATGTGGTGAGTCAGAGGCCAGCCTAAGCATGCTATTGTTATGGGCCTGAGCTGCAGGAAGTCCAATGATTTTAGAGCAAAACTTAAGGTGATTATAAAGTTCACTTTTATTTATTTTTAACTAAGAGGTTGCTCAACCAGGCAGTGGTACAGTAGAGCATAATGCGCTGAATTACAGAAGAAAAAAATGTACACATAATTTGGCTGCTGCCCAATTATGTTATGTTTTAAATAGTTTATTTTTTTAAATACAGGACTGGGTTGTGGCGACGTGACTGAAATTCAACAGCTGTACATTTGCACGGCCCCAAAATGATTGTCATTATCTAAAATTTAAAAACAAATTGTAAAATGAGTGATTGTTATTCCTTCCTTCCGTATTCAGTTTGAAATAAACCAAAAGCAATCAGTTAAATGACAGCAGCGGATGACGGGAACAAGTAATGTCTGCTGGAAAACACTGTCTCTAGGGATCCCTGCGGACAAGCGTACATGCCAGTCTTTTGATTCTCTGAGCTGGTCCGTGAACAGAACAGGGAAGCGGTCACTCACAACAGGACCTTGTCCAACACGTCCTGCCTCTGAGCCTCGCTTTTTTCTATTGATGAACGATATGATTAATCTTATGAATGATAATGACCACATTAAATAAATGTGCTGCAACTACTGTGTTGATTGCGTGTTTTTTTCTTTCTGTGTGACAGGTTGTTATGGAGTGAAGCCAGACGCTGTCCATGGCCCCTGGACCTGCTCCAGGTGTGCCTCTGATTCATGGGCGGTGGTGAGTTCACCCTCAATACCCTCAACATGTCCAATGTCTATAATGTTCTGGCAAAGTGGTGGCTGTCATCAGCACAGTGTCCTTATTAAAGGTTATCTGCTTGAGTGGCTTTCATTCCTGAAAAAGTGGTTGGTTTATTTCTTGAAACTAGAAAAGCAATTCCGAGGAATTACACAGTGCATGAAAATGCACATAGTTGGTATAGCGGACCCATTGTGAAGTTTTTAACTCGCGATAGCTCAAAAACCATAAACGATACGGAAATTCTGAACACAGCTTATGAAAGCTGAACATCCAAGGAGTTGAATGGTGCTGGAATGGAAGTAAGTTGAAGTATGATGGAGTTACGATGGTTTAAAGCGGTCACATGCAGTGCCACCACTCAGAGACCACACACACAATCATTGTGTAGTTTGAAAAATTTAGTTTTTAGTTAATAGTTAAAAACGTTTAATAGTTAAAAAGTTGAAAAATACAAAGCACACATGCCATAAGGTAGACCTACGTAACATAGTTTGAATGAAGTTTATAGGTTAAGCGGTTCGTGCTGTATTAAGTGCGTTAGAAGAAGAAACCTAGGAAGAACAGTAAGTTTTCATGAACTGTAATTAGTGAAAAAATGTGTTATAGGGTAATTAACTGCCGTACCTAACATTTTGCCACACTTCCAAACGTCTGGAGAAAGAGAGTACTTTTTACAGTTTTTAAATTTAGATCCACCAATTGTTTAAAAAGGTGATGAGTCTGAAGTTAATATTTCTGCCAACGGGTAAGTAAAGCTTAACCAAATGATAAATTGTCCTTGTGATGTTTAGGAGTGTTGTCTTTGTAACCTGAGGGGTGGAGCCTTGAAGAGAACAGTAGACAACAGGTGAGTAGCCACACCAAGTGAGACACAGGCACACCTGATCATACAGCAAAGTAGTTTTAGTTCATGGAGTACTCAACGGCAGGCTACTTAGGGAAAACAACCTTTAACTATACCGTTAACAATGACCACAAACCTAAAGAGGATCCCAATATGGAAGAGGCACAATATTAATGAATTTTTATTTTTTGTATTAATTCACTTGTCATTAAACGGCACCAGCCTGCCCGTCCTGCTGCACATCCACACCAGTGAGTGTCTGCAGTGCAGGCAGGATGGGAATCATTTTTTGTTGTTTTGTTCAGCCTAGTTTTTGGACAGAAGTAGGCCGCTTTTGTAAGCGAGCTGCACAGGCAAATAATAATACTCAAACAGCACTCAGGGAAAACAACCTTTAACTATACCACAAACGTAAGGAATCTCAATATGGAAGTGGCACGATAATTCATTTGAATAAATAGTTCTGCCGTTTTCATAAAATATTTAGGGGCCAAATGTCCCCATCTCAAAACATACCGAACGTTATGTTGACTGTGGATAAACACAGTGTACTGGATGTGATGATGATTACGATGATGCAACACAAAGCTCCACCAATCAGTTTGTGCTGTCCCGTGAGATCTGTCGGGGTCCGTCTGCATGCCCATTTGAATGGTTCCCCTTGTGTCAGGTGGGTCCACGTGATCTGTGCCATCGCCGTGGCTGAGGCCCGCTTCGTCAATGCCATTGAGAGGGAGCCTGTCGACGTCAGTGCAGTCCCGGACACGCGCAAGAGCCTGGTGAGTCTGAGGTCCACCAAAAAGGCTCAGCTGTGTACAAGTGTGTGTACAAGAGTGTGTACAAAAAGGACACAACAAAGAACATCCCTTTAATTCTTGTAGAAAGAGAAAAAGAAAGTGAAAGGCAGCACCTGTACAAAGCGTGCGCACGCATACGTAGAGCATATGTAGTCCGATGGAACTGCCAAGTCTGTTTCTGATCCTAAAGCGTATAGTGGGGACCATAATGAAATAACACAGCTTGTTTCTCACATTTGAATCAGTTTTGAGGATCTGGGGGTGAGGGAGGGACGGACGGAGGGAGGGAAAGGGAGGTTGGTAGAAGAGAGTGGGAGGGAGGGAGAGAGAGTAACATCTATGTTTTATAAATGTCAAGCCAGACCCGAGCCGAGCAGTTCTTGTGAGCCGTCTCCTAGCTTGTGTGGCTCCACATTTCTGTTTGTTGTTGTTCTAAAACGGCTAAAACCAAAGAATTGTAATTGATACATTGAGTATATAGCGCATTTATATAGACACCAAAAGCTCTTGACATTGTAGGTGTGTGCTTCGCTCAGCAGAATATATCCTTTATGTCAATTCAATTCCCCAAACACGTTTTTATCCTTAATCAACTGCAAGGCGGAGGAAGTAAACCAACGACTGCACGGTGAATGTGAACTGATATCTGAATATTGGGGTATTTGTATGGAAGGTTGGTATCAGGAGGTTGGTTAAGAATTCAAAGAAAAGACGCCTGAAGTAAATTTTAGGAATAGCAATGAAGGATACGAGCTACACCCAACAGACAATCAGAGACAGGAAACTACAGACGTTGACAGAGAAAGTTGGCTAGTTTGTGTTTCTTGGGACTCTTGAGCAGCTGAAACAGCACAGAGCCCGTCAGCGGAGCCCCGTTTTCACATTGTCTCACTGTGAAAAACAAACGCTTCTGTGTCCTTGCTTCTGAGGCGGTGGCGTAAAAAAACATGATGAATGCACGTGCATACAAATGAATAAGGCTGGGGGGAATAGATTGTGGATATGAACATGTTGGGGTGGATCTCCAGGGACCTTACAAGCCATTTGTGCTGGGTCATGTGTGGTCCTCTTATAGCTCAACTGACAGAGCAAGACATTAACACTGCTAGGGTTGAGTTCCACTGGCCTTAAAGGGTGAGTACAGTAGTTTTCAGGGAGAACAGTTCCGCTGAATTCCCACAAAAGTGTTGATCAGTTCCATGTTCTTATTTTTCCCACAGCTAAAACAGGGCTTTCCTCACTCTTAAACACTGCCAGGTTTATAAGTTTGAATCCTTGTTCAACTTCCTTCCAAGCTCAACTGACGCTGCCAAGGTCAATGCTTCGTTTCCCACTGGGGCCGAACTAATGCTATGAAAAATATGCGCTCATTCTATTTTAGGATGCATTTTGAAGAAAATCTCCACCCTGTGGCGTATGTGTGGATATTTATTTGAACTTGTTGTTTTTCAATATACAAAAGCCTGAACCCACTATACTTACAATTGTTTGAGCTCCTCATGCTTTTCTTTGTCTATTTCTGCAGAAATGTGTGTACTGTCACAGCCGGAGTGACAAGCAGAACGCTGGCGCGTGCATCCAGTGTTCCCAAGACAACTGCTCCACCTCCTTCCACGTCACCTGTGCGCACATCGCAGGCGTGGTCATGAAGCCTGCTGATTGGCCCTACCTCGTGTCTGTCACTTGCCACAAGCACAAGGCCCTCACTCCACTGGAGAAGGTGAGTGGTGTATGATTGTAAATTGTACATTGTACATTGTAAACAATGTTGAGTTACTTTTATTTTATCTTACAATTAATAATGCATAGGTTGAATTCAACTGCTCAAGCTGTAATTAAGGGTTTCAATTTGTATCAATAATTGAATAATAATAGCCCCGATCCTCTAATCTGATATATTACAGGGTTAGACTGATACATTACACTGATACAACCACTTAAAGGTTGTATCAGTGATTCCAGGCCGAAACATAAATGATCACATTCATCTGATCTTTCCTCATGATCCGCTAGCTGCCCGCCCCATAAGCAGGCCGTCCAAAAAACGCGTCTCTATAGGCTGCCCACAGAGAAGCGTTTTTTTGCTGCAGATTCCCTGGTACAA
The DNA here is from genome assembly GCA_027122795.1 of Enchelyopus cimbrius. Classification (NCBI taxonomy): domain Eukaryota; kingdom Metazoa; phylum Chordata; class Actinopteri; order Gadiformes; family Gaidropsaridae; genus Enchelyopus; species Enchelyopus cimbrius. Next base: position 4,402,865 of record JAOPJJ010000016.1, read on the forward strand.
CCTTTAAGTCACACCTTTAAAGTTGTATCAGCAATTCTAGGCCGAAACCGCATTTCTGTCGACAGCCTTTGCTCTGAGATCGTACACAAAAAACAAATGCTATTAGTAAACAAATGGCAGAATCACTGATACAACCTTAAATATATATCCAGTATATATTAATATTGGTATGGCACTTCAATCAGAGCACTTGTATATTAAGGTATCCCTGCTAAATAGCAGCTACTCTACTCAGATGAGTGCTTGAAACTCGTTCCTATTGTTCTTGATTCTAGCAGATCTACGGTGATATGTTGTTTTCTATGCCCTTTGACAAAATGTACAATAACAGCAATAACACCCTAAAGTCCTAACGATGTCAACCTGACAGACAGCAAGCATCTTCAAGGGTCCCAAGGGGCCGGCTGTGGGCCAGAAGGTGATTGGTCGAAGCAGTGATGGATGGTACTACCACTGCACTGTGATTGGCCTAGCCACGCAGACCTACTATGAGGTCAACTTTGATGACGGCTCCTACTGCGACAACCTTCATCCGGAGAATATCGTGGTGAGTTTTGCTCCTCATCAATCTTCAGTTGATGGTCTTTCCTCCTGGCTGGCTGTTTTGTAAAGTCCATATGATGCTATATAATGTTAAACAACGTCCAAAATACCCCTATAACAAATATAGCCTTGCAACGATTTTTGTTGCTTGGCTATGATCAAACGGCATGATTCTATTCGTTTTGGGGCGTGCGCTACAAATAGACAAAATGTGCCTTATGGCTGTGAGGTTAATCAAATTGGTATTGCAGATTATTCTAACGGACATTTTTTATGATTATTGGGGTATTGCCTAATAGCTGAGCCCATGTTTGTTCGTTCCTCTTCTTATACCATTTCTCCCTACCCCCTCCTTTCCCTGTGCTCCTCTTCCTCCTCTTCCTCCTCCTCCCAGAGTCATGACTGTCTTGCTAGCGGTTCTCCGGAGGTGGGGGAGCTGATGACGGTCCACACTGCCGAGGGCAGCATCCTCAACGCCTCCTTCGTCAAATCACACGTGCATAGGCTGTACCAGGTGTGTGTGTGTGCATGCGTGCGTCATTACTGGATTAGTTAATGACACTGGCAGATAAGAAAAATATTTTCAAGAAGGTAATCTCTCCATCTTTCCTTCCTGGTCCCTCTCCCACATACCCTTCCTCCCTCCAGGTGGAGTTCCAGGACCAGAGTCAACTGCTGTTGAAACACTCCGAGATCTACTCTCTGCAACATGAACTGCCCAAGAGGGTCCGAGCCCGTCTGGTCAGTATTATGGGCTGTTTCACTCTTTGGATTTGTTTTGTCGTTCCGGCCTGCCTGTACATTTGAAAACAGGTTTTTCCTTTATGTCAAGAGATGAGAAAACTCTAAATCAATCCATTATTCACCTGAAAAGTATTCCATTATAAAAAGTATTCCTTTATATTTACAAAAAATATTCTGTAATATGTAATCCATTAAAGTAAGAGAAATGCTCAATGGTCTGAAAACTTGACTGTAAATAAAAAATGTCAATGTTTTGCTAGCCCATGGAAAAATTGAGACCCATTAAACCCTGCCTTTACTGATTATCTGAACCAGCGGTGTTAACAACTGATCCCATTACTGTACTCCAGGCCATCCCAGCTCCCAGCCCCCAGCCCCCAGCCCACGGGGATGGTGCCCAGGCCGCCAAGCGCCGCCGCCTGCCCTCCAAATCAAGCCCACCGCCCCTGTACCCCCAGACCTCAATGGAATCTCTGGCCCATCAGCCCCGACTCCCCTCACCCTCCCAGGACCCTCACAGTGTTGTGCCCCCCATCCCTAAGCCTCTTCCACCCACCAGCCAAGCCCCTAGCCCCTCGCCGATGCACACAGACTCCGCCCACATCGACCACAGCAATGCCAATGCGGCGGGCACCACCGCCAGTGCACTATTCCCCCTGGACTCAGACCCCACGCTCACATCAGTCACGGCGCCGTACGTCCCGGTTTTGAACTCTGAACCGCTGCTGCTGCCAGCGCAGTCCCCTCCCCCACCCGAGCACCCAGGATCAGAGGACTACACACTGAGCAGCGGCTTTGTCTCCTATATGGAGAACCTGCTGCAAACCCACTTCCCCCCAGAAGAGGTGCCCGACAACATGTATTAAACCTACCCCCCACCCCTGTCGTAAACCGGCAACTGGAAACAAGTTGACGCTGGTGGTGTGAACGGGGTGATCAAAACAAATAAAACAAGTGAACACACACACAGGCCTCGATACCCTGTGCCTGGAGACATGATGTTCAAGCAGCTCGTGCCAGTTGCTCATTGAGTCTGTGCTTTCCGTAGAGGTGTGCTCGCAACATATCCCTCAGCGGCAGCTAGCTAGCAAAAGGATGCCGCAAGTTTTGTCATCCAAACTGTGTATAGATAAACAACGCCTCCAGGTGACACCAACTCCATACCTCTCTGCTTTTCTTTACCTTCAGAGCGTCCCCGGAGGGTTTTATACTGGGTAATTGAAGTATTCTTCTGGGTCTGGTACGGGTTTTAGGTTTTTTTGTTACATTCTGAAAACCAGCAACAAAAGTCTATTTTTGAAACCCGGTTCATACGTTCATAGCTGTTTTGGTGTATAAAATAAATAAAATCTAAGAGAAATAATAAATAAATACAAAATATTAAGACAGATAATGCACACGGCAGAACTGTGAGAGATTGAAGCGAGTGAATTAACATAGGAATCAGTATTTAAAATATGGTCATTGCATATTGAAATTCACTATTTGTGATTAAGGAAAGACCTGTGACCTTTATTTATTGAAGGCAACGTTGTCATTTTGACTTTAGATTTCCTCCGTTGAACATAGATAATTTATTTGATATTGTGAATTGCAACAGAAATATTTGCTTCGATCAAATGAACATTGGTTGTGACATCCTGGGAACTTTTTTGACAGACTTTTCTGTTAGTGTTGGATTTATATACTCATCATTCTTCAAATTAAATTAAATATGTAACAATGTATTCAGGCAGAAATGGAGAAAAGGAAGTATTTTTTGCTTTTTTGGGGGGGAAATTGATAACATTATAGTCAATTCTTGTCTTTTATATTTTGTAAATTCTTTTATATGTTCTATAATTTGATATGAATTATCTTCACAAAGGGTGGGGGCTGCATATCAAAGAAAGGTTCTTGAGGGATATTGTGGCTTTATTGGATTGCGGCTTTATGTGGACCACCCCACACTATGTGTTGTCATACACTAAACTACTGAAAGACCACAGGTTTCAACAGAACACAATGTGTTGTACATGCCGCAAACCAGGTGCATGTCAGGCTGAATTTGTAAATGTTTTGCACTTTTGTCTATTTTGTATATTGTTTTTGTCTTTTTCGTTGCCATCAATTGCTAGAACAAGTTGATGTTTCTCTATCCAGACCGATGCAACATAGTGGGTCGGATAATTTCCTAGGGATTAAAGACTGGGTTGCTATGGTCAATGTCTTTTTTCTGTTTTTCACAATTTTTTTCTGTTTTTTGTTCTTTTCTTGAGTTTAATAGGAGCCTTATCTCTTAAGTCGAGCCAATGGATAGCCCTAAATTATGGAAATGCAGTTTTTAATTTGTTTAAATTAGTGCCATCCAATATAATTAGCAAATGATGTCACTTGGGCCGATCATTGAAATGGCAATTAGCCAATAGATTTCAAGAATCTGGGGTTGTGTGGGTCTGTGTGTGTGTGTGTGTGTGTGTGTGTGTGTGTGTGTCTGTCTGTGTCCTGTGTAGTCCCGCCTCTTATCCTCTATTGCTCTGAAATGATGGGAAAAAGCATGCAAGAAAAATAAACCTTTATGTATAAAAAAATGCTGCTGACCTGTGCCTGAGACTGCAAAGGCATTTTGTGTGCGTGTATGTGCATGCATGCGTGCGTGGCAATGCTCAGTGCTGACCTCACAAGATTAGGACGGCAATTTACATTCTGTAGTAGCAGCCGGGTTTTGGCTGTGAAGCTAGGGAGGTGTCAGCACAGCAATTACTTGAACAGCTCCCAACTTTGGACTCTTTTTATTCATCCGGACTCGGTCAGGAGGTAAGGTGGGGGGTTGTTGAAACCAAGGACAGGCCTTGACCCCAGAGCACAACAAACGCAGTTCTTTTTATTTGTTTAGTTGTCGTTTAGTTTAGTTCGTTTAGTTCGTCAATGACTGCACCAGAGGGGAAAACCGTTCTTTCATGTATTTTGTGTTTCAGATTTTTCACACCAGACTATGTTTTAGGGGAGGAAAGTACACAGTTTAGCTAAGCTGGGTAATGCTTGTCATCTGTTGTCCCGTCTGATAAAGAAGATAAGATAGAATAACACAAAGTGCTTTTTTTAATGAAGTGCATCCAGTCATATTCAACAAATAAACGCCTCCCACTCCTTAATCGCCGCATTAGTCTTAAAGAAACCAAGGACCCCTTTCTCTTGCTAATGCACTTTCTTGCTCTCGTTTTCCTTTTCGATTAGGCATCCATATTTGCATTTGTATACCACACACAGACACCTCACAGATGTGCAGTTCTTAATCCTTGTCTTTCCAGGCACTACACACACTCCTCTCCTTTTCCTTCTTGATCTTATATACAACTTCAGTTTTAAATGTTCCACAAACATGTGAAGAATAACTGCATTTACATCTTGTGTTCATTTATCTCTGCTCATGTTGAATCAATCATATACTAAAATAGGTTGGGAGGGTGTTCACTCTTGTGAATCACTGCTCAACGAAAACTAAGCAATTGTAAAAAAAAAAAGAACTAATGAATTCAGGCCAATGAATGGGCAGGCTTGGTTGTATGTAGCTTAAAAGGGAGGCACATTCTTGGAACTACACTCACAGATACACTGACAACTAAAGTGCATATCATATGTGACTCATTCTAAATTTTTCCGCCGGCATGCCCTCTGCTAATTCACCCGCTAATAAAATTGATTTCTGGCACAATTAGCCTTAGCACATCCACATGGCGGTTACTGTCGTGCATACGTCTATAATCGTGCAAGGTCTTTTCACCTTTCACCATAAAAGTCCTAATTGTGTGCTCCTGCAAAGCAATGTTACACTTTTACCAAGACAAAAACAGTTTATCTTTCAAAAGGCAGACTCAGTGAGGTCTCAAGCCTTTGTTTGTTAGTGACAGGTTTAGCCTTGCTATCATTTCAGAAATTTTTTCACAGATCTTTTTTAATTGCAATCTGAGGGAACAATCAGATTAATTCAGATGAATGCGGGAAACAAGCCATATTCGTTAGTGTGCTGGTAGTTCCACAACTATCACTATAGGCTATGAATCAGGGCGGCTCGTAATTTTTTGTTCTCGCATTTGCTTTCCTACTGTCGATATGTTTCTGTCTCTCTTTGGGAGCTCTGAACAAAGTTTTAAAGATTTGTGTAACAAGGGCTGGGGGAGCTTCTATAGTTCAGTCTATTAATAAGTCACAGGAAGGGTTGAGGGAGGGGACCTGGGAACACGCGGTCAAGTTTTCCTGATTCAACCTCTGGTGCACCTTGCCTCCTCTTAACTTGTCTTGATGGTAGCATCTCTGTGGGATTAATGGGACGGAGTTGAGTTTTTGGTATTGCAGCCTGGTTCCTCCAGAGGAGTCTCCTGCTCCTCTGCTGGCATCACATGATGCAGGGAGGATGAGGGTTTGAGGGCCATGACAGTATGAGGGTTTGAGGGCCATGGATGAGGGTTTGAGGGCCATGACAGTAGAAGACACGCAGTAAAAGACGGAACAGATGGAAAGGAAGAGAGGGCTGGAATGAGAATAATACAGAAGATAGGACAATGAATGGAGGAAGATTAAGAAAGTGAGCAGAATGTGTCAAGAAGGATGATCACCAGTTAAATTCGTAGTCCATCTTATTATGACTTCATATTCAGGGAAATGGGGAAGGAGAAAAAGAGACTTTTCAGTGCAATTATTAAGAAAGCTCAGAGGTTGAAAAGAAAACAAGCTGAGCTTTTAATGATCTCACTTTTGTCTCCCTGTCTTGCTCTCAACACGACATGGTCGGGATTTCATTTGAATTAATTAAATCTCATGCCTGTGTGTGGGTGTAGTATGTTATAGTCATTATACAAGTTTAACGTCAGGTTAAACAGCGAAAGCGCTGACGATGTTGACACTCAGCTGACACAATAAATGTCACTACTGATAAATGCTGATTTATGAGTACGTTGACTTGATATTTGAAGTTACTTTTCACATTCCATTATTCCCTCACCGTCTATGTCTATGCGGCATGTGTCCTACATCCATGACGCTAGTGTGGCGACTTTGCAGTGATTACTACATGAGGCTAGTAATGCGCGGTATAAACGATATACGATATAAACGATAAAAAATGGCCAACGATAGAGATTTTTATTCTATGCTCTATCGCGATAATGCACGTTGAAGACGCAATCTATCCGCGATCCGCGACATTTAGAGCCACGAGCTGCAACTGCCTGCAACGCGTCATCGTCATGTGGTAAACAGGAGCAGCTAGAACTAGACAATTCCCCGATGGGAAATCGTGAGAGTGGGCTGTGCGGTTTGCCCCGTGAAAGCTACAGTCCAAAGATA
>JAOPJJ010000016.1:4423838-4436154 GCA_027122795.1 Enchelyopus cimbrius
CTGCATAGACACACTATGGAAACCTCTATACTAGAGGTGTCCATAGTGTGCTATGCAGAGCACAGCCCACTAATAATTATGATTATTAATGCTTAGCCTAATATTGCCTGTCTACAGAATGCTATATGGTTATGTGCTGTTGGTGTCAGTATATTCACCTAAAACTACAGTACAAGTGCTGACGATACCGAGTGCTTCCCCAAGCGCCTCCATGCTCAAAAGACGCCCAACACCGCACTTTAACAGGAAATGACGGAGTGTCTACATACATTTTACGGAGGTTTGTATTTGTTATTTCAGTCTTTCTTTTATCATCAATCAATCTCTCTGCCTTCTTATTCGTGTATTGGGTGCACATTTACATTTAGGGCATTTAGCAGACGCTTTTATCCAAAGCGCCTTACAGGTACATTTTTGTCATACACTGTCAGCATGCAAGGCGACAGCCAGCATGTCAGGAACAGGTATGGGTTAGTTGTCTTGTTCGGGGACACCTCAACACTCGGCTAGGAGGATCTGGAGTTCGAACAGGCGACCTTCCTGTTGCCGAACCACTGCTCTACCCCCTGAGCTACTGCTGCCCAGTCTGGGCATGTTTGCCGCCCATGTCGCTCAACTACATCCTGTACTTTTTAGTGGATGGAGATATTTATGCCTTTCCATTATTATGGAGAATGCATTCAATCAATTTGGGCCGGGGTAATTATGGAGGGCACAGTTGGTACAGAGTGGGTGGGGGAAGAGGAGCAGAACATGGCGAACAAGGAGGAGGAGGAGGAAGAGACTAGGAGTAAGAGGAGACCAGCAATCAGAAAGTCAGAAAGTCTAGGGTTGTTCTCTGCCCCTTGCCTCTTCTTCCACCTCCCTTCCACACCAACCTCTTTATCCTCCTCTTCCTCGTCTACCCCACCCACCTGTCTCCTCCCTGTGCTGACAGCGGATACATGAGCTACCTGACCCACTGCTGAAGGTTCCGAAGGAGGGGAGACATACACAGGCAGTAGAGGGGAAGAGGTTAGGGCTTGGGCCTGTATATATACAGTATACAAAAAGTGGCAAACGTGGCAAATATACAGAATATACATAATTTGTCTCTCTCCCTCTCTCTGTCCCTTGTGAAATGACAGGCCAAGCCTCGGTAAACGTAATCATGGATACCAGTCGCCCATTTTGTGGGTTCCATCCCGTTCAAAATGACAGACACACACAGACACACAAGAAACCGCACATGCACGCACACACACACAGAAGCAACCACACACACACAGTGGAACTTATTTCCCAGAGATCCCTTCCTCACACCCCACTTTCCCAAGCACACAAACACACCACCTCCTCTGTCACTCACCTTTTTCGTGAGCGTTGGTGTGATACATTTTTCGCCAAATGGCGTCACTTTAAACTCTCTATCAGCATCACGCTTCACTTCCTGTGCCCAGGGGGCCGCCTATCGAGGCCTGACACCGACTCAAGCAAGCTGCAATAAGGGTTAGGGGGGTGTCTGGCGTAAGAGGCTTACGGTCCCCTCCTGCGGGGCCTCAGCCCAGAGACAGAGTGCCTGGGCTGGATTGAGCTGCTGTTTTATCTCCTTTCCACTGAGTTAGTGCAGGCAATCATCTGACCAGCCCATGCTCTGCTTGGTTGGTTCTGCAAACTGTACACACACACACACACACACACATGAAGTCAAACACAGACACGAACACGCAATCACAACCAGGGAGAAAAAATATAAACACGCACACCAAATCTGAACATACACAGCAGAAAGCTTAAAACTTAAACGCACTGCTGACTCTGACATCTTTAATTTCCGTGTTTTAACTTTTATTAGTTTCTGTTTGTTGGGAACACAAGTAGGTAGGAGGTTGGGGGTGGGGGACTGTCAGAACACTCACAAAGCTCTTGGAGTGGGAGAATTTTGTTTTGGACATCGCAGAACTGCATTCTGGGGGTTTCTTAGAGCAATGCCTTACTCTGGCTGCCTGGGTTGCTGTTTGTGTGTGTGAGTGTGTGTGTGTGTGTGGGGGGGGGGGGGGGCACACAAAAAGTTGTGTGAGTTGTGAAGTGTTATATACACCAAGAAGGCCAAACTCAGAAAGCCAGAGGAAGCGGTTTAAATTTCTGAATTTTGGAGGTGGAATTTAGTACCCTGTCACACCCATTATCAACAGTGAAAGGTCATTGGAGTAGAGTCATGGAGTTGATGTTGTTCATGTTTGAGTTAAATCTTACTGGATTTTCCAGGGCAACTGAACATGCCAACTTTCAAACAGAACTGAACAGCACACCAAATGCTTTAGCATACCAGTCTATACAATCCCCCATTAAAAAGGATAATCTTGTTTCAATTTGCAGGTTTTTCTTTCATGCGAGTTATGTTAAATCACAAATGACTTAAAAAGCTGAAAACCCTGAACCTGTCTATCAAGCTTAGGCAAATCACCCTAGATGCTAAATGCTGGCATATAGAACCATGTTGATGGTAATGGAACTAATTAAATGTAGGGAAATGTACATCAGATACAGATACGTCAGCGTTCACTCCTTTATCCAAAGTTGTGTCTCCTGTAACCTTGTGACTCATTCCCTGAAACACTTTCAAATTCCATCGCTTGTCTCCTTGAAGCTAACCAGATCATTTTGACTAACTATTAGCAAAACTCTCTTTCTAGTTCGTCCTCGGACGAGTCCTCCAGCGGTGTTTCCAGTCTTCTTGATCTTCCATGCATCTGGCTAGTTCTCCATTGCGCTCTGCTCCGACATCTCTCTGGAGGATGTCCACGTATGTTGGTGTGGGACGTCCCCCTGATCGATGCCCGTGTCTTGGTTCCCACAGCAACAGCCAGCTGGCTGGGAGCTCATGGTGTTTCTGGCAATGACCAGTCTCATTTTTCTGCATTTTACGTTCTTACTCAGCCCTGATATCCCCCCATATAAATGTTTGTTGGTGACATGCGCGTTCTGGTCAATGCTGAGTACTGCACGAAGCATTCTTGTGTAGCACCCATCCAGAAACTTCTGTAGGGAGGACTTCACGGTCCAGGTTTTTACAGCCACAAACCGCTCGTATACTGTGCTCGGCCCCTCCTCTGTATCCAGGTGTTGGATTCCTCACGTTGGATTCCCAGCGGTTCCTCACTTCCACTGTGTATCTGGCTTGGAGGTCAGGGCCTCCCGAGAAGGTCTTCCGGTCGTGGTGGATCCTTGGGCTAGGCTTGGGGACCCTCAGGCTCAGTCGCACCTTTGTGGAAACCACTCTGTGGTCTGAGTCGAACGTGCTGTATGGCTCTGCATTCAGAATGGAAGTTCTCCACTTGCGCCTCACTAGTATGTAGTCCAGCTGACGTAGCATACCAGTGGCCCATCCTGGAAGGTCCATCTCTTGCCCATTCTCTTCTGGAACAAGGTGTTCACAGCCAATAGCTCGTGTTCCGTTAGTAAGGCAGCAAGATGTTCACCATTACGGTAAGTGCTTTCATAGTACGTGACGGGTGTTTCCCCTAGTCTGAGCCTCATGTTGAGGTCCCCCAGAAATGCTAGGAATTTGTGAGTCGGAACATCCTGGAGCGCCGTTCTAATGCCCTCATAGAACTTTTCTACTCCTTCAACTGGTGCTACATTGGTAGGTGAGTACACTACCATGATGGTTGTAACTGGGTTGCTGTCGAAGTCCGCAATAAGGATCCTGTCAGTGTGCTGGTGAACCCCATGGAGAGCCTTTCGTGCTCGAGGACTCAGCAGTAGAACCATGCCACCCATTGCAGCCTGGCCATCGTATCGCCATGCTGTTGAGGTGATGAACGAGTAACTCCCCACTCTACAGTACACAATCTGGTCCTGTTCGTGTACTCTCCTGTGCTCCTGGACTCCCAGGATTTCCACTCCCCTCTAATCGGTGCAGTGTGCTAGCTCCGCCAGCCTTGCTTATTCTCTCACTGTATTTGCGTTGAAGGTTCCCATTATAGGTCTCCGACAACACAGGAGTGCGTTAGGTGGGTCGCTGTGATCAGACTGAACCCTCCACTTCAGGGTTGGGGTCCTGTCATGCTTTCCCCATTGGGGGGATCGGCTCTCCCATCTGCCGCGTTATCCCTGCGGACTCCTGCCGCTGGAAGTTTGCGATGATTGTATTTTCCATACTGTTGAACTTTACAATGTGCATAATATAAGGGCTGTATAGGGCACAACTCCTCACAGCTCTACTCTGGCTGTTCAGAGCATAAGCCCTTATCCGCCCATTACCTTCAGGTGTCATTCGGTTTGGAACCTGGCGTGAGCAGCACCTGTGGCTTTTGTTCAGCGTGACCCTCTCATAGATGGGTTGCCATCCAAGGCTGGGCTCCATCTGCCCTCACTATTTGCCCGTAGCTAGGTGAACCATACTTAGTCTGGACCCTCAGAGTATGATAAACAGTTATAATGGTGTGTAATAAATGCTAATGGATAAAAAGAGAACTTACATTTTTAACAACTATTCTTTAGTCTTTAGACACACTGTGCTAAGGCTGTCGTATTTTCTTCTCTCAATCTTTTGAGGGTTGGTTGTGTTGCTCTTGCTAGCTGTTAGTGCTTTCGCCGGTGGCTGTTAACGGTACCCTTGGCCCCCGACTGGGTCCGCAGACTGTGAAGCTCCCCTGGGGGCTTGGCTGAGCATCATGTGCCCCATAAATCACAGCAACCAAGGAAGTGATGCTGCGTTAGCATTTAGTGCTGCCCCTTAGTATTTAGCAATGTGCTAGCTGGACCACAAGGGTCAAAAGAAAGGAAGATTTACATTCTCATCAACTATTCTATATCTTTATTTTCTTATTAAGAGGATGCTTTTATCCAAAGCGTCTTACGGTTATTACAGTTACATACATTAAGAAGCAGGGAAAGGGATAACGTATAGGCGTCTTGCTCAAAGATGCCTAGTATAAGCTGTGGACAAAGGACATCAAACACTGATCGTACTCTTAGGCTGGGTGTCCAATATGCAGCCACAACATTATCATGTCTGAATTAAAAGGTTTTATACAAATTGTTTGAATTGTTACACAAAAACACTGGGGTTGAAGGATAGATGGATTGGTTTGTGGAATGCGGTGTATAAATAGTGTTCTTAGTTTAAAATGTAGGTTTTACATTGCACAGCTCACTATGTGGAGCATAAGAGGTAATGCAGCAGGTCATGGGTAGCATAAAAGGAGGTGTGATAGAAACCAGCTAGAGTTTACACATTTTATGAGCCGTTACTATTTACAGCTCATAACCAACTGTCCATCCTTAGAATAACATCATAGAACCGCTGCGTCTGTGTGTGACACTGAAAATGGTTGAAAGCACTCAGCTTGACAAGTGCATTGAAGTCATGAGTGAGTTTTTGCTGGAATGTGTGTTTGTGTGTGTGTCTGTGTGTGCGCGGGTTTTGGCACATAAATTACAAAAATGATTGAGGGCACCACTGTAAGTGATTGAAGGCTACACTGTAAGTGTGTGTGTGTGTGCATGTGTGTGTGTTTGTCTGTGTAGGTATTTAGGGGCTGGCTGATTGTAATGTACTATTCCAATGATTCTGTGTTTAATCAAGCAGCCAGGGAGGATAGCTCTCGACACTGACATACTCAGCGTGCTCCTCAGATCCCCGCATATAAAAGTCAAGTCCAGTTTTCACGATACAGTGTGGGCTTGATATGGGTTTTAGTTTGAGTATTTTTCAAGTTGGAGACGGTGAGGGTGGTATAAATGTCAGCAAATGACCTTTTAAGAAGTAATTTACTCAGTCCAGAGGGCTGATACAGTGCCTGCCTGTCGGTGGCTCCTTTCATTTTTTTTAAAAAGACACAAACCTGTACACTCCAGCCCTAGGGAGAGAGGCACACAGGCAGTCACATAAATATGTGCTTCCTGTGCACGTACAAATACATGGATACAATCATGCTAATGCATTTGTAAAATGAATGGGAAGTGAATGCAAATGTCACAGCCAGCCTAAGCTGACAAAAGACCTGGATTCCTATGAGGGCTTAGTTGACCGACTATATGAAACTAATAAGTCTGTGATTTAATCCATGGATGGCAGTTCTGTAGGCTGTTGGCATTTAGCCAACAGATTCTTTTAGAGCTATTTTTGGTGGTCTTTTAATGTAGCCACAAAACTAACATAGGCTAATTATATCCAGCTTTAGTTTGGGCTATCTTAAATGTGCCTCATTAGTTTGGGGACAGGTAGACAAACTGCCCGTCACAGATTTATCGCCAGGGTGCATTCGGTAGCCAATGCTCGGATGTCACACTGAAAAGGGCATTTTTGTCATTTCTTTTGTATCCTTCCACACGTTTTTCATTTTTGTATTTTTTTCTCCATCTTGGCTGGATGCATTCCAAGCTTCTCTGCCCCTTTTCTTTCTAGCTGTATCATTTCCCATTGGTGGTTTGGCACTGGCTGCAGAAAACGTTCAGGGTTAAGGGCTTCTTTAATTCAGTTTTTTTTATTGTCGATGAAATAACCTTTATCTGTATGTGTACTCTTTGTATCGAGCAATCAAAGAATGATCGCTCGGACAAAGAATATCATGGCTCTCCCAATAATCATATGAACACAAGTCTGGATCGCATTGATCAGTAGATTCAGCCCGGACAATTGATTTACTCCCACTGTGTACCTCCACCCCATAAGCTGTACTGCTTTACACTGATGTGAAGCACCTTGAACAAAATCTATGTTAAATATGGATTCTTATGACCAAAGCAACTCAAAGGCCTTGTGATCTGCATTAATGTATATTTTTATAATAACTGAAGGTAATCACATATTAACTGATGGCTTGACATAATTTACTGATCAGCAAGAGAAGCACTTTTGATTGGGCCATTATGTAGAACAGCATTGAAAACATAAACAGAATATCAACTGCTGTAAGCTGTGAAACTGCTTTGAAACATCCAGGACCTTATAAAACCGCAGTGTAGTAGTATCTACCGATGTGTACCGTTTGGATTGCAAGCAGCACATTGAAAGCCAAAGCTATGGAACTCACTGTACCCATGGATCATTAGCGGTGTGAGCCCCATGCTAGCACAGCAGGTAGGGTAGACGCACACACGTGTTAGCAGCGGCCCAGCACGCCAGGGAGGTGTGTGTACAGCTTATCCCCGCTCTTGATGGCGGCACCTGCTCAGGCAGCCATGCGCATTGGCAAAATTAGGCTCGGAGGGGGCCTAACGTGAGTGGCAACCAAGTGTTGCCATTTGACTGAAGAACTCTTGACGCGGAAATTATATCGCAGGTGAGGGCTGTGTACTCGGATGTGTGTGCTCACCGCTGTGGCCAACACACGCTTGAAGTGTGCATGTCCACCTTGCGAAAGGCAAATGAGTGTGTGCTGGGATGGAAAATGTTGTGATGAATGTGATTTAGTTTGACACACGTTTGGTAGCACTCATTAATAAGAGGGTCTGAAGAGGGTCGCGCACGTCTATTTCTCATTCGTGTGTCATGGCTGTTTTGCTATTTTGCGACTCAATGAATTAAACAAATGATTTACAGTTTTTTAAGTGTTGAGTTGATTCTGTATCTAACAACTAAGTCGTTCAGCTGGTAGGCTGTTATTCCGCTGGAAGACACTTGATTAAATGTCCACAAATATATTTTTTATAGTACTTGTATGGCAGTGTAAATGATTGTGGCCAATCAGGTGACCTCAGTAACTCTGCGGTCTTTATTTACTTCTTGGCCTACCGATCACATGCCACCACACATGTGATTGGTATAGCCTGCAGGTAAAAGGCAAAAAAAAACATGCTTCTTCCTGATTTCCGAAGTTCGGATGAAATCATGAAAAAAATTTAAACAAATGTGGATTTTCTGTTTGAAGGGAATCTTGGTGTGAGAGCTTAATGGGTCAAGAGGTCACCAGAGGACATCTGGTTGACTGGTAAATAATGGAAGAGAACCTCATCAATCCATTTAATACATTTTGTTTTTACTTACACATAACACTGAGTCCTTTGCATTGAGGTTAAACCTTTTTGTGTCCAAACACAAACCCATCATCTTTTTTTTTGTTTTAAACGAGGTAGCTACTAGTGAATGAAATTCTCTGAGAATATCTGTTCTGGTTGACTATGCCTTTCTCATTGGATTCTAACCTATCCCGGCGCATTTCTGACCAATTGGGGCACCTCTTCCATGATGGTTCAGGGAATCCATCTTGCATTTTAATCACATGGGTTTCACCACCTCTGATTGACAGGCAAGATGGATTTCCCAAGCCAATCAGGGAAGAGATGCCATGAATGGTCAGTAATGAGCCTCGAGTGGTCTCAAAGGCAGATACATTTATTTCAAAATGTATTTCAAAATGTATTTCTTATAGAGCATGTCACTCACCAATAGCTGTTGAATGATTAATAATGCTGAAATTAAAGATCATTAGTATTACCTAGTGTACATTTTCAGTATGGATGTTAATCTGGTAACACACAGTATGACCTTTGACAGATTTGTCTACATTGCCAAACTTTTTCATTAGAAAATGTATGTGTAATGGAGATGCGATACTTCTGGGAGTTTCGTCATGAGTGTATGGGCCAGTAGAGGGCACTGTGGGCATGGTTCTCTGCCCTTCCCCTTCGTGAGTGGACTGCTCTGGTCTGCCAGAGCAGGGTATTTAAACAAACGGGGTTAATATCAATCAGTGTGCACGTAAACACACTCATAACACACTTGAGTAATGAAGCAGCGGTGAGTCAGCCCTTTTCCCTGAGTGCGTTTGTGTCTCACTCAGTGTCTGTGTGCATGGGTTTGTGTGTGGGTTAATGCTAGGTTTGCTTGTGCCTGTATGTTTCCCTATGTGTGTGTTGCACACGGTACAGTAAGCACATGACCCAAGTGTGTAGGAGAAACCGAGGAGGGACAGGATGGGGCCAGAGTTTAAATGTGCGTTCCTGCAATATGTGTTCGTTCTGTAGCGCTTCACTTTCACACATAAAAATCAAATCAAACAGCATACTCAGCATGTTGAGCTCATTCATCATGCTTGTAGGACAACTGTGAGAAATGTATGCATGTTCTGCTGAGATCTTCCTAAACCGAGCACCCCTCAGCCCATGTTGTCCGTATGAGTAGCATTTTCCCTGCTCCCTCTATGTTTCTAATTTCTTCATTACATTTCGGTCTTGGCTTGTTTATTGCCTCATGTCCTCCCGACCTTTGTTTTCACATATAATTACCGTCATCATTCCTGCTGTCCCAAGATGCTTATAAACTATAAATCATTGTAAGAGGGAAAACGTAAGAGCATTTTCTCAAATGTTTTTAAAATAAAAGCCTATAAGTTGAGGTAGAGGAATGGGAGAGAATGCTAGTGCTACCTAAGTCTTTGTCATCTGTAATCCAACATTAAATACAAGGAAGCCCACGATAGAATCACCCACTCAACCGATAGCATACATAACCCCACAATGTGATGTGTACTACCTTTGCCAACCAAGCTACTGTTGCCTCACATTATAACCAGCTAGCACAAATTGCAGGCAACTCTGCCTTGCATCATACAGCTATGCTCTACAACGCACCAAGATTATATATATATGATAGAATGCTACTGCTAATCCTGAAAGGAGCGACAGGAGGAGCAATGACCCTAGAGCGCTAAGACCAAAATTCAGTATGTAATCACTTAAAAGTCATTAGGAGACGCATGCATTAGACACACACACACACACACATCCACAGGGCTGTCAAGTATGCTCCAGGGGCACGTGCTGTGGGTGTGCTGGAATGAGCCATGCTCCCTGCTCATCTCACTCTACATTCAATTAACTCGCCCACAAAAGACTGGAAGAATCTAAGCTAGCATGAGCCGTGCGCTGCCCACGCACCACGTTTTCCCTTGCTACCTCCTCTCCTTCAATCTCTCTCTCTACATCCTATCCTCTTTCTCTATGTGATTCTTCCCTCCTCCCCCTAGGGCACACAGTCAAAGAGTTGTGGTGTTGTGAGTCTAACAACTTACATTTGGTTGCTGCTGTCTCCTACTTTTGAACTCGTCGACATTGATTAGAGTGTGTAAATGGAGTAAACACCACCTTCCCACATCTCTGGAGGTTTTTAAACACTAAGCGCTGAAATATGTTGATTGGTCCTCCACACAATTTTTGTTGTGTTCCACATGTACACAGAAAACACACGCTCACCCGTGTGTGCACACAAACACAAATATTTGCACTAGCCTAAGTGTGATCCATGCACACAAGCAAGGCCAGAAATTCAAAAAGGTATTCCTGACAGTCTGTGTACATCAATACAAACACACTGTACATTCACAGCCATAGATAGAGGTGCCATATAGATAGACGCAAGCGACACGGTAATTAGTACCTTACAGAAAAGCTTGGTGGTTACTTCCATCTTGGTTCTCTGTCTCCCAAGGGTGCCTGTGACAGCGATGAATGATGTGAACGTTACAGACAGTATAGGAATGTGGTGGACTGGTGGGTGTGGCATGAGGTAAAAAATGCCTTTTGGGGAGGCTCTGTTGCTCAACCCACCAGTGTGTTGACTACATGGCAAATACCCCTAGTTGCAACCCAAGTGGGTTTCTGACCTGCTAACATTTTACATTTCACTCTCTCTTTCAAAACATCATGGTTTCATGTACACTTTCCTGTCTGTCCTTAAAATCATGTCCATGGAAATGCCTGATTTCAAAATACATCAAAAGTCTCCTTCAACAGAAATCTTGAGATATTCTTTCTAAGTTTCATTTAATTTCAAACCTTTATTTACACTCGTAGTGCATTGAGGTTTCCCCATTTACAATGTTGACGAGTTTAAATCAAAGGACGATAAAAAAAACAACCGCAATGACGATTGACGTGAGCAGCATTTCTTAAATATATATATGTATATAAATAGATAAACTAAAAACAGTTGCAATTTAATGAGCAAAGATATACCACCACTTGTTTAAAAACAATAGCATATGGGAGTACCTCTAATTTTAGTTTTTGTTGCAGAGCTGTGTGCTAGGGGCAAGTGCTAGGGGCATCGAAGAGGAAGGCAGTTTTGCCAAGATCTGAGCGCGCACTAGGAACCCTGAGAGTGAGACAGTTGTTGGATCTGGTTTGGTAGGAACCAAGATTCCACTGTAATAGCGAGGAGATATAGGGCGGAAGTTTACCAATAATGGCTTTAAAAACAAACAAGTGCCAGTGGTAACTGCGTCTCAAAGATAGAGAGGACCAGCCAACCTTACGGTAGAGAGTGCAGTAGTAGTTTAAAACTTGGATGGATTTAAGTTGAGATGGGATTCTCACCTCACCACCGCTGGACTGGCTCGCCTGTACGGAGCGGAAGTTCTAAGGACATCCGCCATAAGAATAAGAAGATGGATTAAGGTGCTACTATTGAGAGCATTTAAAAGTGTCTTTGAGTAGGATGCTCTTCTTGGCTTCACCTTGCACTCTTTAGCTTCCAGCAGCTCTCTAGCATGTTTCCCGCTAGGTCTGTGATGCTGCATACAGCTTAAGTTTAACGTGTAACCAATGACACTCCTGTAGCTCCTTTGTCTGTAGCCTAACAATAGAGCAGGTGAGTTGATGTGCCATGCACCCTCTGGTCGTTTACCTGAAGAGTTTTGGAGAAAACTTAGGTTGAGCACAACCCTCCCTCCCCCTTCAGGAACTGGATATAAAAATAAGAATGTATGGTAATTCATCATTAAAGCAATTCCATCTCTGCATAAAGGCAAGCCTTCTGGCAATGCACTGACCGGGAAGGGGGATACAGGGCTCTCAATTGCTTCCCCATTTGTATCCCACCGGTTGGGGACTTTGTTCCAGTTGAGGCCATTTCATGAAACAAATTGAGCCGAATTCAGGCTAAGGCGATGCAAATTTGTCCACACAACTATTCTTCACCTGTAAGTTTATTCAGGTATCACTGTGATTACTGTTGTGAAATCCAATTTTAATATATATTTTAAGTAAAATTATGTATAAATAGGTGTACTGTGTGTTCTATTTGTGGGGAAATGCTATCATTAAACATAATTTATTCCCACTTAATATAAAATAAGACTTTAGTAATCCCCAGGCGAGATATGTGAGGTTCACAGTAGCAGTATTACGGGACAGTAAAATAATAAAAATAATAACTAAAGAACAGTGGCGGGCCGTGCATTTCACACCTAGGCCTTCACTGGTCCTACATGAACTAATCCACCTCTTAATACCATCATTATGACTCCACAGCTATAGAAACCATCAATATTACACAGAAATGCAGTATAACAGGGCGTTGCATCACAGACAGGTAGCAAGAAGGAAT
>JAOPJJ010000016.1:4439575-4452297 GCA_027122795.1 Enchelyopus cimbrius
AGGAACAGGAACAGGAGAAGAATGAGGACAAGGAGGTGGGGAATGAGGAGGACAAGGAGATGATAGGGAAAGGGGTTGAGAGAGGAATACTCCGTCAAGTCAAGTAAAAATGCATTTGTCTTGCCCTCAATCACAGTTACAGCCTCAAAATGCCAACAACATATGTAACCCAACTGAATGCGAAGCCCTCTTGAGAGCAAGACATTACTCCCCAAACTAGCAGTGAAGATTGAAGTTTGGACACAAAAGAAGGATGCCTCCATCTAGGGATGACTAGGAGTGCAACAGGGGACAATAGGGGAACGGTACATACAGTGGGGTACATAAGTTTAGGTACCCCTAAAATCTTGATCTTCATGCCTTTATTAAACAAATGAGGAAAAATCCAACCTTTCAGGACACTCATTTTCTTTGTTAATGAATAGTGTATCGTAAATAAATACATTTTCTTCATCAAAATACAGGGTGCATAAGTATAGATACCCCTATGTAAAATTCCCATAGAGGCATACAAGTTATTTCATTGATCCAGGATACTGCGCATCCTGATGAAGTCACCTAGGCCATTGGAATTAAAATAGCCACACATCATCACATGCCCTTCACCATACCTAGAAATTGGCAAGGTTCTTTTCAGTCAGCATAATAGCTGTTAGTTAGCCTACTGATTTCTCAATGCAAATCAAACCAGCAAAAATGGACCGATGACGCTTGGTCCTATTACCTCTACACAGTACCTCGACAGTGGGGCTACAAAAAAAGGTAACCTTCTCCAAACACAGCGTTTCGGCGAAATCAACACCTGAACCGATCTATTTCATCATAAACAAACTGGAAATAAGGCTTAAAGTGTGAAATAACGGACGGACCCATACAACACTCATATGTGGGGTGACGAGGATGTTTGTATTCTATTTAATAAAATGTTTAAACTGAGAAGTTGTGAGATTTTTTAACTGTAATCAAATTGTGCAGTTGTTAAACCAGGCGTTACAGTTCAGTTAGAGTAAGGTACCGAAAAAAGTATCGTTTGGATACCGAGTGGGAGTGGCCTGCGGAGCCGAATCATTGCGGTGCATGATGGGAGTTATTGTCTGCAATCCACAAGCCCTAAAAAGTCATTTTCTGCCTTTTCTCGGTCAAGAAGGCACCAAATTGGAAATGTATGCTACTATTGGACTACATATGATGACCCACTTTCAACACATATTCATGTTTCAACCGGTGAAGTGCCCCTTTAAGTTTATAATAAAAAAAACCTCTGCCCCATCGACGTTCATTCATTCATTCGGCAAGATGGCTGTGGCATTGACGCATACTTTCCATTGAACAGCACGGCTCAGGCGATATTTAGTCAGTATACGTATATCTATGGTGGTCAAGGATGTCATGTTAGCATTCAACATCTTTGGATGCTGTAGCCATCTGCATCCAAACCAGGCAAATGATGGGCCTTACAAAGCGACCAGGCACCTGTGGTACGTGGTGTCTTGCCCAAACATATCTGACAATTCAAGCCGACCCCAAAAAATCTTCCCAGTTAGCATTGACACTCCCCATCAAATCCTCCTTCCACTGTTGGTAGCTCCTGTGGTTTAGTTGCCAACAAAGGTCCCTTTTGTTCGCGCCCAGACAGTGGGAGAGAAGTAGATCATCAATGCCTACTACTGCCCCAACTTGATTATCCTCCTCCTTATAAGTTAAGTTAAGTTGCTTTATTTGTCAAACACACACAAGGTACAGTGAAATTTGACCTCTGCATTTGCCCCATCACCTGCACAGTGCAGGGAGCAGTGGGCAGCAGTGGTGCCGCGCCCGGGGAAATCCTTCTCATCCTTCTCATTCTGCTCCTCTCCTCAGTGTTTACCAAGAGAATTTCACACAGTATTTCTGTGAGTAACAAGCTAGTGGCCTACTATTTTATTCTATTTGGCTTCTATTTCCATAGCAGCGTTTTGATATGGAAATAAACCAGCTGGAAATGACAGCGTGGTATGAGAAGGGGATGAAGCTGCGGAGGATATCTGCGATTGACGGGGATGATGAATAGAGAAGTTTGTCCATGGGGACTTACAAACAGAGGCTGTTTATTGTCGAGAGGGGCTGTTTGAGCATCGCTCTGCTTGTCAAGCATAATCCTCTCACATAATACCTCCAATACATGTTTCCCTCTGTCCCTGGCTCAGCATCAGGTTTTTTTCTACCATGCAGAACGGGGGTCTCCAACACGTCGCTCGTCGCCCCCTGCTGAGTAGCTCTCCAAGTAGTCTAAACATTTAAACTAGGCTGTCAAAATTTGCGATAACGCGTGAACGCAATCCTAGTTTAACGCGAGACAGAAGGAAAATGAAAGAAAAATGTACGCATTAACGCACATTCTCTTTGACCCTTTTGACACTTTTATTAAATAAGTTCTGTATCTGTGCAGCGCGTTGCTCCAACACTTAAGTCACGTTGCTTCCGTGCACAAGCTAGTGGGCATGGCTAATGTTCCCCCTGACACGCAGCCGCAGTCTATGCGCAAAGCAGGCAGGTCTCATGTAGGGTTAGTAAAGGCCGGGATATACTTCTCCGTTCTCCCTTTACGTAATCCGTAACTACGGAGACCCCACGAGCCTTCGCAGTTCTCCGTCGGTAAAGTAAACAGGTTGACGTTCACAGTCACTTGATGCGTGCATACAGTAGATTGTATTTAAAAAAGGGACACATTATAATAAAAAAATTTAAATAACAATCTATTTACAAAGAAGTGCAATTTGCCAGTTGTAGTGAAACCGGAAAAGTATTTCTGGAAATTATGTTGTTTGAGGAATCACAGCCATTTCCCTCGACGGAGTGACAGACAGTTGAAAAATATTGGATGCGCCCAGAGAGTACGGAGAGGGTCTCCGTATTACGGAGAGGGCGTTCCCTGTCCGCGTACAGCACTTTACGGAGAAATATAAACCAGGCTTAAGTGAGTGAGAGACGGCTACAGGTACGAGTGCTAACGACAGTCCTCGGCTTGTGGACAAAAAAGACGGTAACAGTGAATCTGGAGCTTTTTCGCATAGTTTGCAGATACTAAGGGAAATCCCAGACATTCTTTTCAACACAGAATTTTGACGAGGCATCGCGACAAAGATCACAGTGTAGGCTAGTTTGCTTATGACAGATCAATAATGTAAATAAGAAACCGTTTTTCATCTGGTAAAATGAAGGTGAAATTCAAATGTAATGAAATGATGGCAATGTAATGATAGCTTTAGCATAAATTGCAAACAATCTTTTTAATATTCAATCAGTTCTGATAATATTAATCATGATATGTAGTCTGCATTTTTCTCAAGTATTATATCTTAGATAAAAGACCTGAAATGCACTCAGTAATTAGCTACTCAGTAATTCCCGTAGCTAGGGCTGGGGTGGTAACCGCATTATCGCCATACCGTGGTCACGTGACGCCCACCGCGGGTCTGACCGCGTCACCGCCATGACCGCAAAAAAAAAAAAATCCCTTGAAACATTGGCCTGCACGTGTGTGCACATTGGGGATGTCCCGATCCAGCTTTTTGCACATCCAATCCGATACCGATATTGTAGCTTTTAGTATCTGCCGATATCGATACCGGCTGATCCAAGCATGTATTAAAGATTAAAGATATTTACTTATTTTGTTGTCACACTCATGTTGAAAAGAGTTTTACTCTTAAGAACAACTAGCCAACTTAATTAGGTTAGTTTGAATAATCCACAATGGTTGGTAATGAAGCTGAACTGTTTTATTCTTAACATGGTTAAACACAAAATAGACAAAATAATAAATAGTCAATTAACCACACAAACAAGAGTTAACCAAGTTGTAAACCAAGTTCAAATGCAAACTATAAAATGAAAATATTATAAAAATATATATTATATATATTATATATTATAATATTATATAAAATATAATAAAAATATATATATTTAAAATCAACACACAAAACCTGAGTAGAAAATAGTCAAATTACCACACACACTGAATTGGCTATAACAACCCAAATAACTGTCACACCTTCTATACAGCTGACATTTTTATCACTATTTAACTTTAAATTCTTAGTGGGATAAGACCGTCTTGTTGTTGTTTGGGGGATTCTGGACAGGTCGCTAGGTGTGCGCTAGGTGTGTGGACCGGACTTTGGGGGAAAATGGAATGGATTGGGGGTCCGGATCGGGATTTTCACGTGCATGCCGATATCGATATCGATTTTTTGCTAATATGGGCGGCCGATCCGATCCAAATATCGGATCGGGACATCCGTAGTGCACATAGTTTATTTGTCGGAGTGTGCGTCTTTTGTTGTCATACGTTAAAGTCGATTGAGGCGACGGTCCATACATTCATTTTCCTCTGCTTATCCGGGGCCGGGTCGCGGGGGCAGCTGCCTGAGCAGGGACACCCAGACTTCCCTCTCCCCGGACACGTCCTCCAGCTCTTCCTGTTTTGTCTGTCATTAGGGGTTTTGAAGGCTACGATGCCGTACCATAATACAGGCTCACTAAATTCATTACGCAGCAGTAGGCTACCTACCTCCGCTAATGATGTCTGGCTCTAGGGCCGCGGCCAGCTTTGTATGAGGGCATTATCAAAAACTGGAGAATGAAAACGCTAAGTGTCTGTTGTGCGACCGGGTTATCAGGTGTACTGGGGGGGTCAACAAGCGGATCGCGCAGACATTTAGAATTTCAGCATGAATAATATCCCGTAAAACCCCACCGAAAGGTTCAAAACGCTCGATAATGTTTTCTTTAGTGTATGTGTTTAAAAGAGAAATATGCATGCCCTGCCCAATAAATAAATATTTTGTTAACCTCGAGTGATTATTCCAGTTTGCAGCCGTGTACAAATCTCAACAGCCACATAATGGATTTAGTTTAAGAGAAATGTTTAGGAATCAATCAATGGTTTACGTTAACATTTTCATTATTTTTTATAATGGAGTTCTGTAAAATATTGGTTTTATGAGGGTTGCCCAGCTTTCAGAAGACAAGTCACAGACAATCCGCCTGGCATTTCATAACCGGCTCCAGGTGTCGCGCAGTATAGATTTGATCATTGCTGTGTTGGGGGGGGGGTTTATATCGCGAAACCGTGAGAATTTGTTTGCAACCGACCGCAGTCAGAAAAAAATCTAAACTGGCACAGCCCTACCCGTAGCCACAAAAATGTATTGTCTTAATAGCAAACATTAGTTTGTTAGCCATGAATGACATTCCATCAACTCCGCAGGTTAGACCTAGAGTAGGCTACATCAGATGGCCCACTGAAAACCATAGTAGTCATTTTCATCTAATTTTAACACAAACTAATTTGCTTATTTAACGGTAATTTATTGTTGCCCAGAATTGACCTGCACACTACAAAAGTGTATATTTAGAGTAATACACTTTTGTAGAGTGCAGGACATTTCTGGGCAACAATAAACACAACAAACTGGCCATGTGAATAAGTGTTACACAAAATATAAAACACGAGTAGCTCTCCGTCATTTTTATTCTAAGGTAGGTAGCTCTCAGAGGGACAAAGGTTGGAGACCCCTGATGTAGAATGATTAAAGAAGAAACAACATTTTATCAAATGTTATAATATTGTGAATCTTTATAATGGTCATCCTGTAATTAGAAGGTACACACTTCATGTTATTCTTAAGTAACTCAACTTTAGTAATTTGTTGAAGTATACTCATACTGAGCTTAATGTTTCCAAGTCAAGTTTGTTTGTTTGTTTGAATTGGTCTTTAGTACAACACGTCAAAGTCATCCACTGAACGGAACATCATGCTACATGCAATGATCAACAAGATTAACAATCTAAACAATAGCATTGCCGTCTTTATGTGTAGCATTAATCACACTTCAACACCATTTCCATAACTAAACATTATGTTGCTTTTAATTACTCCTGTTCGTCTGGTAGGTAATCATAATTCCACTCGACAAAGAGGTGCAGCAGCCGTGAACGGGCTCCATCTGTTTGTGGGCTGCCTGTAATATCAACCATCTGAGGTGGTGTCTTATTCAGCAGGCTGTCGGACAACCCTGTTGGTCTGGACCTGTGCTGGTCTCCTTCTGATGAGGGATCTGATGTCCTCTTGTAAACGCTGTGATGTTTTCCCTGGAAGGATGGGATTTTTCTACACTTGGAAGGCAGTGACTTTTTCTAAATGTTATGAGATTGTCACCTGAAGGATTTTACAACAGCCTCCTAAAGGTGGGGATGTCATCTTCTAAACCACTTGAAGCCATCCCCGGAAGGATGTTCCATAGAGCACATGACAACTTCCACCATAGGATAGTGTTGTCATTTACAGGCTGTGAGTAGCTTGTACTGTCATCCTCTTACAGCTGTGATATCGCCACACACAGATGTGATTGATTGTGATGTCATCCATTCTCTTATGTTATGTATTCTAAAGAGGAATATGATGTTGTTCTCTGAAGGTTGTTATTTAATTCAAAGGTTGTGTTGTTGTCCTCTGAAGGTTGTGATGGTGTCCTCTAAAGGTGGTATTTTTGCTCTAGCTATATAAATCACATATGTGGCAATCCACAGAAGCACAACAGATATTCCACAGATGCACAACACATGGAAACACTTTCATGCATATTCACATGCAAGTCCGCACCAACAAAACTCACACAAAAGATTGTACCCTCTCTCATTTGCAAACACACACACACACACATGCGATCGCTCTCTCTTCAAACTGATTTTATCGTTCTCATTCAATGAACACTTTTGAATGTACGGTCTGCAGATATGCAAGGTGCAGGTCAGTACTTAGAGATAGACCTAAATCAGACCAGTGTGTAGATATCTGGACATCTGTCCTACAGATAAAGAACAGAAATACACCCACTCTGCTCCGTCTGCTTCTCCAGCCTGCCTGCCTCCCGGGATGTGCCAGGATCTCCTCTCTGGTGTTTCTGGCCGGAGGGATGAGACGGCACAGAGTGGATTGAATCCCCAGCACAGCGCTGTTTCGTTATCGATCATGTCTGGGACCCTTTAGCATGCAGGATGACGCACAACTGCTGCTGCTGTTGTGGTGGTTGTTGTTGTCGTTGTTGTGTCCTTCTGCTGTCTGAAAGTGTGGACTGGCTTCCAGACCAGACAGTGAGTGTTCTGTAATGTAGATGAGAGCAGTCAGTCAGCCGGCCCGGTCTGTTGTTTCAATTGGAAAGGGTTTTACTGGGAAAAAAACTAAAACATCAGAGGAAGAGCGGAAGGATAAGAGGACAGAGGGGAAGAGGTATTGATCCAATGCACTTAAGATCAACCACAAGATAACCTGCTCCTGGGCCAAATGATGGATCTTAGAATTCTGGTTAAGGCAAACACAAACGGCAGATGCTTTCGGTCACTGTCCATGAGTTTTATAACATGGTTTGGTTGACTTTCAAAGATTTCTAAAATGGTGAGAAAGTCTTGAGCGGTTATTGACTTCAGGTGGAAAAGCTTTATATCCAATACTTATATACAGTATTCATATCAAATGATTTTGCCTGTGTCCTGTTACCCCTGATCGCAAAGGTAGTATTGGTAGATTGCATGACATTATAAAAATAGACGTCAGCCTATCATCCATCCCGTCACTTGATTGATATACAGGGCAGCCAGTACAGGACACTTAGGTCACTGCGCATGCGCAAACGACAGAGCTAAGTGCAGCAAAACTAACAAGCTAGTCAGCGAGTTACCTCAAATTTTTAGCGCTCGTTTTGTTCTCTTAAACCTAAGAAAGGGTACAAAAATGAGTGGGGGAGCCGGACCAAGTAAGAAGACAAAAACTTTTCACTTTCATACGGTATGGGAGGAGGACTTTTTTTTCACAATGACATTTTCGGACAGCAGCTACTGTCCGGACTTCATCCTTGGCTGATTCAATTCAGTGCAAGTCATCAGAGTAAACTCGGGTAATGACAAAAAATGTACACAGTTAATTGTGTTGCGTTGTGCAATATTGGCTCATGCGGTTATATACATCAATATACATTGTAGATACAAAGGATCCTCAATATATTTGTTCAGAAATATATGTTTTGCATTTTTGTAGTAGGTAGATCATTTTGACTTGGTCATTTTATAAGTAGCTCACATGCTGAAAAATTGTGAGCACCCCTGATTTAAATTCACAAAGGCCTTTTTAAAGCCTGCTATGAAACTTTGTAAATTATTTGTAAATTATTTAAATAGTTTCATTCTAACAATCAATGTAAATATATAGTGGCTAAAAAATGTAATGAATTGTGAGTGACAGTTAAACCCTCTGAGGGCAGTTGTCTCTTCTCACTCTCTTGCTGTCCTACTCTCCTACTTGTTTTGCCCCTCAACCTAACCCAGTGGTTCCCAAACGTTCTCTGCTGTGGCCCCCTTTGGTTACTGAGAAAATGTTCGCCCCCCCGCTATGATATGCAAACAAATATTTGGTTTTCAAACTCCATTGCAGTTTATTTCATACATTGTAATAAAACAAACTGCAAATTGTTTTTACATTTAAACAAATAAAAGTAATCTGCAATAAACTACATCCTCTTTTGAAATAACAAATAAATAATAAACCACCTTTACATTGTAATTATTTTCAGATTTTATTATTTACAGGTTTTATCTCAACTGTGACGGTTCAGACACTGCCATTTGTTTTGTGTGCATCGTGTAGTATGGGGTAACGAGAAGCGATAACATCTCACAATCAACTCCCGATATGGTCGCAAGAAAATCAAAGCTGTTTGAAATTCTGGTCGCCCCTCGTGAGGGAAGTCCGAAGTGTCGTGTATGGACGTAAAGTGTGAGCAGTCAGGTTGCATCTGATTATCGGGCCGTATAGTGTGAGAACATGAATCGTGAGCTGCAAACATTTAAACCCTGCGATCTAGTCGTAAAGTTTGAGCTGGAGCTGAGTCAAACGAGAGAAAATATCGTACAGTGTCTGCCCAGTTACGTTTAGGCGGGAGCCCAGTCAAAAACGTGTTTGCTAGCAGTGTCTAAGCATGCCTCATTCAGACAAGACATACACATTCTCAGACACACAACACACACACACACATTGCTACTTAACTATTTTCTATATTCTGACATTTGTTTCTCTTTCGCAGTTCCACCCTCGCACAACAATCCTTCGCTCTTTTCTCTCTTACACACTTTTTCTCCTATCTGCTCTCTCTGTCTCTCTCACTTGTCTCCAACTTGCTCCCCCCTCTCTCTCTCACACACACCAACCCCTTACTCCTACTTGTATACCTTCAGTCCCTATGTAATTAGGGAACCCTAACCCTAACCCTATATCCACATAAATTGTAGTTTGTTAAGTTAATGATTGTCCTAAATATTTCCCAGCATTCAATGTTTAGTATATTCACCCACTACAACGACTGAGCTGCCATAGCAGTGAGATCTCTGTGTTTGCTTGCTTCCTTTTTCGCACTGGGAATCACTAAATCAATGTAGTGGATGCCAAATCTGATCTGAACACAGACACTCGAGACCTGTCAAGATGTTCATTGTTATTAAAGAGCAACAGAAACAAACCTGACCTGATTCGAACGCATGCAACCCAACCTAGTTCTAAAGATGTTGCTCCTGTCCCGACATGCCCTGCCTCTCCTTGGACTACCCACCGCTTTTGTGTGTTTGTGTGTGTGTGTTTGTGTGCGCATGTATCTGTGTGTATATCTGTGTGTCCGTGTGTGGTGTGTGTGTTTGTATGTTGTGTGGGCCCATTTGTGTGTGTGCCGGCCTGAAATATGCTCCGCGGCAGCGGCCATCGCTTACGCAGTGAAGCCCTAATGAAAACAAATGGTCGTCATTAAGGCCTTAACTCCTGACTGAACCACCCCTCTACCAGGAACACATGGGCTGCGTAACAGGAGGCAGCGGCTGGCTAGGGTCCATTGCCCCCTAGTTGGAGATACGTGTGTGTGTGTGTGTGTGTGTTAGTGCGCACGCCCCCCCCTCCATCTTATGTAGAGGTCTTCACGGGTCTATCCAAACCTTACAATCAGGAACCCCTGTAGTAGAGTACCGTAATCAGGTCAATTAAGGTAGAGCAGGCAAGCAGTGCATTTCAGATATACATCTCCTAACCCTGTGACTGTGTCACCTCCAAGACACCGTCCTGCCACAGCTTTGTTCTCTTTTGTTCTCGTCATTGGTGCTTCATTGCACCAGGCAGGTGGATGGTGACTTATCAGTTAACATGCTGTAAGGGGAAACCCTTCCTGGTCAGTGAATAGGATTCAAAAGGGAGTTAATGCACAGTTCAAACATACATAATTGTCCATAGTGACGATGGCGCTGCTCTTCGTCACAACCCCCCATACAGATAACGGTTCACTTTTTAGCACGACAAATCGGGTCCGACCCCATTGAATGACCTTGGGTCTGTTTATCGCGGAAGAGAAGGCTATCTGTAAAGATGGATACAGCAAGGTCAAACCCATCAGCAGCCCCTTCTGTATCCGGGGGCCTCCTTCACGACCTCTGACTTATTCACCGGGCCACTTCCCTTCAGGCTGGGGTGCAGTTCATCAAGAGCTTCTCCGGGGGGCGAGCTTGGTATAAAATACAAATAAAAACCGATTGCAAGAGATATGAACGTGTTTTTTCCGCTCAAGCGCGGCTGTTGCATCCCACACAGTACGAGGGCTAAGCGTTTGATGCGGGAGTGCCACTGACTCACATACGGGACGCTATGCCGGCTCTCGCCATGCTTCTCGGCACAAAGTCTACCAGCCGCCTGGTGCTCTCCCTCGGGAAGATGGAAGGGCTTCCAGAGCCACATTGCATGTACGAGACACACATATCCATGTGTGCTTACACATGAAGGCACTCTCACACACCGGCACACTACATACACATGCCCAAATAAAACCTAGATTTAAAAAAACTGCAGCAATGAATATGGAGGCCAAATCTTAATTGGTGGTGGTTTTGTTACCGTGGCAACTGCAGAGGAGTTCCTTTGAGGAGTGAGGAGGAGAAGATGGCTGATTATCTCTCCGTCAGCTTTACTTAATCACAATAATATTTAGATCCCTCTATTCTCTGAGCTTTGAGTCAGGATTTGCTGAAGCAGTCAGGGGGAGACGCAATGCTGGAAGTGGATAGGTAATCTAGGGATGGGCGATATGGCCTAAAATCCATATTGCAATATAAATTGCAGCCTCTTGCGATAACGATACGATATATATCACAATATATAAATTATAATAGAACCATTTCAGAACAGGTCACATAGACCCTATAAAGACAAACTGCTAAATGTATTTAAAAAAGAAAGAAACATAGCATGTAGACATGCAACATTTTGTGCAAAACTGTAAGCACACAGTAAACTGTAAACATAATGTTGCAGATAACTAAAAGAAGAACACATTCGGATGGGATGCTTAGTTAAACCGGGACTCATTGCTCAATATGCAGGAGACTCCCGGAACTTTCGGTAGACTTGGGATGTCTGGATATTCAATGGCATGTTTAGTTTTGAGGTGGTACCATGCCAACATGTAAGCACTGAAATGTGCGTAAGAGTACTCCTGAGTGTTCGTAGGATTCGTTCTTACCTAAGAACAATCCTAGATAAGAACAAAATTTGTGAATGCCACAATCCTCGTAAAATCTTCGTAAGTGGAACTTACGAACAAATTTGTTCTTACGAACGGTTCGTGAATGAGGCCCATTGTTCCACATTTTACCACGTGTCATGTTTTACAGAAGGAGGCTCTGGAGTAATGGCTGTGATCGCCAGAGACTCAAACTTGCCAGGGGGGTCTCGAGCAAGTTTCAAAAATATAAGTAACCTTTCTAACACAAAGGCCTTTCATAGGGCTCCACAATGTCTTGAATTACATTTTAAAGGACATGCCATAAAAGATAATTAGGTGTAAGAAATTGAGGTAATTATAAGCTTGTACTTAGGGCTGGGGCGGTAACTGCATTATCGCCATACCGCGGTCACGTGACGCCCACCGCGGGTCTGAGCGTGTCACCGCCATGACCGCAAAAAAATTAAAAATCCCTTGAAACATTGGCCTGCACGTGTGTGCACATAGTTTATTTGTCGGGATGTGCGTCTTTTGTTGTCCTACGGTAAAGTTGATGGAGGCGACGGTGCCGTACCGCAATACAGGCTCACTACATTCATTACGCAGCAGTAGGCTGCTGACCTCCGCTAATGATGTCTGGCTCTAGGGCCGCGGCCAGCTTTGTATGAGGGCATTTTCAAAAACTGGTGAATGAAAACGCTAAGAGTCTGTTGTGCGACCGGGTTATCAGGTGTACTGGGGGGGGTCAACAAACGGATTGCACAGACATTTAGAATCTCAGCATGAAAAATATTCTGAAAAACCCCATCGAAAGGTTGAAAACGCTCGATAATGTTTTCTTTAATGTATTGAACGTGTATGTCTTTAAAAGAGAAATATGCCTGCCCTGCCCAATAAATACATATTTTGTTAACCTCGAGTGGTTATTCCAGTTTGCAGCCGCGTACAAATCTCAACAGCCACATAATGGATTTAGTTGAAGAGAAATGTTTAGGAATCAATCAATGGTTTACGTTTACATTTTCATTATTTTTTATCATGGAGTTCTGTAAAATATTGGTTTTATAAGGGTTGCCCAGCTTTTCAGAAGACAAGTCACGGACAATCCACCTGGCATTTCATAATTGGCGCTGCAGCAGATGTCGCGCAGT
>JAOPJJ010000016.1:4452397-4468416 GCA_027122795.1 Enchelyopus cimbrius
AACTAGTTCATTTTAAAATGTGTGAACTGAACTTTGAACTAGTTCATGTAGAATGTGAACTTTCCCAACACTGCCTATGCCTCTATGCTCTACTTCTCTCTTGTGTCCCTTGTCCTTCTCTTAGTGTTGCTTTGTGTGACTGATTAGTGTTACCTTAACCATGTTTGTATTAATTAGTTCATTAGTTAGTTCATTGGGGTTTTGATACTTTTCTTCTAAAGAAATTCAAGGATGTCTTAACCACTCCCATCACATACATTGGAGGAAAGCCGTTCCCTAATGCGCTCAAAGCGGCTCTAGTAACTCCATCTTTAAATCAGGGGATAGACAGGAAGTCAACAGTTCAGCCGTTCTTTTGCAAAGCTATGAAAACTTTCCAGCAGGTTGTACGAGTCATTTTGTTGCAGAGTAACGATTGTCTAACTTGGAGAAGAAAAAAAAACGCGATCATCTCACCCCGGTCCTGGCTTCTCTTTCACTCTTTTCACTCGCCTTTGGCTAGCTTCTCCCGAGATGCAATCAGTGTATAGTTTTTAAATGTTATCTTTTATTGCGCTTCTTATATTGTTTTTAGTTTGTGCCTTTTCTGTAACATTGCACTTTACTGTGAAGCACTTTGGTGCGGCAATATTTGGAGCCGTCTGTAAATGCGCTATACAAATCAAATTGACATTGACATTCTCCTTTAGAGCATGGAACGCTTGCCCTAGCAATCTAAACATTGTTGAACAGATTTCCATGCTTTTTCACGTGAGGTAAAAATAATTGATATGTCATCAGTCTTGTCAGCACTAATCATTCTTTACTCTATTTATGCATATGATTTCTTATTTTTACCTACTTATTGATTTTATGCAGTACGCGGGTGTGTGTGTATGTGCATGTTGTTTTTTTATTTTATTTTACCTACCCAGGGACTGCAGATGGAAATTAGCTTTTAGCTAGAATCTGGTACAAATCATCTTTTTATACTTGGTAATTTACCCTAAACCACACATTTTCCTCATATAGTCATATATTCTCTTTCTGTTTGTGCTTCTCTTTATGCAAATGCTCACACACCTGTCACATTTGAAGTTCATTCACTGAATACCTGAGAACTTTGCTGAAGCAAAAGTGAAAGCAGAGCAACGATTGGGAGAAGGCTGGCCTGAGGGTGCATTTGATGTTGTTTTGTGATATTTGTTTCTATTTATTTACCAACATTTGTTGGTTGTTTGCATTTGTTATGATGGCCCTTTTATATTGTATTGTTGTTTGGTTACTATGCGCTATATGTGATAGCTGAACAGGTAAAAGGCTCTTATACATCTGTCTCTTCCTCGGTTTCTCACTCTCTCTCCCTCATTCCTGATGTCCCTCTTTCCTTGTCTCTCTCTCGCTCTCTTTTTCTCTATGTCTTTCCATATAAAGCCACTCTGAGATGTTTACCTCTTAAATGCGACAAAGCCTGGATCGGAATATTCATCAATATTCCATATTCCCCTGGTATGCTATTCTCCGTACTACACCTCAGATTCAGATAACCCTAACCCTAACACTAACCCTAACCCTACCCTAACCCTAACCCTAACCCTACCCTAACCCTACCCTAACCCTAACCCTACCCCTAACCCTACCCTAACCCAAACCCTAACCCTACCCTAACCCTAACCCTACCCTAACCCTAACCCTAACCCTAACTGTTGGTGGAGGAAGGAACCCATACAAACAGCATTCATTAATTCAGTGTTTGGTTCTGGACTATATGTGGGGTCGTCTGATATGCAGGTGGTGTGCTGTGATATTTCTGGTTTATAAGCTATTTTATAAGGTTTATAAGCCATAGCTATAGTCAACTAATGGCGCCTATTTATTTACTAACAACCTGCCAACCAATTGCCCTAATACAATCTCACAAGCAAGTTCACAATATATGGCACAGTTTTCATATACACTTGTTCACGGGGGACACACTAGCTGGTGGGGTAAACACAATGTCTGGGGAGGCAGAGGTAGGTGGTCACAGATGCCTGGTAGATCTACAGGCCAATATGTAGAGCGAGGCAATGTGGGTATTTGTTGATGTGAACTCAGAGCCTTAGTTCAGTGTTTAATGCTAATAGGTCAAATGTCACCGATACAGACGAGCTGAAGAGCCACACAGGAGGCAGGATTGGATGAGAGGGTGTGTTGGGCTGGGATGGTGTGTGGATGCAAGATGATGAAGCACTACAAAGGCAAAGGAAAACTCCAAATCGAAACGAGGACACACCAAAGAGCACCCCTGTCTTCAGAGAGAGAGAGAGAGAGAGAGGATATAAAGGCCGAATGGGGGTAGGAGGAGAATTAACTTGTTCCAGTTAAAGTCATGTAACTGAATTTCCAATACATTAAATAACTAAACTGTTGAGAACCTGTGCTGAATGGAAGTGCAGGTTCACTTGAAGGGCCTTTTGTAAAAAGAAAATGTCCTCGGAAAGTTTTTAGATATTTATTAGTTGTATCTTTATAATCTATTTGATTATTAACGTTGTGTCGCCCCCTAAAAAGAGGATTATTGGTATGGGAAATGTACATCTATATTTGTAAAGCATGGGATAAGAAAATAAATAAATATAAAATCGCAAATATACAGACATCCAGAGTCTGTATTTTTTGCGGGCAATATAAAGGGAATAGAGGCATACAAAAAGGAGGCACGGTAAGATGTTAATGATGATTAGTTTAAGCTTTGTAACTTTTGTTTTATCCTCTTCTTTTCCCAACAAAACAAAATGAATGATTTAAATATGACCTACACGATATTGGATACATTTACTCAATG
Organism: Enchelyopus cimbrius; assembly: GCA_027122795.1. Taxonomy (NCBI): domain Eukaryota; kingdom Metazoa; phylum Chordata; class Actinopteri; order Gadiformes; family Gaidropsaridae; genus Enchelyopus; species Enchelyopus cimbrius. The sequence continues at coordinate 4,455,204 of JAOPJJ010000016.1, forward strand.
TCATTTAGTGTAAAATGTTCTTTCCCATTTATTAGAATGAAATTAAAAGATGTAGGACTTATGATAAATTACATTTTTAACTGCTCATTACAGATACATATGTGGCTTTGCCACTGTGCATGTAACTAGTGCAGCGCCCGTAGGAAGTATGTATTCCTATTGTGGGAGCAGTAGATTCAGCCAAATCAGGCTGCGTGTGAAGGTTGGATGTACAAAGAGGTGTATACATTGTTGCCAGCCTGGTCTCACAGGAATCTGTAAAATAACCACGGGTAACGCTAAACTCAAAATCAGTGGTGGGCCACCGGAATCACTGACATGTCAGTGAAACACACAGATTTCGCTCCAATGCATGTTAATGACACCCGTGTGTGTCATTAACCTAACCCTAACCCTTCACGGAAATGTCAGCGTCCGTAGTATTGTATTGAGCGAAATCTGCACGGAGTTGTTGAGGGGATCTGTGTGTGGGCCGCGGGATGAGTGTCATTAACTTGGAGCGAAATCTGTGTGTTTCACGGAACGAAATCCGACTCTGACTGTTTCTGACTGTTCTATCAAGCCATAGGCCAGTGGTTCCCAATGTGGGGGGCGCAGATCTGTTGCAAGGGGGGCGTGGTACGGATAATGCGCTAAATGAATGAGGCATGCTTGGACACTGCTACCAAACCATGGAGTTTTTGACTGGGCTCCCACCTAAACGTAACTGGGCAGACACTGTACGATGTTTGCATGCCCACCAAACGCGACTTGAGCGACCGCGGCGACCAGTTGCCATTCATTTTCAATGTACACTGGCAACGAGGAGCGACCGGAGGCGTGAGTGACGCGATTTCAGCGATGCGGCGAAAGGTGAAAGTTAACAGAAATTCTACTTTATGCAAATGAGCAGCGGTGCGACCGTGACGTCAGCCAATGGGAAGCGGATCTCCTGAATCAGCCTGTGAAATTCTCCGTGGAGATGCCAGGTTCTCGAAAAACTTTATGGACCGACGGCAACGGGCCGTGCGTTTCCATCACAAATATGCCGCTGATATAGCAATCAATATTTATTTCGGACACATGATGGTCCATAGTAAAAGAAAAGACATATAAAGACATACAGACATAGAATTATAAAAATGTTAAGTTAAACACAAAGAAGGCTGCCCAAAGTGCAAACCATGGTGAGGGAACGATGTAATAGATGTAGGTGCCTGCTGCTTGAAAGACCCGGCAACTTCGGTCTCTTTGGTCGCCGTCGCCAGTGGCTGCCACAGAGACGACTGCAGCGACCCGATGTGAGCAACCAGAGAGACCACAGGCGATTTTATCGCTTCTGGTGGGTACACACACGGAGAAGACCGATATATTTTTTTTTAACCAATTAAGTGAATTTGCATCTTTTTTCACTGCACACCTGTCCATCTCTCATGACCATTTCCTGCAAACAAACAAGTTAGCATTGCAGGTTAACCTAGCTATAGATAGCTAGATTACTTAGACAACTTGCAATGCTAAACAAACAAACAATGGTATCTTGTTCGTTTGTCTAAGTAACCTAGCTATCTATAGCTAGGTTACTTAACATATATACTGTAACCACAGCAACTATCTTGTAATACAGATAATATACATAAGTGCAACTGGCACTTATGTATTTCACTTATGTATAATCTTGTATCTTTGCCGTGTTCTTTGGATGAATCTCGAATCTACTTAATTTTAACTTCTTTGTTTGCCATAATTTGTTATAAAATACGAGCGGAGTAAAAGAGGGGAATTGTAAATAATATGATCGGAGAACACATTGCTTCGGATCAAGGGATTCTCTGCTGGAGTGTTCTGATTCTGTTTTCCTTTTCTCTGTGTTATATACTTGGAGTTTAACTGTCTTTTCTGTAGGGTGATAGTGGGTGCCATCCCCCTATGGATGTGCAAGCTTTAACAGTCTTTGTCTGTTATGGTGAAAGTTGGTGCACCCCCCTTATGGGTGTGCAAGCTCAAGGCCTGTCCTTCCTTGGGTCTTATCTCCTGGACCAGACTGGCCTTTTTATTGTTTAGGAAGGTGTTTTTATGGTTTCATGGCCTCTTTGTTTCAGGTTATTCTGCTCTACATGAATGCAGTGAACATGGCTGGTCCCGCTGTGTTGGCCGACTCTTAAACATTGATAAATATATTTAGATTTATATGGGTTGACCTTAATATTTCTCACATCTTCAATTCATAACTTTAACCCAAATCCATAGCGAGGTGTGTGGGATGACGGTGGAGACTCCCACTACGGTATATAAAGGCACCATGCAGCTGCATTTATAAACTGGTGAGGTGTGTGTGTGTGTGTGTGTGTGTGTAATGGTTCCAAAAGTAATGACCAGGAAAGAAGTTACATTTAACTCAAATTGATAATGCCAGGCCCAAACATGCACCTGTGAGAAACAGAAATAGTTTTTCATGTTCATATTATGTTCCAGTCCCTTTCACATATTGAAAAAATGACATGCTCCATAATTTCTACACTTGCAAACAATTGGCTAGAACATTTCCCAGTGTACATGTTCCCAGTGTACACAGCCTCTGAATACATCGAAGTCATTGCCTGTTATGATCATCCTTATTAGTTTGAGTCTTCTTGCCTGTGTTATAATTGCAGAGCTTGTCAGTCAGCTTAACCCCATGCAGAATAGGAACAAGACAATTCATAGACATTTGAGTGTGTGTGTGTGTGCAGAGAGGGATTCTTTCTCCAGCTGGATCAGTAACAGGTTATGTGAAGGGAGAGACAGAAAGAGAATTCAGAAATAATTACTTTCATGTTGATATTCAGGACTCAGGAATTTTGTTACACACTTACTAGAGAGAGCCCACAAATATTTATTTTAAATGATTTTAAGTTTGATTCTATCATGTTGGTGGTTAAGTGTTATTGATTATTCTTTAATGATGAATCATGTTTGCTTTGGCAATACACACAGTCCAGTTTGTATGCCAGCAGAGCACATTGAAGTTGAAATTTAAATTGAGAGGGAGAACGAGCAAGCGAGAGATTGGGACTGAGAGAATGAGAGCCACCGATACACACATACCGCCTGGAGGAATCCCACTCTCCATGCCCCTTGCTACATCAAGTGTTCATTTGCATAAAACCATCCCAATAATCTGATCATCCTCGGGCTGCTATCTTGTTCCCTTTTTATGGAAGTGTTTAGCCGAGCCTTGTCTCCATTTCCCTCCACTACCCCTTGCCAAGTTCTCTCTCTCTCTCTCTCTCTCTCTCTCATGGTCTATTTCCTTATCTCTATCTCTTTTTCTTTCTTCCTGTCTTTCTTCCTTTCTTTCTCTGTCTCTCTCTTCTTTCTCTTCATGGTCCTATTGCTTAGACGGAACTCTGTTGTTGTGTGTCCTGGATGCAGAACCAAGATCGAGTCTCTCTGATATTGTGTTGTAGAAGGACCTGATGGAGAGAAATAATGAGTAGAGATAATTAATTACATAGAAAAAAGCATATTTAAAGGAAAGTTTTAAAGGAAAGATCGCATTACAAGGCAGAGCATGTCTGATTGACAGGTTGTCAAGTACTGCTGGATGCCTCTCTGGCTTATTCGATGGCACTTAAGTGCCTCTGGGCAAACCCACATCTATGTGATGGGCTTACTTACACCACAAAATATAATAATGTCTCTTTATTTTTGTGATTTGTTAAGGATTCTCCAACTGGTGTAGATTGGTTAGGTAATTGCACACAAAATATGACGGCACAACATGAATAAAGAATCTCAAATGTTTGCCTGCTTAGTGGAATTATTTGATGAAAAATCTCTGTCCCAAATACTTTCGTCTTTCTACAGTTCTCATAAGAGGAGAAAAAAAATTGTTGTTTACCCATGAGATTGTTCGTCTGAAAATACCTCACTTTTACCATGCAGGAGACACCGTTATCAAATGGCTAACAGTGAATAAAGAGTTTGCTCATAAAGGAAGTTTAAGGTTTGAATGATTCTGGACCCGAGGGCAGAACCATGTGCTGATACAGAAGATGGTTGTAACCCATAAAAAGGCTCAGTTCATTGTTAGGGGATTCAAAGGGGTTAGGGGTAAACCTCACCTCACATACTCAGAGCCATGCCCCTTTCTTTGCCCATTCATTTTCCCACTCAGCTCAATCACCTCCAATAAGCAAATGTCAGTTGCTCAATCACTCCCTGCCCTGCCAGACTATTAAAGCCACACCTGTGACCACCCCCATTTCCTCTGTTCAGATACACTGATGCCCCGTTTACACGAAGGGAAAACGCAGACATTTCCACAAAGTTTGGCCTCTCATTTACACTATTTTCTATAAACTCCGGCAAAAGTGGAGATTGCTGATAACATAACCAGAGATTCCGGTTATGCTTTGTGTCAACTGGGAGAAACAGGGTTAGCGTCACACTATGCGTCATAAAAACTTACATAAAACTTTACATTTGGACACAGCCCAGGTCTCCCTTTGTCCTGTGCCAGAATGTTGTATTCGTCGTTCGACACACACCTTAGCCCTTGTCCACAGTCTGGTTTATTCACGTACCAAGTTTGTATCTTTGTGCTTCCTCTTAAGTGAGTGATTTGTGTTAATGGTTTTCAGAACTGAGTGTTCCACAGTAGTTTAGTTCATAGTCCTTTTTGTTTGTCACCTCACTTGAGAGTTAAACTCTAGCCTATGTGATTTTTCATTAAAAGACCCCTCGAATTGCTCTAACTCGCTCTAATTGCTCCCGAGTCCTCCTTCCTAGTCCAGTCGCGACACTACCAAGGACCAAAAGTAAATGCTAAAATGGTGTGTCACTTCTCATCTGATAACTTCTATTCTGTATTTCAGTTGCACTGTTATAATTAAGGACATACCATACGTATATTATGCACGGCAAAATACCATACAGATGCAACGGTATCCATTTGCAACAATATAATTATTAACTTATTAACTTTGCCACTCAGAGGGACAATATGATATGTAAGATAATGCGGTATCCGTTGGCAACAGTGGTGTAGATGGAGGCGCTTTGAAGTGGATTCTATAGTTACAAGCGAGATGGAAATGTCAAAACCCGATGCATCAAAGACATACAGAATGATGAATGATATATCATGCAACCAACACGACTGCAGATATCACACACAACAACCAGCACCAGAGTTTATCCATATTTTACACTGATAATCACAGCCCTTGTTGACATGATCAATTAATTGTTCTGCTTCGTGAACCTGCTCTCACTCAAAGGATTCGTAATAAATCTCATGCTGTTCAAGGATCGGATCTCCATGCATTCAAATTGCTTGTTTTCCAAATACGGATGTTAAGATCTCACAATGTTCAAAGCATTTCAGAAAAAGTAGAGATAATGATGCAATTGATAATATGGGATTGAAATCCTTCTGCTTAAGTGCACTTTTTGGATTTGACTATTGAAATTTCCAAAGCATCGAGGGGAAGGAATGAATTATCCTACTTCTTTTGCCTCCCATTCTTCTGGGACAAAAAAATGGAATGCATTCATTTAAAAAATCATGCATCTACTCAACTGTTCCCCTGATGGGCTTAAAGTTCACCAGCGATCTTCTAAGTCATCAAAAATACAAAAAGACAATTTGATGTAATAAATGTGATTTTAAATCATTATACTGAAACACGATCTCACCAAAAGAAGACTCAAAGTAGGTCATGTGTTATTACTAAGTGTTCCCCTTTGAGACATAGTAATGTGTATTATGTGCACAAGTGTATGATGTGAGGCGCATTCATGTCTGTGTGTGAGTGTGTTTGTATATACTGTATGTGTATATGCATTTGCATAGGCACGTCGGCACGCATGGATATGCATTACAACACCACCTAGCTGACAGTGCATGCACCTGCAGATAATTTATTTGGGTGTAAATGAGTGTGTGTGTGTGTGTGTGTGTACGTGCACGCGCAGGCATATTGGTATGAATGTGTGTGTTTGTGAAAAAAATGTGTTTGTAAGTGTGCTAGTGTCTGTGTGTATGTTAATGTCTTTTGGTGTGAATGTGTTTTAATCTACTTGTGTTTACGTATATATGTGCGTTTGTGTCAACATGTACACATGCAGGTTTATCTTTGTGTCTCTGTGTGTGTGTGTGTGTGTGTGTTTGTCTGAGTGTGTGTGTGGGTGTGTGTGTGTGTGTGTGTATGTGGGGGTCTATGTCTATGTGTCTGATTGTGTATGTCAACATAATGTGTTTGTCTGAGTGTGTGTGTGTGTGGGTGTGAGTGTGTGTGTTGGCTAGCAACCACAACAGAGGCCTGTAGTCTGTGACCCACCCAGAAGCCATGTATGTGTTCAGAGTGGCAGTTCCTGGGGCCGGCTAGAGCTGCAGGGCACGCTGCCCTTCCCGTACACAACAGATGGAACCCAGGGAGGCAACAGGCCATTGCAAACAGGTTTTGGGCGTTGGCAGTTAGAGGGGGAACTACATGTTTGAATTTGTGAAAAGGGGAAGAAGAGGAGAGGCAAGAGAAGGAGACAGAGCAGACTGTTCCCAGGACGGTAGACTGATATAGGCCGACCAATAGACTGACGGACCAACAGATGGTGACAGCGCAGTAATAGGGTCATGGCTAGGTTGCTAAGTTTGATCCTCATTGCCCACAGTATAAACAGTGTCTAAATGAACTTCTGCTGAGCTTCTGCTGCATGAACAACGAGCATAAGACGCATGATTAGCTGGACAGAGAGACAATAGTAATTACCCATCAACATACCACGTACTTCGGTAAATATGTGTATGAGTTGCAAGAAACACAAGAAACCTGCATCCTGCCACCATTTGACGAGCAGCAGTAAACCGCAGCAGTTTGCGGGAGAGAGAGAGAAAGAGAGAGAGAGAGAATTAGGATCAGGTCATTTGTGCTTGAAGTCACGAACGCGGATGGCCACTGCGACTTATGAATCTCCACCCGAGACTGTATGCACCAATCAGATCGCATTAGGGAACAATAGCCGGCCAGAGCCATTATGGGGATGGGATGTTATGGTGATGGCTTCCCATTATTAGGGCCGGGAATGAGGAGTAGCTCCGCTGTCATTGAGTAAGCAGAGAAAGGACATAACCATGGAGGCTAACCATGTGAGATGTACTGATGGATTTACACAAAATGGTGGATTGGATAGGAATACCTCCCAGACCACTGTAGGAAACAAGATCAAGGCCATCAGGTCGGTCTACAACAGCTAGACAAATAAAGACATCAAATTGGACACATTGTAGTTATTTGACCTCAAATTCATACCCTTATGCACATCAAAACAGGCTGAATATAGATGTGTGTGTGTGTGCGTGTGTATGTGAGGGGGAGAGAGACACTGCGGTGGACAAGCATCTTATTCAAGGTTAGAGAAGCTGTTTGCCAGCTGGGAAAAGACATTACTCCTGGCTCTCTGACCAGGATTAAGTGGGCAAAGGAGGTGGATCAAGCAAGCAACATTCTTTAGATCAGGACATGAATGCTCAGTATCAACACCAACGTGGTTTGGGTACCACTGTATAAACCGACTAACTGTCTGATGGCCTGCTAAAGTATGACATTACTGTTGCCAGTGCTAGGGATGTTAATACTGGGATTTTGTGGAGCCACAGTTCTCTGAGGCTTTTTCTCTGGGAAACGGTGCTCACTGGTAACGGGTGAGTTCAGTGACATTACAGTTGCAGTGATTACAAATGATGTCTGACAACAGACTCAGGCTCAACAGCTCACACATTCTGTTTCAAGGCTGGAGCAAGAATGGACGTCCTTATTGGCATGACACCTTAACCCATCTCCTGTTCAGAGAAAGCATAATTACTCTGGCCTGAAACTCTAGAACAATGTAACAAGAGGGACCACCTTGAGGGCTAATCCCTCAAGGTTATTAGTTTGTAAAAGCAACCTGAACAGTGTTTCCTGCAATTTGAACGTGGACATGATACAATATCGGGGCAGATCATGCTAGCTTTTCCATAAAGTCCTTCCCACATGGACATCATAACCGACACGAATACAGGCCCGGTTCTTTGCCTTTGTTTGTTCCTCTCCTGCTTTACGACTGAACAGTGGGAATATCGGAGTATCGATGGTAATAGCGTGGACGGACTGCAGTTGAGATAGTAGATTCTTGTTTATCTCATGTTTTTGGTTATCTAAACCTGACATGGAGTCCCTTTTCCACATGTCCTGTATGCATTGCGCAATGGGTATGTAAACATGGGCGCACTGATACACAAACGCACACACACAGTTTACTGCTTACTGTGTTTTCATAAAGTCCTATCTGCCCTGGCCCCAAGCCTTATCTTTTTTTTGTTAATCGATGACATTTGACCTCTCCTCGAGAACACATCACGTATAAAGATGCCTCCACCTCCAGATCAAGATCAGTGTATCCGGCACCCTAAACTGCATTTCTGCAACCCTAGCCAACAGTACATCCAGTCCTCACTTGTCTTGGTCCTCTTTGATTGGTGTTCACTTCGCAGCTCTAATTAATGTTGCAAAAAACTAAATGACTGGAAACCTTTCGATTGTGCACATTTATTTTTCTATGTTCAGATTGAACTTTCACTTGGCCCTGGTCACCCTGGATAAACCACATAACAAATGAGTTTGACCCACCTTCAGCGGCGTTGGCCTTCTCACCATGGAGGTCGGTGCAGGTGGCTGGTCTCATCTACCAGCAGGGCCTTTATGCATGTGAGAGGGAAACGCTGAGCAGATTTTTGTGACATTTTGCCTCTGTGACAATCAATTACAGACCCATGTTTACACGGCTGCTCACTGTGCTGCATGAAATCGCTCCACAACTGTGCTACTGGGAGCACTCTACCTGCCCCAACCCCCTATCGTCACCAATACCAATACACACTTAGAAAAGCCCACACACAGCACACCCCTTCCAATATCTACCACTATACACTGATTGAGGCACACACACACACAATATCCCCCCCAAATATGTACCAATATACACTTAACGAAGCAGACACACACAAACCCCCTCCGATATATATCAATGTACACTTAACGAAGCACACACACATTAGACCTCCAATATACTGTATATACCGACACACAAATATGCACTGATAAAGAAACATACACACAAAAGCACTCAAACACACACCGAGACATAATCATCACCTTCAATACAAAAGGCCAGAAAATGTTCATGGCCACCCAAGCACATGCAAATACACACACATACACACCCGCACACACACACACACCATCACACACCAATATCCACCTATGCACTGATCCAGAAACACGCATACAGGGTTTGAAAACTAGCTCTCTGTATCAAAGAATCAGCTGTACAGCTGGTGGACGAGGCCAACAGCCCAAGGATCTCCTCATTACGTGCTGACAAAGGACAACAAAATCTGGCTAAAGAAACGATCTACAGCAGTCTCCTTCCATGTCTCTCCTTGGCTAGCTCGACTCTGCTCCCCATGTCACCTAAGTGGAAATGAATGTGTCTCATGTCCAACGCTGTGTGTAGTACGCTTGGTTATGTTCACCCTTGAGCTACAGTATTTAAGGGTCTATTAGCCTGCTCTTACACAATCATGCAGCAGCAACTGAGCACTGAAGCTCTGCATCATCAAGCTCAACCATAAATGATGCCACTAATGGTCTGCTAATCCCCCATCCAGCGGCTCGGCACAACCTGCAGCACAATACCACATTTGGAAATTCGTAAACAACAACGATGAGGAGGGATTTCTATGAATATCACAGACAGCATATCGCTTTTTCCGACCACGACTGTCCCGGTTGTTTGACATGTCCCTTGATGGGTGGATGCTTCCTCACACTGCTTCATCCGTCTCAGGCCGGGAGCGCTTCCCATAATGCAGGCGTTGACTCTGCAGTGACAGGAGTGCGGTGGTGTGCCAGCTGGAATGATGGAAACCAGCTGGCATGGCACCATAGAACCCGTAGTGGGACCTGTATCCAAGAAATATACAACACCTGCATCACCTTCACCTCTGGGTCACAGTCACTTAAGGAACCATCTGATCTTGCAGTTTTGCCCCCAACAGAAGTGATACAGGGTGGTGCATCATGTTGTCAAATGCGTGGTATCGGATCTGACTGCAGTCTCTTTGCAAGTGAGCCACACTGCAAAGAGTTGGAAAGCTTGGAAGGCTATATATCAAATGTATGAGTGCTCTCCAAGGCTTTCAATTCAGGGCAGAGCTGGACAATTCATCCAGGACTGGTAAGGTTAAAGCCCCCGTCACTGCGGCAGCGAGGGGCTCAGGGTCAGAAGACTGGCACGGAAGGGCCTAACACCCTGGCAGCCAGCTAGCTGGCTAGCCCTCAAGGTAGTCCCTCTTGTTACATTGTTCTAGAGTTTCAGGCCAGAGTAATTATGCTTTCTCTGAACAGGAGATGGGTTAAGGTGTCATGCCAATAAGGACGTCCATTCTTGCTCCAGCCTTGAAACAGAATGTGTGAGCTGTTGAGCCTGAGTCTGTTGTCAGACATCATTTGTAATCACTGCAACTGTAATGTCACTGAACTCACCCGTTACCAGTGAGCACCGTTTCCCAGAGAAAAAGCCTCAGAGAACTGTGGCTCCACAAAATCCCGGTATTAACATCCCTAGCACTGGCAACAGTAATGTCATACTTTAGCAGGCCATCAGACAACACCCCTGTCAGCAAGTGGTGGAAAGACAAACAGAATGTTTTTCAGTAATTGCTGTTTTATAAAGCTGTCTCACTGATCTCCTTTGCCATTAAACCTATTTAATGATATTAGTAGCCAATAATTTAGGTGCTTTTAAGTAATACATAGGATTATTAGCCAATGAGATGGAGAGATGCAATGCAGTGTCATGCTTAGTCAAACTGTTAAGCATGGCCGTCAGAATGTATGCATCTGTCCACATAATTCTCGCCCAAAAAGTTTGGGCAATCATTGTAACTGTGTGAAACCAGGAGGTTTCCTTCATTATAGGGATTGCTCTGAATGCAGGATACATTGATAGGAAGCCAAAATAACTTAACATAAGGAAAATCAATTCAATTCAACTTGTATTGTAAATTCAAATGGTTCAACAATATGTAGTTGCAATTGCACAAACAAACAAGCAAAATTAACTAAAATCATTTATAACTATTAACGTTCGCTATTTATGGGATGTGCCCCCAGAGGAAAATGGGGGGGGCGGTCATGTAATAATATTCTTTGTTGAGTCCCAAAAATACCTCCGGTGGCACTCAATTTAAATAACGAACAGTCCCTTACGATAAAGAATTACTAAGCCTGTTTTCTCTTTTCATTTAAAGCAATGTTTCTGTTTACTGGATCTGAATTTAAGCCTTTCCACTTTCCAATAAATCACACCTTCATTTGTCGTATTTAGAACTGAATGATCGGAAATGTAAAGAAGCCAATGTTCCCAGAAACAAACGTACTAGAGGAGAAAGGAGAATAATAAAAGATGGCTGAATTATTGATCACAACATGACAGCGCTACTGCCCCTCAGGGCACACTTCATCAATATTTTCCATACAATTTAACCCACCGAGGCCTGGACGTGCCCATACATAAGCAGTTGGTGAATGATGATCTGTGAGCCGCCCTCAACACAGACAGGGAGAGAGGGACAACGAAAGAGAGAGCGATTCCACACTGCTGCTATGCATTATTGAAGACCAGGCCTCCTTGTTTTGCTGCTAGCTGAGCTCAATGTTCTCTGTCACTAGGCCTTATAACTGCAGCTTGTTCTTTGTCCTCTTCTCCTATAATGCAAATACCTCATCTCATGTGTGTGTATATATATATATATATACTGTATATATATATATATATATACTGTATATATCAGTGGAGGCTTCTCCAGTGAGGAAAGGGAGGAAGATCATTATTTTTCTGAATGAAAACTGTAGATTGCCCACACTACTGTAATCAATTAATACCCTTAAATATGACTACTTTAATGCCTTTGTATTTTCACTTTGTTTCCATGGGTCAACTTGACATTAGCACCACCTATGGCTCTCTCAGCCTCCGATTGACTCCCATTCATTTCATTCAAAACATGGGATTTAAGGATTTTAAGTGAGGAGGAAATTCCTCCTCTGAGAGGGCGGGACTGGCTAAGCGAATTAACGAATAGGCTGGAGCCCTGGCTGCGCTAAGCACCAATAAGCAGGAGCCGTGGCTGTGATGCAGCACGGAGGGTGGGGTTACCCCCTCAAGTCTAAACAGAGACACAGAGACTCAGAGACACAAAACAAGAAGTTACGATCATTTATTTGAACGATAGCAAGAACATAACATTTGCTTTACGATTCCATCCAAGACAGCATGCGCACACAAATCACCCAGCGCTTCCAACACCTCGATCGTTTGCGGTTCTTGTAGTTTTGGGATGCGGTGAAATTCGAATTTTTCAAAGCCTAATTTCCCACACAGGCACTGGCGAATTTGAGGGAGACATATGGCCACTACACGTTAAAAATGGAACTACAGCACTTTTATAGCAACGCAGAGATAAATTCCTCACAAAAACTGACCAGACCTTTTCCTGCCTCAAACGAATAAAAAGTTACACAAGAAACACAATGGGGCAAGGAGAGGTAAAAACATTCTAGACATATTTCAATTGAACAGAACATTCTCAAAACTCCTCAAAAAGATCCAGTTTGGTATGCAGGTCACTGATCTCTTTGCAACACAAACAGCTTAGGAGGATTGACTTGATCTACAAATGAAGTCCCTCAATGTTAAATGGCTTAACACCATGACCAACATTCTGAAACATCCGTTAACATCCACATTTGCCAACCAACAATGTTAGGCATACAGCCCATGTTAATAGTTGTGAAATAATGTTCTTGTTGTTCTTTTACTTGTTGCCTTTATTGCTTTTTTAATATTGTGGAAAGGATGCTAGTGAATGATTCATAGTATGATGCATTTTAAATGTCAACTCTTTTGCTCTTGTGTCTTAATTTTTCTTAAAACAATTGATGCTGAAAATAAAATTTAAAACCAATAGCTTCAGTGATTGAGGGGGAAAATAGGCCCAGAATTTTGTATTTAGTTTTTGAAATAAAGAGTAGGCCTGATATCCTTTCCTTCTGGTCTTGTCTAGTCCAAAGACATGCTACCCACCAGCTTTCAAAGTACAATGGTGCCACACTGGTGGCTTTGTGTCAATTAATTATGCTATATA
>JAOPJJ010000016.1:4519379-4531831 GCA_027122795.1 Enchelyopus cimbrius
GCTATACGCTGCTATGTACTGGGAGTTGGAGAAGCTGTGAGCAGACGAAGAACTTTACTGCAGCTGTGGTTCTCTGAGTTGAAAAATGTAGATATAACAACATGACCATCTAATCGTCTGCTGTTCTCCAATTGGAGGGTTTCATCCAGGTCCAGTGATAGCCAGTTTGTGAGTGCGAACTGGCAGCCGTGCCTCACCCAGGTGGGTGTTACACGCTGTTACTGGATGAGGTGTGATACCACCCACATAAATACACATTTACTATGTTCTCACTTTATTTCATGTCTGGGATGAATGCAGCACATCATTCTGGGTTCCTTTAGAAACACTTTGGAGGCTATTCATTATTATGATCAAATAAACATATTCTGCCATCTCATCGTTATATATGTGCTATTGCTCGACATATCAAGACATGTAGCGATATAATGCTTGCCTTAGAGAACTAGTGCTATAGCTATGATGTGCTAAAGCTATGTAGCACAAGATATTTAGTGTTTTACGACTAGCGATATTTAGTACTGTAACTTGCTTATGCTAATGCTATCTAATAATGGAGAAAGCTAGCACCATAGCTATTTAGTGCAAAGAGATTTAGCATTACAGCTATCTACTGCTTGTTGGGTCTGCTACATCTCAATGATTACATCAGCTAAAAGCTACTGATTAATTTATTGTTCGGATCAGGAAGGCAGTGATAACGCAAGACAAGTAACTGGGCCTTATCTCGCCCATCCATTAGAAGGAAGAAAGAGAGGGAGAGAAGAATTAAGAAAGATGGAAGGAGAAGAAAGTGGGGAGGAAACTGAAAGGAATAAGGAAGGAAGGGATGGAGCAGGAAGGAAGGATTATAGGAAGAGGGGAGTGGCTTGGAAGGCAAGAAGGAAGGGGTTATAGAAAATATCAACAAAAAATACTTTAAGGAGGGCAAGAAGTAGCCTAGTGAAGGCACAAAAAGGGTTTTAAGGGGGTGCTTTTTACCAAGGCGGAAATTGGCATTCAGCGTGGAAACCAGAAGCAAAAGTTCATAATTGATGTTAAAAGATGTTCCATTAGTGAGATGATAGGATAAGCTGCGGGTGAAATCGATTAATTAACAACAGAATCAGATGATGCTGCGAGACGCCTTGCGTTTTGTTGCCCTGCGACATCTAGTTTGATTGAATCAGGGCCAGGGAAGCTGAAATGCTTCGCTAGCGGCCCTTTCATCCCAGCCTTGAATAGAGCTTTAATGAAGTGACTGCTCATCTCATTGTGCCGGAAAAAAACTGTGATTAAGTCAAATGTAGGGAGGGACGAGAGGGAGGTTAGTGGGCTGTGGGGGGAGGCGGCAGAGTTAGATGGGAGAGAATAGCGGTGGTCTTTAAAACGAAAGGGTTTGTTTTCCCAGCCGTGAATAGGACTTGTATTTATTCCGCAGTCCATGGTCCTGAAGGGTCTGTAGTTACTGGGAATGGAGAGTCACCATTCCTTGACTGTGTCCCAAAACCATTACCTTCGACCTCCTTACTCGCCGCTTGTTCGCAAGCCACTCGAGGAGGCAAGCCGTAGCAGCTAGTGGTCAAGCAGAAGGAAAGGAGCAGTGTGGAAATTAGACAGCTGAGTTGCTTCAGCGCCATTTAAGGCCATTGTTAAAAACCTTCCATAGGTCTTCCCATGTAATGTAATCTTGGTCTGATGCTGCTTTTTTGGTCGCTTCAGGCTGCAGGCTTGATCCATGTATTGGATCAGTGGGTAAAATGGCCATCAAGGAGAACATTTGAAGATTTATGAAGCAAGGCAATCAAATAGCTAAATATTGATTATTGGAAGGCTGCCAGAGAAGGACCCATGGGCGGGAGGGGAGTGGTTTATAATACTCAAAGAGCGTGTGCAGATTTTGCCCAATGAACAGCCGCCTTGATTGTTGAGTGTGTCCGTGGGCTATTCGTTTTATGTTTATGTATTTGTACATCAAGATCGTGCAAGAAGATCTCCGTTCTTTCTTTTCGTCTGACTGCATGTCAATCAAAAGCCACACATTATTCCAGTTTGATGACTACTGTTATAAATAGGGATTTTAGAAATGGTATGCTCATTGAAGGATCTGTTTGCCATGACCTGAGGCATGTACTATCTCAGTCAGCATGAGATAGTGCAGCATGTTCAGACGTTTACTATGTAAGCTTTTAAATGGTTGACCAGGCTAGGGGGGGTGGTGGAAATCTCAAAACAGTCATTACTGGAAGAAAATCTCCATACAAGCAGTACTATTGGAGTAAAGAGGGGGAGAGAGACAGAGGTATGGCTTGCAAGTGATTTAGGAGCGTGTGAGTGTGTGCATGCATTAAGTCGCATCCTAAGGGCTGAGTGACTTTTCCATGACATATTGGTGTCCATCAAATTACAGTCATAAATTGTACTTTTCTCTCCTGTGTTTCTGATGTATATGTCTTCACTCTTGGAGTGTGGTTTGTGCATGTACTGTAAGCGTGTGTCTGCAGGACTATCGGTCAATGCAGCTGTATTTGCTTAACACAGAGAGAAGAACCATGCATTATGCAACACTAACAACGGCCACGCACCTCGTGTATTGAACTGGTCGTGTCTGGCGATGCCTTACATGTGAAACATGGCTTTCAGGTGCACATATTGTCATTTATGAATGGTCAGGATATATGGTGGCTAACATTTGCTGTGATTTGGGAAGGATACATTATGTGGTATGGTATAATGTAGTATGGCATGATGTGGTATTGGTATATTGTGGTATTTTGTAGTATGTTGTGGTTATGGGTGTAATAATTTTATTTTTTTTATAATCGATACTCGAATCGATGCATTGAATCGTCGGCTGTATAATCGATGAATCGACCCAAATCGATTAATTGTTACACCCTAGTTGTGGTATAGTGCAGTATGGTGTGGTGTTGGTACAGTGTAGTTTGTCATGGCATTGTATTGGTAGGATGTGGCAGTATGGTTTGTTTGGTTTCAGAATATGGGTTTGTGTGTCACGTATAGTGCAGTGTAGTATGGTTAGGGTACAGTATGATGTGGTATAGAGGGGTGGGATATGGTGGTGCAGTGTAGTATGGTTAGGGGTACAGTGTGATGTGGTATAGAGGGGTGGGATATGGTGGTTCAGTGTAGTATGGTCTGTATGATTAGACAAGATGGTCAGGCCATAAACACATACAATTCACACTTGACAATAGAACAGGGAAGTGTCAAACAAGTATATTAACATTGTTTAGGTTTTTTACCATCTCGTTTTCACAAAATGCTTGGGAGGCCGAATTGGAACAAAAAAGCTTTTGAGAAGAAATATAGTGAATGTTTTAGTGAAGCCAGGAGAGATGGAGAACGGCTTCACCCCTAGACTGGTATTGTCCTTTGAGACACACAACTAAATTACAAACACATTCTATGTTAATGTATTGAATTTTCTTTTTTCGAAATGCTGTATTGTCATACGATAAAGAATAAGCAATTGACGCTGAGTCTGTGGCACTGTGTTCCTATCCGCCCAGGACTCAGCAGACGGTCTCTGCTCTGTGGACGCCATGCGGGGGTCTCTCTCTCCTCCTCTCTAAGTATGTTCCTTCTGGCAACTCTGTGTCATGCAGGGTCCAGACTAGAAAACACATATTTCCTCTCCTTGCGTGAGTGGCATTGCATCTTGGGTAAGGATAAGGAGTAGCTGTGATTGGGAATGGCTCCGGATCTGGTTACCATGGAGATTGAAAGTGAAAAGAGAGTAGCTTTTGCTGCTGCTGGTCTTATTGTGTGGTGGTGGTGGAGTAGTGGTTGGAGAGGAGAAGTGCTAGTGGTGGTGGTAGGGGTGGAGGAGGTACTGATGGGGGGTGACGCTGGTGGTTGGAGTGACGGTATGGTAGTGGAAATGATGGTGGAGCTGGTTGTGGAGTGTAGTTTGGGGTTGGGGAAGGAGAAGGTGGTGGTGTAACTGGAAGACGAGGTGGTGGAGCTGGACGAGAATGAGGCGCTGGTGGAGGAGGTGCTGGAGTTGGAGGAAGAGGAGGTGGAGTGGGTGGGTGGGCTCGTCTAATAGGCACATGCCACATGCTGGGTCTGAACACACACAGGCTGGTGCGTGGGCTCCTTCACAAAGAGTGAGAGCACACTGACACTGTCTGTCTCTCTCTATCTTTCTCTTTTTCATCAGCTTAATACGATAATATAAGATAATCTTTACTATGCCCACACTGTGGAAATTCACATTTTACAGCAGCTCAGGAGTCATATTACATATTATTTCTAATCTTTTGTCACTGACTTCCTTAGTACTCCTCCAATGATAATGTTACATATATTTATCTCTTTCTCTCTCTCTCTGAATCTCCCTCTCTAAATTTTTTTTTTTTCTTACGTTTTTTCTCCTTCACCGCCAACGCCCTCTTACACACCTCCTCCTCTTGCTGTCTGGAGTCACCACGACAGCCTGTTCCTCTCCTCTTCCTCCCGTTCCCCTCTCCATCCACCACCATAACCCTGTATCGGGTTGTGGGGTTGGCAGGTCCTTATTGGAGGAT
This sequence comes from Enchelyopus cimbrius, assembly GCA_027122795.1. Classification (NCBI taxonomy): domain Eukaryota; kingdom Metazoa; phylum Chordata; class Actinopteri; order Gadiformes; family Gaidropsaridae; genus Enchelyopus; species Enchelyopus cimbrius. The sequence goes on from JAOPJJ010000016.1 coordinate 4,523,912, forward strand.
ATCGCCGGTTCACCCGAAATTGTCAGCTATGCACGCAGACATTTTCATTCACTGTTTGCTTCCTTGTGAAGTTTTTCAGTTTGTGAGCATTGTTGAAACAAAAACAAAAGCTAACATACTGTATCGGTCTTCGTATGTGAGAAAATGAAAGACCACTAGAGAGGAGAAACGATCTAAAGAGGAGTAACGAGGCCACTTAGTATGCCCAGGTACAGCCCCTTGTTCTTCCCAGTTTATGTACAGAGTATAAGTGTGGGAAGCGTACGGCCACTACCCATTTTAGTGCATTGTATAAGTACAGCAATAGGGAGTTGGAAGCCTCTTCAGGAGAACGATACGTGCTTAGTTGTGGATGTGGGAGCCCTCCGCCTACGCACACTTCCAGCGCTGCTTCTACCAGCAAGGACCAATAACAACAGTGGCTTTGATGCTACTCACTTTCCTATCTGTATCGAATGGACCTCTTCACAACACACACCGTTATTGTGTGTAATCGTGCTAAAGGCGGCATGGTGTTCGATTCAGCCAAAAAGGTTTTGGGTGAGCTGTAGGCATCGCTGAGTAAGATGCCTTACCCTTAACTGCGCATGAATGCACTTTCTCTTAAATAGATATTCTCTGTGAGTAACTTTGGCTGGAAGCATCTGCTACAGAATAAAGTATTATTGTATTTTTCTCCGCTAATAATAGATACCGATCCGGAGTGAACACCAGCCAACCGTGAAAATATTTTTTCGTCTTTGGCAGACAAACATTGCTGTCCAGAATGAATGGACGATGTAGCTTCAACAACAGTTTGCATCGACCAGCCGCAGCCCCGCTCATAACCCTTACCGTGCGCACAGCGGATTTCAGCTCCTCAGCAGTCATTTGTTTGGAAGGTTATTTGGCCCGGACATCATAGGAAATCACACATTTCCCACATCTAGCCGCGCCTTGCATATCCCTTAAAATCTCCCTACCCTCCTCCGCAATCTACACCTCCACCACCCTTTTCCCTTAACTCACAGAACCCTGGTGTCTTTCAAACCAACCAACCGCCAACAGCAGCAGCAGTCTCTCCCTTGGAGCAGGGAGCAGGAGGGAGAGCTGGGTGATGGATGTCGAAGGCAGCGGCGGTCCCACAGCAATTAGCTCTTCTGCTGCAAGAAGCGGGCCTGTCAGGTTGATGGAATCTGCTCGCCGCTGCAGTCCGTCACAGGGGCCAGCGGCAGGCGCCAGACAAATGCCCGTTCTCTGTCTGCGTTTGAGTGTGTGTTTGTGTATGTGTGTGCCTGGGGTGGGGGAGGGGGTTGGCATACCCCTCCAGGGTGGCATACCAAGATGGGGGCCAATAGATAGGATGGGGACCTGCGTCCTGGGTCTTAGTGGGCCAGTGAAGTAAGTCTGTCTGGATGCGAGTGTTGATCTATGGAACATTGAAAAGAGGTTATCATTTGCGGGTTAATTTTAAAAAGTAATTATGTGAATGATTTCAGATGGACTGTGTCATCATGGCTGTAAGCTCTTTGTGAAGAGAATGAAAATAAAAAGATCAGAGGATAAAAGGGTGTTGGGCAAATGTTCTCATTAAATTGAAAATCAAGTCTAATCTCTAAATGTTTTAAATACTAAATATGACATATTGGGTGCTAGTTTCTTTTCTGTGATGTCAGGAAATCACTCTTTGGCAATACTGTTTTCAAGTCAAGGCAGAAGGATTTGTTAAAATACAGAAAAGTGGAAGGAAGGGGTTAGTTCCAAGTTCTTTCACCAGAGGAGGGGAGATATGTGTTCATTGGTAGAGAAATTACAGAAGAGAAGAGAAATGGCTAGGGAGCGTGGTTTGTGCTCGGCGGGTTGCAGGTTTGGTTCCTGGGACCAGAGGGAGAAAAAATTTGGGTGGGGATGGTGACTGAACAGTGCTTTCCCCCTCTCAACATCCACGGCTGAAGTGCCCTTGAGCAAGGCACCTCACCCCCGAATAAAGCGACTTAACGTAGGTTCCTCCCCGTTGTTGTCCATATTGTATGTATATTATTTTTTTATTCATTATTTTAATTTTGAAAACTCTTAACCTCCAACCAACATTTTCTGCTTCACCTTATTTATTGTCATTCCACCTTGTTCTTGCCCAAAGCCTGTTGTTCAACATGTCCAGTTTGACAACTTCTTGCTTCTACCTGAGTTCCAACCCTACTCCAATCACGGTTTCCTTTGTTGCCCTGCCAATTATACTTCTATCTCAATCCATCCTCTTATTTATCTTTCAACCCCCTCTACCATCCATCCATCCATTTCACAAATCATCCTTCGACCATCCATCTATCACCGCCCATCTAGACACCCTCTGTTCATTGAACCATCTATCTATCCTTCCATCTCCCCCACACATTCACCTGTACAGACATCTAAGGCTATCTGTGGGTCCTGCCTTCTTGGATTAGCTCGCCCATAGGGAAGGTATTCCACTTAACCTGTCATCCCGGATTGTGTTCTCACCAGCGGACAGGTAGCTGGGCTCCAGGGCTTCCCAGGACAGAGCTACGTGTTCAGGCACGGAGCAGCCAATACCCTGCTGGCTCGGCGATGGGCCTCAGAGATGCTCACGAAGCGCTCATGGTTCAAATGGGGGGAAAGCTTGCAGTGTCTCCAGGACTATACCGCTGTGTCTGTGTTTTGACCACAAATACAGATGCATACTTAGAGCACATATGGCCTTGTCTAGTGTTGCGCATGCGCTTGTGTCTTTGTGTGTGTGTGTGTGTGTGTTAGTCTCTCTCTGTTTGTCTGTTTTGTCTTGTTTTTGTGTGTGTGTGCGTGTGTCTGAGTCTTCTGACACCGACCCATTATCTCCCTCTGCCTCATGTCTCTCCTTCTGATGGTCAAGTATCTGACCTTAATGATGACATGCATACACTTTGTTCCCAACCAAATGCCAGGACCTGTGTCATTACACTCCATTTTGTGTTTGGACATTTGCACTTAAAGCAAAACACTGTCACACTTTTTTTTCTAACAGGGTTCATGCTAGTTCACGTCGTTCAGATCCCTCTAAATGACGTGAACTAGCATGACCTGTGTACAAAAACACGTGTGACAGTGTTTGACACATAAACATAGAGCAACAGTATGGCGGTTGGGTCGTCTTCATTTCATTTGTAATTTTTCTCTTCCATTGGGGGATCAAACCGTGTCAATGATTGCCTTTTGTTATTCAAAATACCCAATGTTATATATCTCACTGGTCAGCTCCAACATGGCTGCCATTGACCAAAGGCACGGTCACCTTAGACTCCATGTTTGGTGCTGTATTATCGATCCTCTTGTTTAGCTGTGGTGGTTTGTGTTCCTCTCTGGCTTCTTTATCTGTGGATGAGATGGTATGTATTGTCCCCCACTCTTGAGTATTGATGTTTCAAAAGGGATTCCTTCCATATATTCTAATTTCCTCTTCTCTGGGCAGTGTTCTCCGCTCCCACGGGTGCTGAGGGACTACAATTGGTTTGTGTGTGTACGTGTGCGTGCGTGCGTGTGCGTGTGTGTGTACGTGTGCGTGCCTGCGTGCGTGTGTACGTGTGCGTGCGTGCGTGCGTGTGTGTGCTCCGGGACTCACCAAGAGACGTGCTGATTGAAAGGGTTTTCTCTGTTGCTGCGTCTCTTCCGTATTTCCATTCTCCGGGGGCCTTGGCAGACGTGACCTTGTCCCACTGGTCCTCCCCACTCTGGGGTCAAACTCTTCTGAAAGGATTCTCCGGATCCAGCCACGGTGGATCTGGAATAAGGGACATAGTTGTGTAGTTGTTGTCGTTGAGACTGGTTGTGGTTTATTTCACTGCCTTATCTGAAATTATTTTGATTTGGTCTACTTTAATATACCTAATATATGCAATTTAAAAAATCGGTTTACCTATGCCTAGTCCATTTTTTTTTTTACAAATAATGAATGGGAATTTATATGCAATTTATATTCAATTGAAATTGAATACATGAAACACACTCGTCATTAGCTAACCATAACCCTAACCCTAACCCCGGTTAGGGTTATGGTTAGCTATAACCCTAACCCCGGTCCCTAAAACTTCAAGGAAATGCCAGCGTCCGTTGTATTGTATTGAGCGAAATCTGCACGGAGTTGTTGAAACAGGCATCCATGAGTGGGCCACGGGACATGAGGGTCATTAACTTGGAGCGAAATGTGTGTGTTTCACAGAGCGAAATCCGTGTGTGTTCCACGGAAATGTCATTGATTCCGTGGTCCCACCACGGATTTTGAGTTAAGCATTAAGCGTGGTTATTCCACGGATTCCTGTGAGATCACGTTGCTCTTGCGTAGTGTAACCTTAAAGAAGACAGAAATGCTATCTTTCCGTCTGTATTATGCTTAACTGTTAGTTAATAAAGTTTTGTTTTTACCGTTTTAAATGGAGCAAACTGATACAGAAGAAAGGGCTTAACAACCAATTTTCGGATAGTATCTCAAAAGCGCACTGTAAAACTCTGCAAGATAGGCGAGATAAATACACTTAGCCGCGTGGAAATCCAGGGCCATTTGGTTACCGATATGCAGTGTTTGGAATAACGCTGTTTAAAATAACAGTGTTCGGTAGCTACATTATTTTTTCAGTAACGGGGTAATCTAACTAATTACTTTTTACGTGGTTACAACGCCGACGCCGTTAACGTTACTGAATGTTAAATGCGTGAGTGACTAAGTGCGTTACTATGCATTGATTGAATAAACTGCGTAATCTGAATGCACCGCTGCTCCATACACAGTGAGGAGGCGGGTTAATAACGAGGTAAGCGATTATGATTGGCTAAGGCAGTCATGTTTCATGGTAGCCAATCAGAGCCAGTGTTTACACACATGCCAGCACACGCGCCACACACACATATAGAACAGATTAGATGAAGCAGCAGAGATGGCGAGCCTGGAGCAATCCAATGCAAAGTTAGCATTTTCAAGGTGGAGATATAAGTACTACTTCAAATTCATTGTGGTCAAAGGCAAGAACGTGCATGTGATGGTTACATTATGTTCAGGAGCGAAAACTTTGTCGACACCTGTTGTAAGGAACTCCAATTTAATGAAGCATCTCACAATGACACACGCATCTACAAAGCTAGTGGCCAAAAACATTGATACCTCCACCACAGATGATAGCTCGCCATCCACCAGCAAAGAAGGACATGGAGCAAAGTCACCAAAGCAGCAACAGCTAGATTTTTCTGCCTCACAACAAAAACGTGTACTACTCATTTCAACTGACTTGTGAAAACCGCAAAAACTGGTAACTAGTTACTTTTATTATTGAGTAATTCAGTTACTAACTCAATACATTTTTGGATCAAGTAGTGAGTAACTACGGCAATGGCTACACGGGAACGTTCCTGGTTTGTTTTTTTTGCGGGGTGAAAAAAAACTTTGTCCACACACATTGGATCTAAATGTTTGTGTACTCACGGCAATGACACCGTTGTGAAAACGATGTAATACATATGCCACACCTACAGGTGGCGCTGTAAACCGCCGACACACCAAAACTGTAGAATAAGACCTTCGTCTTCCTCGTGGGTACAAAAGGTCCCTTTACAAACAGAGAAACCACAACAAACAGGGGGTTTTCTTCTGGTCACGTGATGATGGCGACGGGGCGATGACGTCATCTTTTCCAAAAAAAGTAGTGGTCCACTTGTCCACAGGCCCTTAACGCAGATCTTTCCACTCTGGGACCCGTTCTCAAAAAGTATTGTTTAGGACACCTGAAACGATGTTGCCGTCGACTCGGACAAAATCACTAAAAGGTGCTTAAATAAAGATCTTTGGGTATTTTTGTAAAAGTTGGCAAACAATTTTTTCTACAGGTATTTTTTGTGCTGAATCCATTTTTGCTGTTTGCCAAGCTGTATCTCATGTGAAACCCAGTAAAGGGCACATTTTGTATAAAATTTGTGTTTTTCGATTATTTTGAGTGTAAAACCATGTACATCTTCAATGTTGCACAGTATGGAAAAAGTGAAATAGCAGAATGTTGCTTATATCTGTTAGCCAAATTTGGCTTCAAATGGATGAAAGGAACTCTCAAAAACAGACCATGAGGTTATGTATATGGCCCAAATTCCTATGATAAAATATAGCTGGTAGTCAAAATGAATGGTTTAGGTCACTTTACTCGCCATCCTTTAACAACTATTTGTCTGAATATATCCCACATTGTCATCCGGTATAAATAAGTCACCAGACTGTGTAGACCAGGTCAAAATCAACAAAATGTGCTTAAATAAAGAGCCTCGGGCATTTCTGAGTTGGTTTTGGCAAAAGTTGGCAATTGGACTTTTCTAAGGGTATTTTTTCTGCTGAATCAATTTTTGCAGTTTGCCAAGCTGTATCTCTTACGTGTAAGTCAATAGAGTGGCCACCTAATACGCTAATATAAGCTAATTTCTCAGCTCTGGCTCAAAAATAAACTGTTGATATTGTGATATAAGATTTATTGGGTACAGGAAACAAACAGCATAATTTATACACATTAGACATATCTTAGTGGTGGTGATTTAGTGTTGAGCTCTCTAGCTGAAAGGTACCTGGTTTGATCTTCGAATATCAACTAAATGTAGCATACTTTGACCGTGATGCTCCTTTATGATCCTTATCTGAAGTCACAGTAAGGCTCTGGGTAAAATTGTTCCAACATTGTAAATGACATCATATGATAATAGAATGCATTATTTTGTGTCAGCAGTTGAGCGCAACTCCCTCAATCGAGTGTTCCCCTGCAGTGTCGAAAATTGGCATGTTCAGATCACCCAACCACTTTAGGTGAGCAGGACATTTAAGTGTACAAGACATGGACAACTACCTTCTACCACATCCAATCTAGGCTTACAGTAAGCTGCAGGTTTAAAACATTCTGTCCCTCTGAGCTCCTCTGGGTGGATGTTGAGGATCTAAGCCGGATGGGAGAGGAGAGTTTGCGAAAGCTGATGTTTCTCCATGTTCAAGAAGCATTGCAAATGTTTATTTCAAACAGAACAATAGCCAAATAATCTAATGAAGGATAAAGTAAATACATTTTCATGTATTTTCTTTCTACTATGCTGAACATAATTTGTACATATATAAATATAACTAACAGTTCAAACCCATAGTTAATGGAATTGGGTTCCACAGTCTACCTATGTTCATGCTAGTGCAAGATAGACCTAACCCTATACCTGCATTGTCAATTTTGACAAAACCCTTGCTTAAACGGCCACTTCACCGGTTGAAACATGAATATGTATTGAAAGTGGGTCATATATGTAGTCGAATAGTAGCATACATTTCCAATTTGGTGCCTTCTTGACTGAGAAATGGCAGAAAATAACGTTTTAGGGCTTGTGGATTGCAGACAACTCCCATCATGCACCGCAATGATTCAATTATTCTTTGAAAACGAGGAACTTGTGCTTGTAGTCTCACTAGAACCCCCCCCCAAACACTTCCTAGTACCAATGACACAAAAATCGTCGTTTTATTTCATATGAACTAGGAAGTGTTTTTTTGTAACGATGCAATGTTTAATGCAAATGAGTTCCCCCTAGTGTCCCTTTAATGACTTCATATTATTTTTCATGATTTTCAAGTCTTATTAGTGTCGGTGAATAAACCTCAATGAAGATGTTGACTATCAGCTGTATCTTGTGTTCAGTGTTGCTTTAACCTGAAACAAAATAACACCCAACAAAACATTGAGTTTAGCTTCCTGGGGCCGTATTCACAAAAGGATCTTAGGGCTAAAAGTAGCTCCTATCTTGCGAATTTAGGAGAAACTCCTAAAAATAATGGGCATGTCAGTCATACATTTAGGACTCCTAATTGTTTTCACTAAGAGCAATTCACAAAGCATTTTAGTCCTAAAAGTAGCACCTAAGTCTAGGAGAGCTTAGAAGTCCTCG
>JAOPJJ010000016.1:4533986-4544837 GCA_027122795.1 Enchelyopus cimbrius
CACACGCACACACACACACACACATGCGCTGATGTCATATATTGCTCCACGATTGCTTCATAAATGTAGGAGTGCTGCACTTTGTCTCTGTCCTCATCCCTTCCATGTACAAAGAAACACACACATAGCAGGCTGTTGGCTTCTACATGGTCAACATGCAGAAATAGAGGAATGACAAGAGACTATTGCAGTACATGGAACCCCGACAGTAGATTGTATATTTTTCCTAGTACTATCATTGCTGAATGAGATGATTCTGAATACAAAATACCTTTTTAATAGAATTATATAGCTTAAATGTACCATAATGTTACTACAATTTGATTATAGAATACTTAATTGAACAAAACCAAAAGACTTTCAAATCAAAGTACAACATTTTCGAAAATGTCATTAGACTGTACAAGTAATCTTGTGGCTGCTCTTATGAACTACTTTCCCTTCTAACTTTCATCTCCAAGGCCAATGGCTGTACAGTATGTAGTATCACCAGAAATTGGCAGGAATTTGCCAATTTGGTAATTGTAGTTAACTCCTATTCCTACACTGACACTGGACACTAAAAATGGCTGACATCACGATTAATAAAGCCTTGTTCACTGCCAGTTGGTTACTTGATATTCTAGTCTATCGTCTCCACTCTGGAATGAGTTGGACACTTCTCAGAGCAGTTAATATCCTCATTCAAATGTCAAATATGAATCTCTGTTTATGTCTGAGGAGCCAGCTGCTGTATTGGTGTGGTGAGCGGTTTTATTAGTGGTGCTGGGCGCTATGCCGTCCAGGTCTGACTGATGCTGCTGATCCTGTTCAGCGTTATTCCATCTGTCGATTCTTGCAAAGGTCCTAACCTTGACCTTCAACCTGTCTTGTGTTCTCAAATGTGTGATAGTGCCATCAGGTCTCATAAAAGTCTGAAGTTTGACGTGTATTTAACATATTGAGGACAAAAAAAGGTTAAATGTTGGCTGTAAATGGCCAGTCAGGAATTGTCTGGGTGAGGGTTGAGTAAAAAGGTACCTTTGACTCACACATTTAACTCCTCTTTTTTATATATAGCTCCTGTTCTGCGAGGTGTCTCTGAAGTATAATCAAACACTAAACATGTATATTTAAGATATTGACATTTTTAGTCAATATTAATACAAGTATTAAAAAGTAGCTTTACAACGTTCTGGTCTCATTGCCCCTTGCTTTCTCTTTATATACAATTACATGCATTTTGTGCATGTATACATCTATTTATGCTTCAATACATTAGATCTTTACAAACCATAAATGCTTTGGTGCTTAGTGCAATCTCGCATTGGATTTATATTTGGAGTTGGAAAAATTTTGAAAATAGTAAAAGAGATACAAAATGCTTAATTGCTTGGCTTGGTAATGACAAATGAATTGTCAAAATATATCCAATCTATAACTTGCTAACCTTCTAACATCACTTGATTGTGGCATTGGTTCCAATATGTTGTCTATTCCTCCACAGTTTGGTCTCCTGAACTCTATTCGTCCTGGGTCACACACGATCACATCAAATGTCATCTGAAAATAGAGGTGTACTCTGTAGCTCCGCAGGATATCATTAGGTGTGTGTTTGCCTCGCCTCTCGTCCTAACCCCCAGGAACCCCCAGGAACCCCTTTCAGAACGCAGCGGGGATATCATACAGTCAAGGGTTTCACTTTGTGTATGCTTTAAAAAAAATACAAAATACGCTGTTTTAAAAAACCAAACCCAGGATTAAACCAAAAAAGGTGCTAATAAAAAAGAGTGATAGTGCGGTGGCTCGTGGTTATTCTGACCAAAGACTTGGGGAGAGTTTGGTTCTCGGTTTAGAGATGTGGATTTGTTTAGCTGGAGGTATTAAAGTCATAATGATGAGGTAATACTCCTCCCTGACCCGTCAAAGAGGGGGATGGTGAGCATCAAAGTATAATCCCATCTTAATTTGATCATTCTTAATCTCCCTCACGCCAACCACTTAAACCGACAATCAATACTCTTGTGGGTTGATTGTAAGTGCCGGCTTCCATTTCTTGCCGAATAATAAAAAATCTGGCCAATGCTCACTTATGAATGAAGGTATCTACTAACTTAACTTTAGTAACTCACCGTCACTCACTCTAGTGAGGGTGAGTTGGGGGTGATGGAGATCTCTCCATCATCAGGGCTTGACAGAAAGGTAGAAAGGAAGCTGAAGAAAAAGGGAAGAAGCTATGCTAGAGAGAAAGACAGATATAGGTAACCCATATATATATATGTATATACATATATATATACGTATATATATACATATATATATATATATATATATTAGTGTTGTGAAACGATTAAAGTATTAACATATTTTATTGCGATTAATGACATTAATGGCATAGTTAACTCTTAATCGCACATTTTTTTCTATTCAAAATGTCCCTTGATTTATTTTTGTCCCATAACTTGTTCTAATTTTAATGCTCTTATCAACATGGAAAAGTGGATCGGCTTGCTTTGTGCAAATGTTTTTTATTGGCACATACTGTAGTGTTCATTTCACACTAACATTCTTCACAAATAATCTTTCACACAATGTAACACAAACAGCCCCAAGTGCACATGTAAGGTAACCCAGGACTTGGCCAGTAGTGCAGTTAAGCAATGGCTTAATCAGGGCTGCCAACTGTCACTCATCGGTCGTGAGACACAAGCCTTTGACTTGCTTCACAGGCTCTCACTCCACAACCCCGATATCTACCGTCTGTCCAACCATTGTGAGCGTCTAGTTTCAAGGCGTTTATACGTTCTCTACCTGTAGAGCACAGCTGGACAAACGGCACTCTGTTACTTAAGAAGACCACGAGGGGTGGAGCTCAGTATACACATCCTCAAAAGTTTCTCTCTCTCTCTCTCTCCCCCCCGCCCCCAACTCCCAAACAATTGTATGCGGCGTGCCTGTTTTTCCCCTGGTGTAGGTAGTTCCGGTTTGGTGTTGTAGTTTTTCTGATGTTACTAATTGTTGCAACAGTAAAAAAACGACAAAGTTTGCTAGATGAAAAAAAATGTACGCTGTTAAAATGGGTTTGCGTTAACGCCGTTAATAACGCTTTTAACTGACAGCACTAATATATATATAAAGAGAGAGTGAGTAAGAGAGACCCACAATCGCACCGGCACTGCCACCTCTGGCCTCAAGTCGAAGAAAGGGCAGGAGGGAGGGCCAAAATGAACACGCAAGTGACCACAATCAACACCTGCTTGCTGTTTGGCATTGCTGAGTTAATCAACACCGCGGCCGGCGTCAGACGTGGCGGGGAGAGTACCAGGTGGAAGCCTTTGCTCATTCCTGAGATTAAGAAAAGTCTGCCTGTTCATTCATATCTTTTCATTTCGTGCCGGAGAGTAAAAAAAATGAGTACAGAACAATGGATTCCTTTTTTTGTTTCTCGATTAACTCTGCGTTGCGAAGGGACAAAACGAGTGGCCTTGGACGAGGGAAAACTAGGACTCTCCGCCACATTTTCCCGTCAAAACACAAAGGGCTGTATCCACATCCATATCTTCATTGTTGAATTCCCCTCGTGTAATATTAAGTCTTACTTCAAGGATGTCAGTTTGGCTGTGAATCGCAGTGCATTTTTTATAGGTGACAAAAGCCGGTTTGTGGATGAGCGTGTGTATCCAGCGTATGTTTGTTTTTTAATTGAGCTCAATGTAGTTGTTGGCGGTTGTCTGTTAGAGAGTGTGGAGCACAGCACCCGGAGGTGCGGCTTCGTGCTAAAAGCTGTTAGTAACGTCTCCTGATGGAACAGGGAGATGGTGGCCATTGAACTCAAACCATGTGCTCTGTTTTAAATGTGTGGCCCGAGGACGAACGGAAAAGAGACAGAGGGGTCTGTTGATAACTTGTTCTGTTTGCTTTGTGTCAGTCTGATGATTGTGATCAGTACAACATTGAATGATTTAAAAACCTAAATCTGTTGTTCTTACTATTACTGCCATACCCTTTAAACACGACTGAATGGCCACTGTCAGCCTCTACACCGTCATGAAGTGTACTGACAACGCAGCACAGATGGGCTTGATACCCAACAACCACCAGAAGGCCTATCTGGAGGAGGAGACCCCCCCACCGGGGTCAGGACAAGAACCTGCCCCGGAATGTTAGCAAGATAAAGGAGCTGATAGTGGACCTTGGAAGAAACCCTGGGACCCAGGAGGACCCAGGGCCAGCAGAAGGGTGCTTCATTTGCCAAACCTCCCATTGGAGATTAACATCAGGTGGTGCAGACCATGAACAGCAGAATCATTCAGGTCTCCAGCCACCCAAACACTCTCCACCATCCAACTAAATGTGCACATTAAAGTGCTTTGCCTTGGCGCTCCATCACACTCTGGACAGCTTCCTCCTGTCTGTCAGGCGGCACCACAGAGCTCAGCTAAGCAACTGGGTCTGGTCTTTCTCTAAGAGATCTTTACAATATTCTGACGCTCTCAGAGAATGTGGTCTCACTATCTTGAAGATATTATCGATGAACTGTTGTGATGCTGTGAACCACCTGTGGATGTTTTCAAAGGCCCAGCATCCACCAGATATTGTGTGCAGTAAAATAAGAAATGCATTCTCATTACGTGCTAAAACACTGTAGGTCATTAACAGTCATCTTTATGTTCCTCAATACAAGCTTTATACAAATGAAGTGTGAGTGTTTTATTTCACTGCCGCGAGAATGTGGTGTGCCATGAGAAATGATCCAATTTGACTTCATATGTCAAATATCATTTTTGGTAGATTATTCCAATGCAAAAATGTGTGGGTCAAAAAAGGCTGAAAAACACTGACTACAGCGACCCACTGATGACCCACAAAACTATTGTTCTGAACAACTTCCCTTTTGCCTAAGAAAATTGATCTTTCTTTTCCTGTCTGGGATATAAACAGTGTGTGTTAAACGATCAAGCCAGAGTGCGTCAGATGATCTGTTTGACTTTCCCTTCTATCACGTGACGCTCTGCTGAGATATGCATCTGGAAGACGGCTCACGTGTTGCTTTGTGGAACAGGTGCTGGCGGTGGCTGGAGGTTACACATAATAGGCCACATGTGAAGATAACGCGTGGCATAAACCTGGGAATTGTAGTCCAAAGCCCAAAGTAAGCAGACGAAAAATACAGACCGCTTGATTCAACCTTAACCTGCTATTCCTTGTTCAAAACATTCTTATTCCGTTTCTATCGTCGGGCTACAAAATGTGTGCTTGGTGTGCTTTTGACCATAGGCAAAAGAAAATTCCAATTGGCCAGTGCTATCTGCATGCCACCAGTTGCAGTTGTGAAATTCTCTTTCAACTTATAGAACTAGACATGCCCGAACCACGTTGGTGCTTTTTGTCCTGGTGGACGCACACATATATAAATAAATAGATGATGCTTAACATTTGAAGGGCGATGCAGTCTCTGCCTACCGCCAGGTATGTAAATTAGCTGGTGGTTTGGGCGAGGGTGGAGGCTAATTCACCGTCTGGAGCGAAGACGTCACATGGTGAAGAGATTTGTGGATGAAGCAAAAAACGCAGCTGCCAATTTTGCTGGTGGGTTGGGAGTGGGGTAGATCCAGTTGGGGTGGGGTAGATCCAGTTGGGAGTGGGGTAGATCCAGTTGGGGTGGGGTACGCCTCCTCAGAGTTCCCTCCCTTCAGATGTCTCACTCAGTCTGCTCAGTGTCTGAGGGCATCCTCCATTTAACATCCTATGCTGCCTTGATTCCTCTCTTTCTCTCTCCACCTCTGTCTCTCTCTCTCTGTAGCCATCTCTCCTTCCCCCTCTCTCTCTCCATCTCTCTGTAATCCATACCCTTTTACTTTCTTCTTCTCTGTGGTCTTATTTCCTCTTTGAAATGCCCCCTGTGCACGCTCTCTTTTCCTCCTAATTATATATCGCCTTCTTTTCTTCCTGTTGTTCAGTGTTTCTGAATAGCATCAGGTCCTTTGTGCCTGGCTTCCTGTCCATGCTATGTTCATGACTGTGAACTCTGTATGTTGCCCTCTGTGCTTCATCTTTCGTCCTGAGAAACATCTTTGCTTTCAATCGCCTACTCCAAGTGTCCCGCTGGGACCTGTTTGTTGAATTACGTTGTGTGCATTCAAGTTTTTAAGTTCCATGTGCAACTGTGTGCATATGTGTGCCATGTATTTATAAAAAACAAGCTTTTTATTGTGGAAACTTAGATGCACACACACATACACACATCACATTCACAGACACACTTGTCCTCTGAAACCCCACACCTGCCCCCTACCTCGTTATCACCCTCTTAATAATTCACTGCTCCCAAGACTTTGGAAGCATCTTTTATTCATGCATACACACACACACACACACACACATACACACACACATACACACACACACACGCACACACACGCACATGTTTCCTCGCCGCATCACTCTCAAGCTCCCGTAAGCACTCAGATGCAATCTCTAACAGACACAAATATGCACATCCTCTCACTCTCTTACACGCACAAAAACTTAGATCCTCACATGAACACATATCCGACATTCATAGAAGTACATTTCTGAACTACTGCAGCATGAGGAGAATATATGAACACATGCTCTGTACAAACTCACATCCACCATAAAGACATGACAGCACTGGTGGCTCTGAAAACACCAGCCCTGCAAAGCCATTAAGGTCTCGCTTTATGGATACATCTGACACACACACGCACACATATTGTGTACACAAAGGGTGTGCTGGCTGTCCTGACTGGGGGAGGGGTGAGTCGCTGCCTCACACATACACACGCAAAAAAACACACACACACACACCACGCACTTCACTCGCAATTAAAGTTCACGGGTGGTCATTTTATGTTAACGCTGAGTGCACAATCCAAATACAGGGGGGGTGGAGCGGTGCTGTGTCCAGCGTCCCCGTCCCCCTCCAGCCCCCGGTGGAACTAATTAGTGTCCCCGACGGAGGGCCGGCCGCGATATGGCTCTGCAGGCCCTGCTGCACGACAAGAGAGGGAGAAAGAGAGAGAAACAAGCTGACAGGCCTCAATCTCAAAGTGCTGTGTATCCATTTTAAAATGATGTCGCTATTTAAAAATTGTCAGTCAATATTACATAAACTGACCCTTCCCTCCCACACAAACACACTGATGATCGTGTGTTTCTCAAAATGCCACTGCGATGAAAGAAACTCCCTTGCAGTAATACATATTTATGGCGGTATAACTAACATTTGGTTGTTTTTCTCTCTTCCTCCCCACCTCTTTTTTCTTTTACTTACTTTTCTCATGCGTTTTCACCCCAATTTGGCCCACTCTCTTTCTCCAACATCTCTCTCTCGTTTCTTTGGCCCTATAACTTTACTCCACGCCCTGGTTGCTTTGGCTGAACACTTTAAGATGTGCTGTACTAAAGCCTTATCTCAAGTTAAATTCAATTACTCCAGCCAACAGCTTAAGACTGAAAGACTTGGATGTGGAAGCCTCTGATTTCTGTGCAAATGAACAGGGTCAGCAGTGTAACCGACAATGAGCTAGGATACAAAGCAGGGATTACCCGCACACGCAGTGGCCTTTGATGGAAATATCGGTCCATTAATGATTTGCATGCCATTTTGTTGCTGCTTTTCCCCCTCATGCTCTAGAGAACTTGAAAAACGCTTGAGATGTAACTTTTAACTGCAACATTCAATCAGAACATGTATGTCTTGTACTGAAGTAAAAAATATATATTTCAGGCGAACTAGACAAAGTATGACCCTGTTTATGGGAAGGTCACCTGGATAAAGTACGTCATTGGATTTACCACAATAAAATAATGAAATGCTTCAACCCACAGCCTGTACAGCAAGGTCCCCATTTCGACATTCAAACATTTAAAAAATGTTCTTAAGTGGTGGCAATGTTCTTGCATTGCCACCACTTAGTGTGGCAATGCAGAGCCATGGGGAGTTATCTGCATACAATACAGTTGGGGGTCCACACACAGACTAAGCACAAAACAAACCTTGTGCTTTACCTTCTCGAGTTTGGCCCTGCATGTGTGTGTGTGTATGTGTATGTGTGTGTGTATGTGTGTTTGTGTGTGTGTGTGTGTGTGTGTCTGACGCATTCAATCAGGGGAAACAACTTGGCATCAGAGCGAGCAGCGAAACAAGGCGCAGGATTCAAACTGCAAGACAAAAAACTGAAAAACACTTTCCTTGAGGAAGTGCTGTGTCTGCTGTTTCTCTTCATAGCTCTGGTAGGACATTTGGTGACCAGTGGCGAGGGTGTTGGACTCCCAGCTGACAGGTTCTGGATTTGATTCCACAGCACTACATGTAGGTCGCCTTGAGCATGTCTGACCTGTATTTGTTTAATTAATTAAATCTAAATAGTAGTTAGCAAGGAAATCAGTAGAAACATCTTAAGGAACTTGGAAAATGAAAGATTTAGGCTTTCTAACATCACCTCACCTGAAATAACTTTGGCTGCTTTGTTTTTGTTATTTAAAACAGATTTTATCTGTGACACTCTAGTTCCTCATCTGGGACTAAAACGGTACATCATAGATTATCTTGATTACTTCTTTGCTCTTAAGTTCTCTCCCTGGGGGGTAAGAGTGAGGCCTTTGATTCTGGACTGAGTGAAGCAGCACTAATGAGGTCAACATGCGGGAAGTTGCACACTTGACATGGGTAGCCACATTGGGTTGATTGCACCTGTGGGGCCTTTCAAGACATTATGAGCATGTATTCGGTCAGACAGTACGTCAAAGTTACCTCACACACAACCTCAAGCTGACATGGGTTTTTCGTATCATAATTGAGAGATAACAGTAAAATGTATGGTGTATTTCCACAATGGAGTATGGTGTATTTCCACAATGACAATTTGGTCTGTACACTTTATCTTAACATTTTGGGCTGATATACTGTATGCCGTTGTATCTGACGCCCACTTAGTCACGAATGTCTTGCATTCTTAACAACCTGACTGACACCCGAATAACAACACATTTCCTGGCACTCCACAAGATTCTGTTGTGTGTACATACTTTGAAATGGATATGCCAATGCAACTTATAAAGGCACTCTTAATGAAAACACGAGAAAACCTGTAGCATACACCAGGTGTGTGCATGTCAAGCAGGAAAATCATCCAAACCTGGGCGTTAGTTAGCTTTAGCAAATTTTACCCTGCTCATTTTGTGACAATTATGTACTCCTGTACGGCGCTAGAGGTGGAGATGCTGAGGTAGCTTGATTACCTACTTGAATCCATGTGTTTCAATGTTTCATGTCAATGAACTGGGATAAGACACTTGAGCTTTTTCTTGGAATTAATGGTCGTCAAGTAAATATAAATGGTGACGATTTGAATGACCTTGCTGTCGGCCCACACTACCCTTGAAAGGACTACTTCCATAAATAAGAGAATAGTTTTATGTGTGAACATAAATCTTGCGACTTAGACATCTGATTTGATGCAAACTTAAGATGGCATGCTGTTGTTAAAATATGAAGGGTCATTGAAACGTTTTCTGGGAGATGGATGCTTCTCCCTTGGTTTGTTAATGGGGGCAATTAATCATGTATCCCCTTTGTTCCAATCAGCTCATTTACATTGTTGTAGTTTTGACAGTCAACTGGATTACAGAGGTTGCTGTCATCCACAGAGGAATACAGTGACTCAACAGAGGCAGGGGGGTGGTTCAACACTGAACATGAATGTCACTTGGTGCCGCTACAACTCAATTGCTGGCCTTTCCAAGATTACTGTGCTCAATAGCCTTGTTTGAACTGCAAAATCAGATTATTTCTTTTTTTGGGGGGGGTCCAAATTCAAAGTACCTATCCTAAAACCGTAGTCATTTTTGTTGCTTGATCTCACAGGCCTCGTACGAGCCTACGCAGACTAATGCAGTAGTCTGTAGTAGGGTCCTACTATACACTGATTAAACAGAAAATACTAATACATCCCAATGTGACCCCTAACAGGGGGATGCACGCAGAGGGGGCTTGAGTCACCCTGAAGGGCTACCGTACTCCACGGTGAGTAGAATGGTGCCTCGTCATTAGGGCCAGTTGGGTTTCTATGAGACAGAGTTCTGAGCGTCTCCCAGGTTTGATGTTTCCATGCAATTCCATGCTTTTGGTTGTCGTAAATTGACTTGAATATATTACCGTGTTGAAAATAAATACAGAAATATTAAAAACATGTTTTCTGGCAACACACACTCTGAATACTCTGCCTTGAATACAAGCTAGTGTAGTCGCAGCGACACATCAGCCGTGGGTCCTGTACTGTATGTTATGTTGTGGTATGCTGAGTTGAATCCATTACCATGTCCCAGTAAATAGATTACACACATGAATATTGTAACGTGTTTGCTGGAAACACACTTCACGCACTGCCCTGAGGACCACGTGGTGTCCTCAGGGCGCAGTAATGTGTATGCTCTGTGGCGTGTGTGTGTTTGGTGGGACGACAACAACTTTCTCTTGGTGAAGCTCAGGTGCATGATGAAACTCATTGTGACTCATCGTTTTCAGCCAATCAGAAACAGAGCCAACATGAAAGCCTGGTGGCTAACATTAGGGGGGTTATGATAGGAGTGATATGAGTTGTCCTGGTTTCTACTAATAAATCCAGCATTCACGTTCACCTGTATAATGCTGACAGCACGCACACTTTTGTGTACATGTGTGTGTGTGTTCTTTGAGCTGGGGTGCTGGCAGCAGGGCTTAGCAGTATACAGGAGTAGCAGGGGCGCTTGTAAGAACAGAAGGTGTGTCAGAAACCAGGGCTGGGCCTGTCCATCATCCATAGCTAGCTGCTACCTGCTGTTGATCCAACCTCACTGGAAACTCAA
>JAOPJJ010000016.1:4709269-4727513 GCA_027122795.1 Enchelyopus cimbrius
CCCTGTCCTCTCCTCCTCTTCCTCCCTGGCCCTCCCCATCCCTCTGTTGCCCAGATGGACTTCATCTCCCACCACATTGCTTTTGTCGTTGAGTACGTCCTTCATATGCATTTTTCGGAATACATTCATTGGATTGGATTCTTTGGACTGGGAAACAGCTGGGGTTGGATATGGGAGCAGATGATGCTGTGTTTTGGACGGTAGGGGGAGGTCAGTTTGGGCAGGGCCTGTTTAGGTTATGTTTGCCCTAAGCTTGTTTTGGCCCACTTGCTCGTGAGGAGATTAGGGTTGGTGTGATTATGGCCACAACAGTGAGTGGAAATAAATCAGACTGTAATTGAATCACAGATATATTTGTTGCAGACCAGATCTTGACCTTGATAACCTTCAAGACTTGATTCAAAAATAAATATCTTGTATATATTTGATATTTTTTGGTTTGTTCCTCATGATACCCAGAATTATTGACAAAGTACACTGGACACATGCAAGGAATTTGCATGGGGTTTCAAATGTGCACACATCTCTTTTTGACTGAGGAGTTAGTGAAGCCCATACACACTGACTCATCTCCTGCGCTCTGCTCTGTCTCTCTTCTTCTCTGTTCTAAGCTGCATTTTATTACTTTACCAAACCCTGTTCAAGGTGCTATCCTGTTGCTTTACAAGCCTTTACCCTTTCTTTAAGAAACATATTAACCCTAACCTCATTGTAACCTAAACCTTAACTTTAACCTTAAAGGACCACTGTGTATAATACAGACAAGTTTAAACCAACTAACGGGAAAGTAAAAGCTAGTCTGTAGTGTATGAATATGCATACCTGGATGTTATGCAGATGTCTAAAGCCATGATTAGCATAGAGACCACATTTGAATGATTAATTATGGCTTAAATAGGAATATAAACAATTAAACAAACTGGAATGCTTTGTTCATTAAATGTGTGGATAAAACCAGGCTTCTTAAAAGTGAACTAGTCAAATACATCCAACCCCAATGTGTTATTGCACACTGAGAATCCTAATTGTGTTTTGTGTGGCACCTGTGTGAACAGGCTAGATTGAACACGGTGTTCTTGAATTTCATAAGTAGTCCCACGCAGAGATAGCTAGCAAGGGGTGTAAACCGCTTAGATAGAGGTAGGCTAGTCCAAATCAACAGGGAGGGGAGTTTTTGTATTCACTCCTGTGTATTTCACCTTGTAAACACCAACTAATTTATTCCACACTGGTCCTTTAACCTTATCCTACCCTAACCTTATCTATAACTCCACCACTTAACTCTTAACTAGATGCCCTTGACCAAAACTCCTGACTGAAAATACCTAAACCTACAGCTTCCTGCAGCCGCTAATTAAACCTTTCTAACAGCTCTCCCAGAATCCCCCTCTTCACCTCTCTTTTGATTAACGCTGATGTTATGGTTCGTAGCCCAGTTGGAGTAATAGAAGTATTTTGTCAGTAATCATTTCAATCACACGGTCGTTGTTATGCCTGGTATGTCCACTGACTTAAAACGACACACATTTCATATATACTGTATATATGAATCCTGACCAAGACATGACGTTTACATTGGTGTCATTCTTGATGGCAGCATTGTACACGTAACTTTAAACATGTCCTTTCACTGAGTGCTTTAGAACGTCTTTTTTTAAAGGGGTGTTGACAAAACCCTGGTTTTTGTAATTGATTTTACAAATGTTTGGAATATGAATGTCACCTTCCTGGCACAATTTTGGGAAGCTGAAATCAGTAATTACAGTATCTTAGTTTTAGTTTTAGTTTTTTTTACCACAGATGGTGCTGTGCTTCACTGAAAACCACTTAACTTCAGGGAATGGCAAACCAGGCGTAACAGTATACAGGGAATTAGTTGCTTACTGCTGGTATCACAAAAGACAGTTGTGTTAGTGCAGTAGTAAGTAAGTACATACTCAGTAACACAAATGTTATTTCTGCTTCTCATGAATGCATTTATTAGGTTTAAAAAACGGTGCTATGTGGGTCTGACTGTAGTCTTGCTGGACGGCTAAAAAAGGGTACTTAAAATCTGGCAACTGCAACATCATCTGGAGACACTTGAATGGATGCCTCAAAGCTGTTCAACATCTCAGGATGCTGTTGTGTTGGGCTTCACGGGCTCTGTGAGCCCTGACCCTGAGCTGGGTATCCACCGTGGGGGGGCGCCTTCTGGTCGGTTTGGCCTCTCTTGCGCTCGCCAAGAAATCATTCATGAGTCATCACAAAGAGTCACACAGAGACGCAACACACGGTAAGACCAGCCAAACTATAGTGGAAGAACCCAAGACCAGAGGGGGAAGGCATAGAATAGAGAGACTCTATTCTATTAGGATAGAGTCTCTCTATCCTAATAGAATAGAGAGACTCTATTCTATTAGAATAGAGTCTCTCTATCCTAATAGAATAGAGAGACTCTATTCTATTAGGATAGAGTCTCTCTATTCTAATAGAATAGAGAGACGTGGCAGAGAAAGATGAGCGAAGCAGAGCGAGGGAGACAACATTTGAAAACAGGAGAGCAGAGATAAAGAGAGTGGCAGAGAGTCAACCATTTCACAAAGAGCTTCATGCACAGGTGAACTTGCAGTACAACAGAAGAGGCAGAAAGAACAACAGACGAGGCAGGGACATATTGGAGCAAACAATAAAAAGTTAACAAATCTAAATGAAAAGCTGGGCAGTCTAAACATGGAGTCGTGATATGTCTGGCCTGCCGTGGAGCTCACTGACCCTGCAGTCGCACTCCTTGGCCCCCGCTGTAAGCGTTTCATGTTCCCCATCTACCTACATGCTACAGACATTTAAAACCTTGGTACCCTGGACTTGATTTTCTTGTACTTGATTTTCTTTCATCATAACCACAAACTTATTGGCAAGATACGCACATTCTCCTTCTGTGGTGAACCACATCAGACTTCTCCACTGATATCTTTAGTAGAAGATCAGGTGGCCATATGGAAAAAAAGCCAGCAAGACCAATCGACCCATCAGGACGGCTGACAACCCACCTCCTCAGTTCCTCAAGGGGATTGTCATGGTTCAGTATTCTCTCCTAAGAGAGAGTACTGCCTCACGCACGGGCTGTGAAAACGCTGTCTGCAACATTGCCATGGAGAATTGGTTAGACCAATGGTCCATCTTTTCAGGGATGTTTTCGCAGTAAGAGAGTTTATGTTGCATGCTGTGATTCTAGATATTTCAGCGATATCAGGTGCACCCAAAGAGAGGATTAAACAAGGTCATGATGCACACCAACAACCTCTGTCTTTTGTGATACTAGCAGTTTACGGTCTCGATTTTCGGATTCAGAGCCTCTTCCTTTCTTTAAAGGATTGAATGAAAACCATTATTATTGTAAGTGAGGCAGATAATTGCAATAACCTCCAACCTCCAAGTAACATCCAGCTTTTCACCTACCTTAACTATCTAACAAAGCTAACAGCATTCTACTCCTAGTAAGTCACTAATATTTAACTTAACTGATGTTGTCTTCGTCTCTTTGTGTTTCCTCCAGATAGTACCCCGATTCGAGGTAAGATGTCTAACCATCGCAGTCAAAATTAGATCAAATAATACATTCTAATGCTCAACTAACCCTCACCTAACCACTTGCGATTCCTGACAAGATAATAATTATCGGACAATAAGAACAAGAAAAGAAAACAAGAAAAAGTCCCAAATCTGCAAAATTCTCTTTCTGTCTTTCTGTTTCCACTAACAATCAGTGTCTCTGTTTTATATTGTCCTGTGGTTTATCTGTCTGGTCCCAACTGTATTTCTGAGTGTTTCTTCATCCATTCCAGATCTGTGGTGTCTCGTCCGTCTTCTGTTGTTATCCTCTGTCTGTTGCTCCCTCGTTCACTCAAACCCCAACCACTCCAATATTGAGAAATTGATCCAGAAGCGTTTAATGGTATTTCATGTTCAATACAATGACAGTGGCATATTGTTGGGGGAGAGTTGCTGGTATGTTTTGAGGTATTTCTAGTCTGATTTTTTGCTGGGCATCTCAATTGAATTTAATGTGAATGCAGATGAGATTAGGATACGCAGACCATGACAGGGTTGGCCGTGGCATTTTTTCCTCTTTCTTTCATCCACTTGCACACTGACGGCAATATTAACTGTCCGTGCTACCCCCTCTTTATTATCTGAGCCTTGATAATCTCTTGTCATGTTTGCCTGCATTCTACCACTGCGAAGGGCTGTGAGTGGCGATATGGTGTTATCATAATAAGCCCTTTCCCCTACTCCAAAGCCCCCCCAGTACTCAACCTCCAGTCATATCAATCCTGAAGGGAGATACTTCCCCTAAAGGTTGTAGCTGCCGCTGAAACCCACATACACAGAATTTAATTTGATGGCCTTCCCCTTGTTACTCAGCAGAGACTGGCTTTGATTGCTTGTCTCTATTTGAAGAATGGTGAGTTGGCAAGTAAATATTTATAATATATAATATTATACATGAAACTCAAAAAGTTTGACTGCTGACATGCATGAGGGCAATCATGCAGATTTATCAAGGCTTGGGTTCAACAGGGGTAAGTAAGCCAGGAACGACTTCTGAACGCTTTGAAGGGTTTTTTAGCGTTTATTGTGAATAACCGTGTCTCTTTATGCCCCCATGGCATTATCTCCTCTGACAGTTGAGCCTTCACATTCCTATGCTGTAACTTCAACATTTAGATCGAGTCCTGCTGTTTGTTGTATAATGGCTTTCCTCCACAGGCCGAACAGGTAAGTAAACACGCACCGAGCTTTTAACATGCCCCACATTCACAGTGGATGTGGGATGTGTGTTCATTCATCCTAACGGATTCCAGCTTCATTCCAGCTCAGGAGGTGTTTTGATTGTCAACATCTTTGAAATGATGACCGTTCATTTTCATTTATTTCTTCGCTCTCATACACACCTGTATACTGCCTTCACATCAACGCTGCTATCCGTTCACACCCTGAATCTAAATCCAAAATCTTATTTGTAGACCCATGCTTAAATAATTGTAAACATTTTAAACACTCTTCCCTTTGCCAAAGCATGTGCTACCAGTGTGGATAGACTCTTGCCTGGCTGAATCTTTAATAAAGGCGATATGTAGGGCCCATAAATCATATTGCTACGAACAAAGCGAGCGTGACTTATGAACTCTGAATTTGCATAAAAAGATTAGCGATTCAAATAGTATGGGTACAGTCTTCCTGTGTGATACAAGCAGCTTGGGTTGAAGGGCTATATGTGTGGGGTCTTGTCTGTTGAGGTTAGCGGGTTAGCGGGTTAGCATGATGCAGTCACGCTGAGGGGGGGAGGGAGGAATGCGTCAGTACTGGGAGGATTGGGACTGGGGATTGGGATAACTCCCTGACCATTGTATGACTCATTATCAGTCCTGTTGTACCAAGATTAACTATGAGCAACGTTCTTTAGACTTGAGTAGAGGAGAGGGTTAGGGAGAGCCTTGCATGTTGTTTGTCTTCACTGCTAAAGTGTGTATTGGATAGATTTGTCTAATTATTCTAGCCTGAGATTATTAGTTTTTACCATTTGCACACACTAATTGGTGTATACTTTCATCCAAAGTGACTTTGTCAGGCATTGGGGAGGGTGAACAGAAGCATCAAGTATAAACACGCATGTTATGGAAGTTTTTATAGGAGTAGAGGAGACTAATGAGTATAACAGGATCTATTCACAAGAAACTTGGTCAAGGAGTACGAGAGCTGCCCACACAGGATGCCAGCCACTAGCGTTCTGAGGAGGAACCTCAACAATAGTTCCTTATGTCCTCGCTCACCCGCTGTCCAGATAAGGAGGCCTTCAGCGCAATGAGGCGACGGTTCGTAAGCGAGGGATGTTTAGTCTCAGAGAGGCACACGGCATCCCTCTCCCACGTCAAGAGAGGACTTTAAGGTCATGTCAACCAGACGTGGTTGATCTTCTATTATTCTACGAATTAGACAAATATCACACTACTAAAAAGGAATTTTCCTTCACAACGCACATCCGTGTTTTGCATGTGCTATAAAAAGTGTCCCACTCTTTCAAGCTGTACAGAGACCCACACGGTAAATACATGCTGGTGTGTTGTTGGACTCCCTGCCTGGCTCATTACCGATCTCACAGGAGCGTCACCAGGCCACCAGATGGGCTCTGACAACGGTGGTGCCACGCGCTCAGACCCCATGCCGGCCGGATCGCACTCCGACGACCTTGGGCTGTCGGACGGCGCGTGTCTGACTGACGTCCGGCCGGGAAAGAGAGAGGGGGATGAGAGAGAATGGAGAACAGAGAACGAGAGAGGAACAGAGAGGGATGAGGGGAAGAGAAAAAGGAGACAGAGGGGGTAGCAAGTGAGGGGAAGAAAAAGAGAGAGGGATAAGAGAAGAGGGGGGGGGGGCAGTTGAAAGGACACTGGGTCCAGATGAACCTGTCAGCTGTCCAGGTGGCCGTGTTGTTCTGCCTCAGAGTTTTGTCAGAGCACCGCAGACTCTCTGCATGCATTATCACCCACAGCCTTGTTTACATTCCTTTTTGGATAACTTTTATTTTGTCATTTATTCATGAAATACTTTCGCAGCTGCTAAGGCTGAACTAAATTCTGATGAGAACTTAAAAAAGAACCGCACTCGGAAACGTACGAGCCAATACAAGACGTTGGGTATAACCTCCTCGTGCCGATGGGGAGCTTCAGTCAAAGTCTGTTACTGGTAAGACCGACTTCACATTGCAAACATTTGCAAGCTAACTGCTGGTTGAAGCTCTGGGAGCAGAGAGGAAATGACAGGGAGCGCAGTGGAGGAGGGTATTTTTGTAGTGTGGATGAAGGGCACCCCATCCGCAGGCCTGGGCATGCTCACTGGAGAGCAGAGAGGGAGACGTGGTCAGGCAGCCATCTTGTTGATGGCCTGAGCAAATCAATTTGTAGCCTACCAGGATGTGCTAATTGAATTGCACAGAGATGCTTGGGGTGGCGGGCGTGTGTGTGGTACGGGGGTTTGGGCGGCCTGGGGCGGTGGGTACTTTCAGAAACTAATCATCTATGCCCCCCCCCCCCGTTCCCCTCCGTGTTGCCTGTCTGTCCGTCTCTCCTTCTCTGTCGGGCTTCTTGTAATTATTTTTAGCCCAGTTCTCCTAATATTGACATTCCCTCTTTTTTCTCTCTTTTTATCATCTCTCCGTTTTTCTACAGCCAAGTGTGGTGTGTGTGTGTGTGTGGCCATAGGCGTGTGTGTGTGTGTGTTTTGTATTAGTGGGTGGGAGGTCAGACCTCTGCTTTTTAGCGATAGAGTTATTAGCCCACCTGGAGGAGATGTGGGCAGAATTTGAGCCCTGTATGTTTGTAGGCTTTCTCTCGCCGTCTCTCTCTCTTGCACTCTCTCTGTCTATTGCTTTCTGCGTTTGGAGTTCTATGTCTGTGGTCCTGAAAGACGGATGGGTCAGCAGGGACCCCTTCCAGGTCTGCCCATGGTGATGAACAGGGGCCGTCTGCTTTATAGAATATGTCAAAACAAGAGGCCCCGTGTTTTCACAAGAATGCCCAGAATGTAACATGATCAGTTGGCCACAACTGCTCATGTATGTTTTGTGGAGCCACCGATCCAGACAAATTGCATGTATTTCCAGAATGTAAATTGTGAAAGACTGGAACCCACTGTCTGGTTCAGTATGCAGCTTGTCAGTTGGTGTAATAGTGTAAAAAAACTGTTCTAGTTTTTTCAAATTCTTAAGTAAAAGTATATTATTTCCTTTCGGCTTTTCTGTTGTAAATCATAGGACACTGTGATGGTTCTCTTTTTTATAAAAGTATATTTTCTCTCAGTAGAAGAAAACGAATAAAGAACAGTATTTCAACACCAAGCGGAAGATGGTTGAGGGTATAATGGATGTACGTTGTGGTCGGTGGTAAAGGGTGGTGTGTTTGTGATAACACCTCCCCAGCTTGGGAGGGCAGAGATGTTCCAGTGTCCCCCACTGCGGAAGCCTCTTTGTGGGTCTGAGCCGTGGCGGGTTGGCTTGTATTGCCTGTAAATGACTTTTTTTGTCACATGGCGTGTGTGTCTGTGTGTTTATCAGCAAAACATGGTCTCTGCGGACGACCAAGGACAGCAGTAACACTCTTTGAAGTCCCTCTGGTATAGAAGAATGTTCAGTGGGGTGGATTTCTGAGGCCCTCCGCGCCTCATGTTGGCTTATTGGTCATCGGAATGGAGAACACACACACGGACACACCGAAACAGAGGCAAGAAGGACACACATTGGAAATGAGAAGGAACGAACAATGAGGGTTAGGGTTATTAGTGTTAGTAGTATTTGTTATTATCAGGTCTTGCTTCAAATTCATTTCAAAAGACAATAAAAAGGCGTACATTTTGTGACCCATTCCTATTTAGACATACAGTATATTTTTCAACAGAGGCCTAACACTTAAATATAACAATAGAGTATGGGTTGGCAGGCAACACGGCGTTGTCAGGGTTTCTGTATGGCAGCCGGCCGGTCTGATGACGGAGACCAGGAGGAAGGCATCAAAACAACTGGAATGGAATAGTGTATATAGCAACGTTCCTGAGGAACCTCTCCTCCTTCTGCTGCCCTCGCTCTCCTTCCACAAACCCTGTCCTGCTGTCATCTCCCCATCCTCTCTCTCTCTCTCTCTCTCTCTCTCTCTCTCTCTCTCTCTCTCTCTCTCGTACTGGCTCATTAACGAGGCTGGCTATGTTCTTCAAAGACCCCCTTTGAAATAATGGGGGTAGGGAGAGATGGGGATAGTGGGTATGAGGGGAATGAACTGCTACTGCTTATATACTGCCAAGCACACAGTCTCCATCCAGGAGAGGGAGGGAGAGGGAGGGAGAGAGAGAGAGGGAGAGAGAGGGAGAGAGAGAGGGAAAGAGAGGGAGAGGGAGAGAGGCAGAACTCACTGCCGTGCAGGGTTGGGTCGTTGTTCTTGTTGAGATGTGTATGTTGCTAGGTTAATAAATGTCCTCTGGATGTTTCAGTGGTGATTGGAAATAGGGATAGTAGGGATATAGTAGGGATATAGCTTGAAGGCCTGGTGTATCGCTGGGGTTGTTATATGGGGGAATTATATTTACAATCAAGACATTGAATACATCAGTGAAGATAAGGAACGAAACATGAGCACACATACAAATAATGAACACACAAACACCCAATAGCTGTTCTGCAAAACGGTATAAAAATGCATTTTACAAAAACAAGTCCTCTTAGCCCATAGTCCCTCCACTGGGTATCATGTTCATTGGGATGAATACAAGTTCAAATACACAATACATTTATTAAATATTGAGCTTACAGGCTCTGAGGCCAAGGAGCTTCTGGCAGAACATTCTAGAATCCCCCACCCTGGGGCCGTCGGACTCGGACTTCTCTCTTTGGCCATTGTTCTGAGCTTTAATTCCCGTCAGTGGTGACTCGGGGGGGACTGAAATGCGGTCCGGACCACCTGCCTCCCCAGCATACATCAAACAGATCCAAACCAGGTCTCTTCAGCGCCCACATAGTGGACACCTGCGCCCTGTAAGGTGGAGCTTCTTCAGGTACTGCCCCCCGCACACTGGGAACGGAGGAAGCCGTTTGTGTTGAACACATTGTTTTAATAATAGCAATATAAGTAGTATATTCATGGAAATGGCCTGTTGTAGCCTACTGATAAATCAACATAGTTGTACAGGATCACTCCAAAGGGACACTTTTTCCTTTAGATGCATGGCATAAATGAGTACATCTATAGGTTATATTCATTCTCCAAGTCTTAATATCGGGGCTCAGACCCAGATAACTGATGGTGTTATGTACTTATTGACCATTTGATGGGTGATTCACCATCACATTGGTTCTCTAATGTATTGGTGGGAATAAGGAAGATCGGAGTGAAGATCAAATGTTGGGTAAATCTCAACACTGATCGAAATAATCCTGCTCATTTGTATTGTTCTGATTGTCACGCTTCCTTAAACGCACAGAAAGTGACTAATTATGAGCACATTAAGGGGGAGAGACTGGAGGTATGTTTTGCTGCAGCATTCATCCTCATTACTGCGATTGGGCGACCACGTCCAGTCCTGATGATGTCACCATGAAGCAGATATGTTGTTGTTCCTTTTAAACTCAAACCAACTATCTCCTCAACTGCTGCTGGTTAAAAATAAGTGCATATGTTCTTGCAATTGTAAATATGCGGACTGCGGGGCCTGGGGAAAAGCAGAAAGTGAAGCGATGGCAATATTGCCTGATAAGTTTGCTTTCAGATTTGCTGTTGACAAGGAAAGGAAAACCAAATATAAGCAAATATAGAGTAAGCTGAAGGCTTAATGCACACAAACAGTGCTTCAGTGCTAACAATTAGAATAAGATACAATATACTATTTAGTGTAAGTTCCCCCCCATGCTGGTAAAAGTTCCTACCCCTGATGAAATTAAGCGCGTTTCCGCTCCTCTAATGCATTCATCCATTATGCAACAACAAGATCTGGACTCATGTACAATGAGTAGTAACTGCACAGTAAGCGGTTCTTTTAGCTGCAGGCTAGCGACAACGGACTGCTCTGCTCTGCTAGGTTAGCCTCAACTGTGGACCTGATGTGCTCTGCCCAGAGTCCCGGTAGAGAGGCTAACTGACAATCGCCATGTTGCTTCGGTATTTTGATTCTCCCCTCACCTTTATTTCGTTGTGTGGGAACATACTGGACCAATCAATGTCCAATCAGGGGAAACGGTATCATCATTTGATCAAAATCATCCGTTCATTTCCTCCATCCGTTCATCCTTTCATTCATTCATGTATTCCATTATTAAGCCGTTTATTATTCATGTTTTAACTCAATTGACTTCACACCTCTTCCTTCATTTTCAGAACAGGCAGGTCCAGAGGAGTGCTACGTCTCCAGTCAATAAATGTTATCTTTACAGATGGAAACTCATTTTAAAACGCAGGGATCCTGTTGATATATTAATGAAAATGTAAGGCTCTTGCTGTGCAGTTGTATATTATTTAATCACTTTCTTTTCTTTCTCTTTCTCTCTGTCCTTTTCCCTCTTTTGGTCATGTCCCTCTGTGCCCCTCGCCCTCCTCGTTTTCGTCTCTTGTGTGGTTCGATGGTTGACTCCCAGGGGCCCTGCAGATCGAGAACAGCGAGGAGACGGACCAAGGGAAGTACGAGTGCGTGGCGTCTAACGTGGAAGGCGTGCGCTACTCATCCCCCGCTAACCTTTATGTGCGAGGTAGGGAGCAACCCGGGACCCGCCGAGCCAGGCCAGCCAAACATCAATAACCAACTGTTCTTACTTACCAAATGTTAACAATGTTCAGACCGACTTTTAACTCTCTGTCGACTTTCAACTAATAATATTTGCCTGTATCCTTGTTTTTTTCTTTTTTTCTCTTGTTCGGTGAAACTGAAGTAACATTGAGTCCTTTTACGGTTGATTCAAGCTTTTGTTGTCCGTTCATGTAACTTGATGTAACTGACACTTTGGATTTGACAGATACTATAATATTGACCAACTAACGTTGTTCTCTGTTATGATGTCATCCTCCATTTTGTTTCTTTCAATGCCCTCCCCTACTCGCTCGGAAGGAAAAGCATAGCTCAACGACCCGTATGTCTTAACCCTATCAGACGCCTTTTAAATGTTTGACCAAAAAGATCAGCACCCACTCCCCACCCTGCCGGCCCTCACCCTTTGTCAAGGTGTTTAAAATACCCTTTGAGAGTCTTCTCTGACCCCTTTAAATGGTTTAGGGTTTGTTCTTTTCAGGTACAAGAACACAACGGTAAGTGTCGATTTTGATCAAGTGGCAAAGTGCCGACCAATCAAAATCGAGTAACCCCACCCCAACATTTGGATCCAGCGGTGGGGATTTAAAATGAAAAAGATATTAAGAAATGTTTAAAAAATTGTGATCTTCTCAGTTAATTTAAAGAAAAAATGAATTGGGACTCTTTATCTGACGATCTGTTCCAACTGCTCCGGCTATACATATACCCCAAGACAAATGTAAACATTTTGTAAAAGACCCTGAAATAAGTTAGCCTTAAAAAGATTCCTCAATGAACCAGGGAGCGAATGCAGCCAACAGAGTCTCTCCCTCAAATGCCTGTTACTTCCTGGGGAAAGGGAGTGCTAATAAATTGAGGCATATGCATTTTCAGCATATATTATTTATGTTGTGCATATAAAAAAATGATGCCTCTGCATCAGCTTGTTTCTGCTGCTGTGTACCAAATAACTTTTGTTTCCTGATAAATAATTCAATGCCCTGGTAATATAAAAAAATGGGTCAGGGAGTTTAATTTATTAATAATGATGCCATTAATGTGGCTCGTGAACTTGCCATGCCAGGATGAAAACAAATTAGCTTTCTGTGACAAAAAATAGAATGGAAGAAAACTGGCTCTGTAACTGCCGGAGTGGACCTCCCCTCAACGGGAGGGGAGGTCCGCTGATCGTCATAGGTTTCTATAACCCAAGTGGTGCGTTCCATCAATCCACCATGCAAAGGCACAAATTGGAAGAGATGATTGCGTCAAGCAACTTCTCACTGGTCTTTCATTTAATAAACACATTATAGGTCATTCTTTAACAATCCTACATGACTGCGATGTTAATTAGAATAGTGAAAATAGATCCTCTGCCCTGATCATCGCTTGGCCGCTGCCATGCAGCCCCAAGTGTCCCTCTTAAGCCACCGGAAGTGGGATACTTTTTTGCAGTATTACATTTTCAGGATCCAAACACGTCTTTGTTTCCTGGTGTCAATCTTTGTCTGTGTTCAGTAAACGTCGACCAATTCTGATATTTGATGTTTACTATGTTTTCTTCACAAAGCAAATTGCACATTTGAGATTAGCAGCTGTAGTAGGGATCACCTTTTAACTAAAAATTGTACATTTATACGCTCCTCATCAAGTGTTTTTAAAAAATGTTAATATAACGATATAATATTGTCTATCTTGTCAATTGGCTTTGAAGATTTATGGAACTTTCTTAAACTGCAGCTGCTAATTTCGGTTCAAACTGTGTCCTTATTTTTTCATTAGTTTTCTTGCTTTATTTTACGTTGATTTTCGTTTCTTAACGGGAACAAAGTATGGTCCAATAGGAGCATCTCCCTGTGGCCACATTGAGCTTTTGAAAAGTTTGAAGAATTCTTCTTATATGATTGATTTGACTCCAGACGCAACCTATGGGGTTGTTTTACTTTATTTTGTGTTTGTTTGTTTGTTTGTCTTTGGTTCTTTCTGATTACTTTGATTATTTGAGAATGGCGTAGAGGAGGGAGGTGGGATAGGTTAGAACGTGGGTCTAGCCAGTGGACCAGACTGGAGCTGGGGTTGTTGTGTGGCAGACAGCCGAGCTAGGGACAGGAGGAGGGCTTGGTTTGGGGGGGGGGGGGGTAGAGGAGGGATATTCAGCTGCAGCTTAAACACCATGAGGTGGCTTTTTTTACTCTCTCTGTGTTTCCCCTATTTTTCTCTTCTCCTCATGTCATTGTGTTCTGCATCAACCCCTTTACATCCCTCAGAGCTTCGAGAAGGTTGGTGTGTTTTTTTTCTTTTTCACTTTTTTTAACCCACATTTGAAAAAAAGTCAAATAAAAAAAATCAACATGTTTGAAAAAAAAATAGCTGTATAACAAAGCTCGATTCATTCTTCAATTTGAATAGATTCCAATTCAAGCAATTTTATCAAAACTGCTAAATGACTGTGAAAGAAAAAGTAATTTTTTTTCTTTTGATTCCTAAGAAGAAATTATGAAAGCAAACCCGATTAGCTTGGGTTTTGTACATTTACTTTTCTGTTTGCATTGTGGGGCCTTTTCTCCTTCTGCATCCTTTGGTATTGCTGCTGCACTGAAAGGCTTTTCCTGCACGTTTAGTTATGGAAACCCTGCACGTGAAAATAACCCGGTTTGACCTGTTGCATGATGGGAGAATGTAACTGCGCTGGCATGCCTGTAGAGAGCCCCTTTGGCCGTGGTTTTCTGTGCGTGCGTATGGTGATGGTGGTGTTTGCGTATTGGTGTCTTTCCCTGAGTTTTTCTCCATGAATTTCTATTCCTTTTCTTGTCCTTTTGTGGATTCACCTCCTCAAACTACCTTGATTTATCCTTCCATTTAGTTTGTCTTGTGTCACGTGTTTATATTTTCCCTTTAGTTCTCTTCCTTGACTTGGTTTACATTTTAAGAAGAAAAAGTTATTATTATTATAATTACTATTATTATTACTATTAGTATTACTATTATTTCTTTATTTTCAGTTTTAATTATGTTAATCTTGCTTCTTGAGCCATGACGATTTGAATGTGAACGCTGAAAGGAACTCGGTGTGAAGACAGACAGTCTTTGTGATTTCTTATGTACAACCAACGGTTCCCTCTATTTCAAACACACACACACACACACACGCACACATCGATATAACGGACACATGATTTGCCAATACCAGTTTCATTGATGATTTCACTTGGCCGGTATGGCATGCCCCCAGATCAATGTAATATTGTGGTTTTGACTTTCCAGTCAAAGTTACTTCCTAGCTTCAGAGGTCAGGCAGCGATGGCTGACTTCTGGAGACCTGTTGTTCCTCCTCACATCTTTTGGTATCATGAGCTGGGTTTGACTTGTTTATTCCTTGTCCAAATAATGGAGACAAAACATAATTGCAGGACGTCCTTTGAAGGGTGTCAGTTGTATTCCCAAGCAAGGTGTGCCAAATGAATCATTGTGCTGTTCTTTGATTTCCATCATCGTGTGTCTGTAGCAAAATCCCACACAGTTTAGACATTTCTTTATAACTTGACATTCAGAAGATGTTCCCATGATGATGTCAGGATGAACCTGAGCCGTATCTGTTGAATGGTTTGTATCTGATGGCAGTGAGGTTGAAGGAGGTTAATGGGAGGGCAATATGTCCAAGACATTTTCACAACAAGCATCACACAAAACCCACAAAGCCAATCAGGCATAACATCCACAACATGCGAGACACACCTTTGTGTTCTCAACCAGTGGTTAACCCATGGAGGTGTATCAGAAGGATCAGAAAGACTGGCCTGGAGAAATGCACGTGCATGCTGACCTTTCTTACAATGTTGCCTGTCTGATTTTGAATATGCTTGCATGTCATGCTCTGCATTTGTGTGTGACGTTGGGAAAGAAAGCTAGATTACACCTCATTTTTTCGTCCTGGCCAATGCGATTTCCTTCCATCCCTATTAGATGTTTTTTTTCTCAAGGAGCACTTAACTCCAATTGGTATCAAAGCGGTATTCATTTCCCCCTCACTTCACCTTCTACTTGAATGCAAATATATTTTGTCCACTACCTTTTCTAATCCAACTGATCAGGTTCCCCAATACAGACACCATAGTGATGGTACATGCGTAACTGCAGTAGGTTTATTCTGTTTGTTTGTCTTCTATATGTAAGACTCTAGGATAAATACACACCAGTCAATCCCCACTAAATCTACTGTCTTCCTCCCTCAAGATCCCTCTGCCATATTTCCAGTAAAATTCCTTTAGGTACTCATTTCCATTTTGATGAGGAACCCATAGAGACCGTTTAGCATTTGTGCGACCAAGGTGTGCGAAGGCGGGCTGACCCCTGCTGTTTATATGTGAATGCCCCAGGCGCTCACCCCCAAGTGTGACAAAAGAGTCTCAATGCTGGGCCCTCAGCTGGCTAGAGGGTGTAATCTCAGCTTCAAGGTGACACTAAAGGCTGCACATTACTTTGGTTCCCCCCTTCATTTTGCGGCAGTACGGTCTGCCCTTACCAAAATGGCCTGTAATGTCCACCTTCTGACCTCTTTGTTTTTTTGGCACAACTCCCTCCACGATAACCGCTCACTAGTAGAGCTATTGCAGTACTCTGGCATTCTCTCTCGACTGCTTTTCACCTCGTCCCACTGTAAAAGGCTTTTGAAATGTTCCGTTTCTCCACATTGGGGCTTGAAATAAGATTGATATATTTGTACTTCCAAAAACGTTAAACCTTCCATGTTTGGATTTGTTTTCCTGTGTTCCAACGGTCCTGGGCTCCTGGTCTCTGTGAATGAGGAGCGTGTCCATGCAATTGGGATTCTCTTTTGTTTCTTGGTTTGTTGTTAGGCTATAATAGGTTTGCACACTTACATTGTTCGTTTTATTTATCGCTCACGGACAGAAGATTCAAAGGAAGTGTAGTAGTGATGCAATCAATCCTACTCAAGTCAATTGAATTTGTTGCACCATATCAGTAATTGTCCTTGGGCCCCCAATCCCTCACTCAAATGGACCCAGGGTGGTACAAGATGGGACGCCGGTGTAATATGGTTATGCCAGTAATTGTCACTGTGACTTCAGGTCTTCTAAGAACAGTTTAATTTGGGAAGGAACAGGAAATGGTAATGGAATGGAGTAGACATCCAATCATGGATTGTAGGAAATTGGAGAAAATCGTAGAAGTAGAAAATCGGGAGTGGGAGCATTGCAACATTCCCGACTGGGTAGGCAGGCCAGCAGATACTCTTGCTGTGATTAAGGTCAAATGTGGATTTTTGCCATGACAAATTTTAATTAAATTAAAGCAAACTGGAGTTTCAAAACGATGCCAAAAACCTGCGGTGCATGCAACTTGTCTTGATGGTCATTTATACCTTCACTAGACTGTAGTCCTCACGCCCACCCTGGTTGGCATCAGTTGTACAGTTAAGTTAAGGTCAAACTCAAAGAGGATGATACCTCATTCTCCCAGCCACTGTAGCTCCCGTTCCACTGGCCCCGCGTCCAGAAGATGACCAGCAGACACACCTTCATAGGGAAGAGAAGACACACAACCAACAATATGAAGGCTTACATTCTTCCAATTTCTAATTTGGATTGAAAAAAATAAGAAATTGACTGAGATGAACAGTTGGGAAAATAATCCAAACATCTAATAGCTTTGATGTCCGTTTGTTGAACGCAGCTGGATGGCTTGGTCTGTTGTTCAGCCATAGTTTGTGTGGATATGGTTTGGCTTGATTTCCTTATTTTTCATTGTTTAGTTGTGTGTGCGTCTGAGATGATGACACAGTTGGGAATGGCATGCTTGGATGGTCTTGGGTGACTTTTTTGAATGGTGTTGGTTTTCTTGTCCGCCCATGTGGATCAGGGAGCCCCCTGACCTGTTTGTCATGCCTCACCCGTGCATGCCCCTGTGAGGAACTGGCTGCCCTTTCACTTGTGTTGTCTCTGGTGAGGCACTCTTTCAGTTAGGACATAGAGCTAATAGGAATTATTTAATGAGGTAGATTTATATTGCTGGATTTATCATTAAACATCGTCATTCAATTCGATTCAGTAATTAAGGTCATGCCTCAAAATTGCACGAAAGTCAGTGAAGCTATGTATGTGTTGGTTTTTTTGTTGTCTTTAAAAGCCCCTATTTTTTTTTACTTGTTTGGAATCTTAAAGTATCACAGAAAGTGGCCTTTCTGTGTGTGATGTAGTTGTATTTTTGGACAGGAGAAAGTCATTGCCAGATGTGTATCCATAATAAACATAACAGACTTATGGACAGGAGTAGATATGTCTGGTGGAGATGAGGACACTGTGGATGCATGTGCAGTTTGGTTTTTAGAGGAGCACTTTGATGGTGGGATGTCTTAGCTTGGTGTAGTCACCTGTCATGAGTAGACTGCATGTTCAGTTGGTGCCCACACAAACAGGTGATCCTCCACCGTGTTTCCTAGGTGACCTTTTTTAACTCCTACTTGTTGGTCAAATGTGTCCATTGCAATGATTGTATGAATCCCATTTGGATTGACACAGTATTCTTTTGGAATGCTCCCTATAAGTAGCCCTGACCCTATTCCCAACTTCTCTATACCCAACCTTGTCCCAGACCCTCCCCTCCAATGACCTCTCAGCTCCGACCCTCTTTTCTTCTCCCACCAACACACATCTGGGTCCCACTTGCGTTGAGATGCAGTGATCGGGAGCGGACCCCCACTCTTGACTTTAAGCCCCAGTGTGAGAGACACCCAGACCCACTTTGAGTCATGGTTTTCCTTTTCCTTTCGCTCAAACCCACAGTCTCCCTCCTCTCTTCCCACTTCCGCCCTCTACCCCGGCCCCGCGCGGCGGCGGGGGGGGGGGGGGGGGGGGGGGGGGGGGGGGGGCGCGGGGGGGGGGGGGCGGGCGGGGGGGGGGGGGGGGCGGGGGGGGGGGGG